>OX384030.1:45456466-45736466 GCA_947534325.1 Agonum fuliginosum | reverse complement strand
TCAAAGTTTTCGTTTGCTTCTAAATTATCAGTACCTATATTCGTTATCATATATTTCTTCATTCATAAAGTTTGTTTGTCTTGGCTGGTATGTTTGTTTCGTTTGTAAGGACATAGGAGTTGGATTTATGCCTTGTGCGTTTGCTACTCTTTGTCTTGGTGCAAAGGTTTTTTGTTGTGTTGGGTTTCTATTTTGAAATTTGGGTGGACCATATGAAAAATTTGGGCCAGGAAACCGTTGTGGTGGTATATTTGGTAGTGGTCTATTCGTATTCATTGTTGGTTTTGTCGTGAAATTATTTGTTGTTTTTAAATATTGAAAATCATTTGTCAAAAGATTTTTTATTTCACTAATTGTCTTGGGATTTCTAGTAGCTAGGTTATTTCGGTATGGATTGTTTAAACTCGAAATAAAGTTGTTAACTGTTAATTTTTCCGCGAAATCAATAATTGTTTTCCTTTTATCCGCTTGCTCTTCAATGCTCAATTTAGACTTAAAACTTAAAAATTTAGCTTGAGTTATTTCCAATAGTTTATGAGGATTTTTAGTTTGAGTACATTTTAATACATATAATCAGACAGGAAGATAACGCGGGAACGACAAGGATAGGAACAAGGCTATAGAAAAGGAATGATAAAGAATTACATGGAATGTCCGGGGCACAAAGGCAGCAGGATCAGGAATGTAAGAAATATATAATTGACATAGTAGCATTACAAGAGACAAAACAACAAGGCAATAATACATCAGAAGTTAACGATTACATAATATTTAATAGTGGGTTTGAAACAAGGCACATGGGAACGGGTTTTATGGTGAGGAAAGAAATAAAGCATCTAGTAATAGATTTTGAGCCAATCTCTGACAGAATAAGTAAACTAAGAATCAGAGGTATATACAGGAAAATAAGTATTGTAAATGCTCATGCACCAACAGAGGTGACAGAGGAAGAAGAGAAAGACATGTTTTATGAAGAGTTAAGTAGGATATGAATGGAATACCAAAGTACGACATCAAGATAATAATGGGAGACCTGAATGCCAAAATAGGAAAGAAAGAGATATATAAAAATATAACAGGAGGGCATAGTAAACACACAGAATCAAATGGAAATGGTAAGAAATTGATTGAATTCGCCACAGAAATGAAGATGAAGATTATGAGCACGTGTTTCCAAAGAAAGGATATATACAAAGCAACATGGATATCACCAGACGGGAACACGTATAATCAAATTGACCATGTTTTGACAGAGAGGAAGGATACCAACGCTATCAAGAATGTAAGATCACAAAGAGGAGCAGAGGGAGGAAGCGACCACTTCATGGTCAAGGTAATACTAAAACAAGCAATACCTCATGAGACAAGGAACAAAAGAGGAAAAATAGAGAGGTACGAGGTGCAGAATCTCCAAAGAGAAAACGTAAGGCAATCATTCATAGAAACAGTGGGAAGAAACTTGAAAGAAGAAAAAGATACTGATACAATAGAAGATAAATGGAACAATTTAGAAAAAACAGTTGAAATGAGCTCGAAACAAATACTTAAGAAGAACAAATATACGAAAAATAAAGATTGGTTTGACGAAGAATGCAGGAATGCAATGGAGATGAAAAACAAAGCGAGAAATCAATTTATACAAAACAGTAATGAACATAGTCGTATGTCATATGAAAACAAGAAGAAAATCTTCAAAATACTCTGCAGGAACAAAAAGCGGAAGAAAACCGAAGAAATGTTAAACAGAGTGGAGGAAAATTATAAAGATAAAGCTATTAGGAATTTCTATCAGGATGTCAAGAAACAAAAAGAGGGTTTTCAGAGCAAAACAATCTATTGCAGAGACAAAGAGGGGCAGCTATTAACAGGCGAAAGTAAAGTGAAAAGATGGAAACAGTATTTTGAGGAGTTACTAAATGAGAACAAACAAGATGAACAAACAGAAAATATAAGAGAGATGAACTTGGCGATGGACGTAAGATATGAAGAACTGATAAAGACACCAGATATGGAAGAGATAGGGAAGATTATTAAAGAATTAAAAAACAATAAAAGCCCTGGAGAGAATGGGCTAGCGGCCGAAGTCTATAAGTACGGTGGAGAACAAATACAAACGCAAATATATAACTTAGTGAAAGAAGTATGGGATCTAGAGCAGATGCCAGGAAGGTGGAGAGAGTCAGTGATATGCCCAATACATAAAAAAGGAGAGAAGACCAGATGCGATAACTACCGAGGCATAGCATTACTAGATGTAGTTTATAAAAATTTTGCGAGTTGTCTGAGAAATAGATTGGAAAAAATTGCAGAGGAAACGCTAGGGGAATACCAAGCAGGCTTCAGGAGGAATAAATCAACAACAGATCAAATATATGTACTGATACTGAAGCACTTAATAGCCAATAGCTACAAGCACAACCTGGAGCTGGACATGTTATTTAAAGATTTCAAACAGGCATATGACACTATAAACAAAACGGAAATGATAAAAATCTTACGAGAGATTAAGATACCGACAAAATTAATAAAGTTGATAACAATGACTCTTTAAAGCTTTAGGGTTGCAAGAGGTCTGAGACAAGGAGATCCGGTATCCCCTATATTATTCAATCTAGTTCTAGAGGGTATAATTAGAAGGGGTGGCTTAGTTAGAATAGGGACAATTTACCGGCAGAAACATCAATTGCTTGCGTATGCGGATGATATAGTTATTGTAACAAGAACCAGAAATGAACTGAAACAAGTTTTCGAAAGATTAGTGAAAGAAGCTAATAGGATCGGTTTACGAATTAATGAAACAAAGACCAAATTTATGCGAGTGGCAGAGAACCAGAAGCCAGAGTCAAAAGTTTTGAAGATAAAAGCAGAAGAAAAAACTTAAAATTTTAGCTTCACCAAGGCCTATAAAAATTTTTAATATATTGTATATTATAGGAAATTGTCTAAGAAATTCAATTCCGGAACCCGGAAGTCGATATCTCAATTCGTTTATAATATAGAGCTGATTAAACACAAGAAATTTTTAAAATGACAAAATTTTACCATTTTCTCTTCGAAAAAAACTTAAAATTTTAGCTTCACCAAGGCCTATAAAAAATTTTAATATAATGTATATTATAGTAAATTGTCTAAGAAATTCAATTCCAGAACCCGGAAGTCGATATCTCAATTAGTTCAGAAATTATAGTAAGAAAATCACAAAAATTAAAGAAAACAAATTAAAAATTATTTACATTCTTTGTTAAAAATTTTGCTATACAAGGGTCCTCAAAATCTGAAAATTTTAATTTGGATAGAAAAATGTCTGCTAAATTGAATATTTAAAACCGGAAGTCGATATGTTCATCTGTTTGAAAGTTACAGTTGCAATAGGAAAAATTCAACATTTTTGCAAAGAGCAAACAAAACGCTCCGCTTGTATTTATCATAACTTGCGAACCATTGATCTGGGGAAAAATTATTTTCTATCAAAATTGTAGCAAATTTTATTCTCTACAACTTTGTAATAAGTACTTGTACTCTACAATGCAGCGATAACGAGATATTATAGAAAAACCAGATTTTGGCAGCCATTTTGTGATCCCCACGCCCCCGCTCGCCACCTACGGGTCAGGACTTTTGATATGTTCATTACTAGACCTTCCCGAACAATGCTACAAAGTTTCAAAACTTTCGGATTTTGAACCGTCATTTGCCCAAAATGATCCTTCGTTGACTGGACTATTATCAGAGATGAGATATTAAATTTGAAATAAGTAATAAATATTATTATTTTGAAATAATAATAGTATTAAAATTTGTATTTACAATAAAATTATGCTAATTATGAATATGTTGATATGCATTGATGTTTGGTAGATGATGATTGGCGTTTGGTGTGTAGATCGGCTCACGGGTACTCGACTTGCGGACACTATGTGAAGACGATGTATGTGTTGTCGGCTCACGGGCACTAGACTTGCTGGCACTATGTGAAGACGACAGTTCAACTCACGGGCACTAGACTTGCTGGCACTGTGTGACGTTGAATGTATCCAAATCACGGGTACTCAACTTGTGGACACTGTGTGATGTTGGATGTTGGTTAACGAACCTGGCACTGTTGGCACTTATGGTACGGAGTCGCTATATTATTGTATTGTTGCGAAGATCTGGGCTCTAGCACTGCTGGTACTGTAGATTCTTCTCTGGTTCCCGTAATAAATAGTTGAAAACTAGCCAAAGTTGATATTAACGAATTAAACCTTTTTCGTAGGTTTTCGATCGAAGCTTTGTCTACGGATCCTACAACGACTGCGCCACTTATGTAAATAAGTTTAATTATCTTATTTTAAAAAATGTTATTTATTTGACAATATAATAATATAGGTCTTTACAATATGACGATGACTTATGAACTAACTTAACTAACTGTTACTATCTTCCTTCACAGCTTGCATAAATGCTGATTCAGGATATTACTTATCATACTAGAACAAAGGCATAAAGTTATCTCTTATGTTATCTTAATTTATCAATTATGGTGGATATATGTAACTAGTACATGTATTCTGCAGCCTATGAGATTATAGTGACAATTCCACTCATAGTTTTTCATCCAATAAAAACACAGTATTTTGCTGAATTGTACCAATCACAGACGAACTACAGTGACAATTTTCACTAGTGAAAATTACACTGACAATTTTCACTAGTGAAAATTGCCGCGAAGCGTTGCTTAGATATTATGTCAGTTGATGATTGTTTTATAAATACATTACCTACTTTTTTTGGAATAAATAAAACAATTCGAGAAATTGTCAAGCCGAATACCATACGTGACTATGACTTTTTGGTAATTTTTGCCGTCTGGTTACTCCTGCTTGTTGCTTTAGAAAATAAACACTCGTGCTACGCACTCGTGTTTGTTTTCGACGCAACAAACAGTCGTGACCACACGGCAAAATCATAGTCACTAATGGAATTATATATGACAATTATTAACTTATCTTTAAACAATTTTACCTTTGCCACCCTATAATTATGTCTCCCTTTTTACTGTATAACCCCATGTATCTCTTTTTTCTCGAAACTAATTAGTTAGGACGAAAAACGGTTTGGTTGCTTTTAAAAATACACTCTGTATAGAATGCACCATCGTCGGACTACACCAAAACCAAAGGTTAGCATTTTAATTTATAGTATTATGAAATCTTAAAGCACCATTTGGCAGAATCACTTCAAACCATTAGGAAATTTAATAGTTATTTATGTATTAAGGGTGTTGGCACGAATTTATTTTAAATAATTTTGAAAATTATAAATAATGGCAAAAATAAATAAATAATTTCCGTACCTACCGCAAATTGGACTCCCAATATGTCTGCGCCGGCTAGCGGTTTGCGGAGAGAGGGGTGGGTAGAGTAATTTTAAACAACAGTTGTGAATTAAAACCATAAATAGGGCGCCAGGTATTTTTTTAAACAAGGCGTATATTCCCAATTTCGACAAAATACCAAAATAACGTGAGCTGTAAGAAATAATAAGGAATATACGGAACAACAAAGGTTTGTGTGACACGCAGTTTGTTTCAATAAAAATCTCGACGTAAGTGTAACAATTGGTATATTTTATTATGTAATATTTAAATACCAAACAAACATTCAGAAATAAACTTATTCTAGGTGAAAAGATGAATGAAATGAATGGCAATTACGATGTAGGAACAAATACAATTAAACTAGAAAATATACAAAAACGTTCTTCAAAATCTTACAACCAGTGGCGTAGTTAGCCAAACAGAGATCAAAATCAAGTGAGTTTTAATTATATTATACCGTTGTGCTACATATTTACCATTCTATTTTTACCACTCCAACTTTTACCACAGCATTTTTACCACCATTCTTTTTTACCGCTATCCTGTTTTACCGTTAACCCATTTTTTACCACTCAATTTTTACCTCTCCAACTTTTACCTGTGCATTTGTACCACTATACTTTTTACCGCTATTTCGTTTTACCACTAATACATTTTTACCACTCCGTTTTTACCATTACAACTTTTACCACCATACTTTTTTACCGCTATTCCGTTTTACCATTAATAGTTTGTGAGGCTATAGTACGGTTTTGTTAGTGTAGTAAATACCAAAACCGAGTTTGTGAGGCTCTAGTACGGTTTTGTTAGCTTTGTTAGTGTAGTAAATACAAAAACCGAGTTTGTGGGGTTCTAGTACGGTTTTGTTAGCTTTGTTAGTGTAGTAAATACCAAAACCGAGTTTGTGGGGCTTTAGTACGGTTTTGTTAGCTTTGTTAAAAAAGAGACGGTGGTAAAAATGGATTGGTAAAAAAACACGTTGGTAAATATGTTGGTGGTAAAAATAGGGACGGTGGTAAAAATGGATTGGTAAAAGAATACGTTGGTAAATACGTTGGTGGTAAAAAAGAATTAGTGGTAAAAAGGGACGGTGGTAAAAATGGATTGGTAAAAGTATAATGTTGGTAAAAAATGGATTGGTAAAAGAATTACGGTGGTAAAAAAGGGACGGTGGTAAATAGGGATTGGTAAATATGGGGGCAAATCATATTATACACAAATTTTACGCAGTGATAAACTAATATAGAAAAGTTCTATTACACAAATTTGGTTAATAATAGATCAAGCTTAGAGTATTCAAAAATTACAGGTGATCCAGAATTTTAGCTACACTGCGTTACCGGAAATGTACGGAACTGAAATTTGCCGCACATGCGCATAAACTGTCGCAACACAACACTTTAAGTCGGAGATGATGAAAGATGGCGTGAGCAAAGGAATTTATTCGTATATAGTACTCATCTGACTGCATCGGCGATGATGACGTTAAATTTAGCTGAGGCAGACTCCTTGAATATTCCCTCAACGTCGGCGGCGAGCGATTAGCGGCGATACGGTGGCCCAAGATTTGAAGAACGTACAGAACAAGGTGCGTGTGGAACATGCGCACTTATTTTAAAGTTTAAATTGAACCAATGCACTGCACTATCAGTTTTACTGAATCCCCTGATACTTAGGGTTTACTCTGATGCAACCAAAACTCAAATTAATGACTATAAAATATAAATTAGGTTCACCAGACAACGATGCGACCACGCTACACTTTACTTAAATCCTCACTCGGAGAAAACTGATTTGAGTAACTAAACACTTCTCGCAGTAATACGTAATTAAAACTTTACTCAATTCAAAAAATGATTGTAGCAGAAGGTGGTGCAAAACTTAGATTTAGTGCACGAGCGATCTAACTTTATCAACGGTTCAAAGCAGAATCTCGCTTCTCCGCATATCGATGCGCGCAAATATTTTTAATTAAATGCTGAACAGAAGTCACGCCGACTCGTTGAAAGTTAAAATTGTAAAATAACGGATACAGCGGTAATGTGTTATTGGGCTAGAGTTAGATAAAACTCATGAATTTTGTTGTTATTTTTATTTAATTCCAATATTTCGTAACAGTTTTGTTACTTCTTCAGGGATAAAATCGATTATATCTTATTAAAAATTGACAAAATTTTTGCAAAAAATAGAAAAAATTTCAAAATTATCACACTCATCACAATTAAGTTAAATTTTGTATACAAGAAATCAAAACGCAAAATTTATTATTGCGAGTCACATGGTTTATAAAATACAACGCAAAAGTTCGTTGGTAAAGTTACAATCTACAATTGTCTACCGAGGGCTAAAAACATGTCAAGAACCATAAAAGCAAGTTACTCCCGTGGTACATAGGTACCCAACTTAATGTACGGTTGTAGATTTTCTAATAAAAAAAATTGATTTTATTTATTTATTTTGTACTTAATGTTAAAAATTGGTTTTATACGTTCATTTTCAGTAGATAAAGTATTACTTTAACATCGAGGGTAGATAAAATAAAATTTGAGTAGATAAAGTAAAATTTGAGTAGATAAAGTAAAATTTGAGTAGATAAAGTAAAATTTGAGTAGATAAAGTAAAATTTGAGTAGATAAAATAAAATTTAAGTAAAATAAGAATACAAATTAACATTAAGTACAAAATAAAATAATATATTGTACACGACGATAAAGAGTCTTTATCGACACGTGAAAGATAGCCCACTCGTTCCTTCGTCACTCGTGAACTAACATCTTTCACTTTTCGATAAATGATCTCTTTATCGTCTTGTATAATAAATAACTATTATTCAAATTATTCAAATTGCCAAAATTAAAAAATCCGATGTGGCCAACACATGACTTCTCGCCATTATACTCTACTATTTTACTAAGTGTGTATGAAGGTACTTACTCACAAATATACCATTGTAGAAGGGAATTCGGGAATTGTAGTTTTTATAATATTATTAAAGTTTATTATGACCTTATACATACTAAATGACATTTCACATTTTCCATTTCAATTTGCCAAAATGTCAAAAATTCATATGACATTAACATTCAAATATTTTAGGCAGATAAATCAATATTTTAAGAATCTACCACTTCAGGTTGCACGATCAACACCAAAATCTAATCAGATCTAATCTAGGGTGTCAGAATATTATATACAAAATTTAAATTTTTTTTATTCAGTGGTATTTGAGTTATCGTACCTCCAACATCCATCCACCCATCCCCACACACACACACACACACACACGCACGCACACACACACGCGTACACGCACGCACACACGCACACGCGCACACACACACACACGCACACACACACACACACGCGTACACGCACGCACACGCGCACACGCACACGCGCGCGCGCGCACACGCACACACACACACACAGAAATTATCAAAATCGTCTCTCTTCTCTTACAGATATGAGTGGCGAGAGGTAAAAAATCCGAAAATAAACAAAATTCAAAATGTCAAAATTGTAATTACTAAATTAAACATTTACAGGATAATTTATGTTAAATATGTAAGTAAAAGTTATATTATTTGAATAAAAAATTGTACAACTAATTACAGAAAATGGTTATTTTTAGGATTATTTAGTAGTTTATATGAGGATCCGAGAGAGTGACATTTCAGTCAAAGAAATTCGTGTATAATTGTCAAATGATACGACCGTGCATAATGATTAGCAAACTGCCCTATTGCCGAATTTAAGGCTCGATATTGTATTTTCTGCCATATGATTTATTTATTTATTATTGAATTACTGAATTCAAATTCGTTTAAATTTTGAAGAAAGCAGTCTTGTATTCTTGTCTTTTATTACTGAATAGTAAATACAACCAGTCTCACACAACTGTGAAACGTTTACGTCACTCTGTGACTAAAAATACATTTTATAAATTGTTAAAAAGAAAGCAAGCCCATCAACTTCATTTCCACGAAGTGTGGTGGAAATTTTTTAAGAAACCATTTCTTTTCTTACTTTCTGTGACGATTTTTTCTTTTGTTAGGATTCCATTACAATTTATTTCAATTCAATGGTACAAAAATAGACTCTATTGAACGCCCAATAGTGTCACAGCCCTAGGGTGAACGCAGGACCGAACTAAATCTATTTTTTTTACTTCCATGGTATAATAATTTAGTTATTTTATATCTGTCATCTCTACTTTCATAACACTCATTTCGATACGAATATCATGTAATTTGTAACGAAATATATTGATTTCTATACAAATTTTCATTTCGATACAGAATTTCGCCATCGTAAATTTCATTCTCGCGTATCAAAATATACTATTTTTTAAGATAAGTTTCTTAGAGTAGTAGGTATTTTACTTTATTTTTAAGAGCGCTGTAGCAAAAAAATTTAAAGGAATAAATTAAGGATTAGTTTTGATGTAAAAATATTTAAAATTGAATTACGCCAGTTCTTAATAAACAAATGTTTATATCATGTATATGAACTTATTTAATTTTCTACTTGTATCTATATATTTCTTAACCGACATTGTCTTTACTGTACTTGTTAAATGGACAATAAGCTATTATTATTAACGCACGAGTGCAGATTCGGTAAGAAAATCGTAATGACACCGCCGCTCTATTTTTTAATTCGTTTTACAATAGAATCCTGAAATATTAACTAATTGTGTATATTTAACATTAGTTATTGTTTATTATTTACTTTATTGATTGCGTATTTACACTCAAAATGACAATTTCATATAAACAATTTTGAATTTAAATGTTAAACTAACATGTGAATTTTCACGTATTAATTTCAGTAGTATTCCATTCAGTTAAGTTACTCAGTCTATAGTACATTTCAGCTAAAAAAAGCAGGTGGCACTGTGAATGCAGTCCGTTATATTATATACAAAATTTAATTTTTTTTTATTCAGTGGTATTTGAGTTATCGTACCTCCAACATCCATCCACCCATCCACACACACACACACACACACACACACACACACACACACACACACACACACACACACACACACACACACACACACACACACACACACACACGCACGCACACACACACGCACGCACACACACACGCGTACACGCACGCACACGCGCACACACACACACACACACACACACACACACACACACACACACACACACACACACACGCGCGTACACGCACGCATACATTTTATTAGTTCCAAATTTAGCGCGAACTTAAAGAAGATAATTTTTGTGAATAAAACTGTCAGCTATAGAATAATATGTAGTACTTAAATGTAACTATGAAATTCACAACAAGATTGTAACAAGTCCTAGTCATCACAATTAAGTAGGTGCGACGTCAGTCATTAGTTTAATAGGTCAGAGTTACCAAATAAATATGTTTGTATTTCTAATACTAGTTTTGCTGACTAAGGACTTGTACATGAGTATAAATAAGATACAGATAGGGTAATAGATAGTTCCAATTCAGTTGCGTTCCGATTCCAGTATGTGACAGCATAGAGATAAGGTTTAACGTAAGATGGTATTATTACTGTTATTATTATATTATTATTATTATTCATTAACTTATTAAATATACTTTTATACTTTTGTAACCTTTGTGTATTAATTGATACTAGTTTCCCAGTCTCGACAAGGACCCAACAACTTATTATTTGTACACCCAATTTGGGAGGTACAAGATAAGTATAAGTATAATGTTAACGGAAATGAAAATGTTTGCTAGTGTAAATCCACGTCTCATCTCGACCAATCAGATTCAAGGATATCATCACCCTATCTTACCCAATGCTTTTTTCTTAGCTGAAATGAGGTATAGTAGTAAATAATTTCCGAAAACTATTATAATTAATTCTTCCATTGGCTTTTGTTTGTGTAATGCGATTTTCACTGTAAAATATAATTAAAAGTAGATTTCAAGTAGGTACACTCGAATATATGTTTAAAGTCTGTACTTGCTGGCAAAGATATTTTTTGTTTGTTATTCCTCTGTATCTGAGAATTGTATTAGTACAGCACTGTAGTAAGTAGCCAAAAGGGAATTGATTCCCACTCTGTAATCTATTATATTTTTTGTTGACTGTCTGTGTCTGTATCTCACAATAAACTAAAGAACGAAATGTGAAAATAAGATATTACTTCTCGCCATTCGAGTAGCTCGATCGAAAAACTAAAATAACTGCACTAGATGGAAAATTAGATCATCAGAAATCATTTATTTAAATCTGTGCTAAACTAATGTTTTTAATTGATTTAGTCTCGTTGAACTCAAATAAGTACCTATATCTTACTTAAAAATTATTTATTTATGTTCTTATCGTTCTTATTGATGTATTTACACGAATTTTTTAACAAGTGGTATATATATATATATATATATATATATATATATATATATATATATATATATATATATATATATATATATATATATATATACCACTTGTTAAAAAATTCGTGTAAATACATCAATAAGAACGATAAGAACATAAATAAATAATTTTTAAGTAAGATATAGGTACTTATTTGAGTTCAACGAGACTAAATCAATTAAAAACATTAGTTTAGCACAGATTTAAATAAATGATTTCTGATGATCTAATTTTCCATCTAGTGCAGTTATTTTAGTTTTTCGATCGAGCTACTCGAATGGCGAGAAGTAATATCTTATTTTCACATTTCGTTCTTTAGTTTATTGTGAGATACAGACACAGACAGTCAACAAAAAATATAATAGATTACAGAGTGGGAATCAATTCCCTTTTGGCTACTTACTACAGTGCTGTACTAATACAATTCTCAGATACAGAGGAATAACAAACAAAAAATATCTTTGCCAGCAAGTACAGACTTTAAACATATATTCGAGTGTACCTACTTGAAATCTACTTTTAATTATATTTTACAGTGAAAATCGCATTACACAAACAAAAGCCAATGGAAGAATTAATTATAATAGTTTTCGGAAATTATTTACTACTATACCTCATTTCAGCTAAGAAAAAAGCATTGGGTAAGATAGGGTGATGATATCCTTGAATCTGATTGGTCGAGATGAGACGTGGATTTACACTAGCAAACATTTTCATTTCCGTTAACATTATACTTATACTTATCTTGTACCTCCCAAATTGGGTGTACAAATAATAAGTTGTTGGGTCCTTGTCGAGACTGGGAAACTAGTATCAATTAATACACAAAGGTTACAAAAGTATAAAAGTATATTTAATAAGTTAATGAATAATAATAATAATATAATAATAACAGTAATAATACCATCTTACGTTAAACCTTATCTCTATGCTGTCACATACTGGAATCGGAACGCAACTGAATTGGAACTATCTATTACCCTATCTGTATCTTATTTATACTCATGTACAAGTCCTTAGTCAGCAAAACTAGTATTAGAAATACAAACATATTTATTTGGTAACTCTGACCTATTAAACTAATGACTGACGTCGCACCTACTTAATTGTGATGACTAGGACTTGTTACAATCTTGTTGTGAATTTCATAGTTACATTTAAGTACTACATATTATTCTATAGCTGACAGTTTTATTCACAAAAATTATCTTCTTTAAGTTCGCGCTAAATTTGGAACTAATAAAATGTATGCGTGCGTGTACGCGCGTGTGTGTGTGTGTGTGTGTGTGTGTGTGTGTGTGTGTGTGTGTGTGTGCGCGTGTGCGTGCGTGTACGCGTGTGTGTGTGCGTGCGTGTGTGTGTGCGTGCGTGTGTGTGTGTGTGTGTGTGTGTGTGTGTGTGTGTGTGTGTGTGTGTGTGTGTGTGTGTGTGTGTGTGTGTGTGGATGGGTGGATGGATGTTGGAGGTACGATAACTCAAATACCACTGAATAAAAAAAAATTAAATTTTGTATATAATATAACGGACTGCATTCACAGTGCCACCTGCTTTTTTTAGCTGAAATGTACTATAGACTGAGTAACTTAACTGAATGGAATACTACTGAAATTAATACGTGAAAATTCACATGTTAGTTTAACATTTAAATTCAAAATTGTTTATATGAAATTGTCATTTTGAGTGTAAATACGCAATCAATAAAGTAAATAATAAACAATAACTAATGTTAAATATACACAATTAGTTAATATTTCAGGATTCTATTGTAAAACGAATTAAAAAATAGAGCGGCGGTGTCATTACGATTTTCTTACCGAATCTGCACTCGTGCGTTAATAATAATAGCTTATTGTCCATTTAACAAGTACAGTAAAGACAATGTCGGTTAAGAAATATATAGATACAAGTAGAAAATTAAATAAGTTCATATACATGATATAAACATTTGTTTATTAAGAACTGGCGTAATTCAATTTTAAATATTTTTACATCAAAACTAATCCTTAATTTATTCCTTTAAATTTTTTTGCTACAGCGCTCTTAAAAATAAAGTAAAATACCTACTACTCTAAGAAACTTATCTTAAAAATAGTATATTTTGATACGCGAGAATGAAATTTACGATGGCGAAATTCTGTATCGAAATGAAAATTTGTATAGAAATCAATATATTTCGTTACAAATTACATGATATTCGTATCGAAATGAGTGTTATGAAAGTAGAGATGACAGATATAAAATAACTAAATTATTATACCATGGAAGTAAAAAAAATAGATTTAGTTCGGTCCTGCGTTCACCCTAGGGCTGTGACACTATTGGGCGTTCAATAGAGTCTATTTTTGTACCATTGAATTGAAATAAATTGTAATGGAATCCTAACAAAAGAAAAAATCGTCACAGAAAGTAAGAAAAGAAATGGTTTAACAAGTGGTATATATATATATATATATATATATATATATATATATATATATATATATATATATATATAACTTGGAATGATTCGATTTGTTTCTGTAATATTTTAGTTACTCTTTTACTTAGAAATCTACAGCGAAAAAGTAGCTTACATGGTAGTATTCAGAATTTTATGTAGAATCAAAATCTTAAAAAATATACGGGGTGTTCCATTTAAAATAAGGAAGTTGATGTCACTTCCGGCTAAACAGGAAGTTATAAAAATGCATTAATAATGTAAGAAACGTTTCTGTGTCTAAATACAGCAACATCTCAGCGGTACATCACAAATGTCACGCAACTGAGAATAGCTGTGACGACACGAGGGCAACCCCACCGTAGTACATCACTACCAAGAATTAAAATAATTGGTAACGCATTTCACAGTTCATCTCAGAACCCACCAGACAGAGCACTGTCACAGACAGCTGTTTCGACCATTTAGGTCTCGTCAGTGTGACTCAGCTCAGTTTCTGGTGTCAGAACGCATCTCACAGTTCATCTCAGTTCTCACAGATGGCACTAGTAGTTTCTTGGTGTCTCTCCGGGCGCAGTACCAACGCGAAGGCGGTAACCTACCCTGAGGTCGTGCGTTCTAATAATAAAAAAGAAAGGGAAGCATAGTTAAGAATGTTACCTGTAGATAGCGTGCGAGTCAGTCAACAAATGTTTGAATTTGACATTTGTTTGTCAAAAATACACATAAAATTTAGTAAAAATACATTATTTTAATATAATGTAGACTATTTAGTTTATGAAAACACAAATACTTACTTATATTTTACAGTATCAAAACATGTACGAAGTACAAATGTCAAACACATCTGATCTGTCAGCGGCCTCAGCTTGCCGTAGTTAGGGGCGTTCACTAGTACAGCCGTTGCTATGGCTTAACGACCATTCATTGGTTAGGTTAGTTTTTACGTCACATATTGAATATTTAAATTTAAATAATTTTTTTTGTGCTTGTAAATACATTTTTTGTCAAAATAAAAAATACGGGTCCCAAGTTTTGATCTCTTCTTCAAATACATTTAATTAAAAAAATGCATGCAAGTAGCCCATTGGACAAAGGAAGAAAGGCATATACAGGCCATAATAAGGAAGAAAGCGAAAGAGGAAAAAGAACAAGGAAAAAAAGTTAAGATATTTTATAACAAATTAGTAGTAAATGGCAAGAACTTTATATGGAACACAGATAAATGCAATCTGGAAGAGCAAGCTATTCCTGATAATACAAGAGAGGGGTCAAAAAACTTATAAGCAGACACGAAGACAACGCGGAAACGACAAGGATAGGAATAAGGCAATGGAAAAGGAATAATGAAGAATTAATTTTAAGCACATGGAATGTCCGGGGCACAAAGGCAGCAGGATCATACAAGAACTTAAATCAGGAGTGTAAGAAATATAAAATTGACATAGCGGCATTACAAGAGACAAAACAACAAGGTAATAATGTATCAGAAGTCAATGATTACATAATTTTTAATAGTGGGTTTGAAACAAGGAACATGGGAACGGGTTTTATGGTGAGGAAAGAAATAAAACATCTAGTAATAGATTTTCAGCCAATCTCGGACAGAATAAGTAAACTAAGAATCAGAGGTATATACAGGAAAATAAGCATCGTAAATGTACATGCACCAACAGAGGCGACAGTGGAAGAAGAGAAGGACATGTTTTATGAAGAGTTAGCCAGGATAATGAATGGAATACCAAAGTATGACATCAAGATAATAATGGGAGACCTAAATGCCAAAATAGGAAGGGGAGAAATATATAAAAGTATAACAGGAGGTCAAAGTAAACACACAGAATCAAATGAAAATGGTAAGAAACTGATTGAATTCGCCACGGAAATGAAGATGAAGATTATGAGCACATGTTTCCAAAGAAAGGACATATACAAATCAACATGGACATCACCGGATGGGAACACGTGTAACCAAATCGACCATGTTATGACAACGCTATCAAGAATGTAAGATCACAAAGAGGAGCGAAGGGAGGAAGTGACCACTTCATGGTCAAGATAATATTAAAACAAGTAATACCTCAGGAGACAATAAGGAACAAAAGAAGAAAAATAGAGAGGTGCGAGGTGCAGAAACTCCAAAGTGAAAATGTAAGGCAATCCTTCATAGAAACAGTGGAAAGATACTTGAAAGAAGAAAATAGTACTGAAACAATAGAAGAAAAATGGAACAGATTGGAAAAAACAGTCGAAAGGAGCTCGAAACAAATACTTAAGAAGAACAAATATACGAAAAATAAAGATTGGTTTGACGAAGAATGCAGGTATGCAATGGAGATGAAAAACAAGGCGAGAAACCAATTTATACAAAACAGTAATGAAAAAAGCAAGACGTTATATGAAAACAAGAAGAAAATCTTCAAAATACTTTGCAGGAACAAAAAGCGGGAGAAAACCGAAGAAATGTTAAACAGAGTGGAGGAAAACTACAAAAATAAAGCTATTAGGAATTTCTATCAGGATGTGAAAAAACAAAAAGAGGGTTTTCAGAGCAAAACAATCTATTGCAGAGACAAAGAGGGGCAGCTACTAACAAGCGAATGTAAATTGAACAGATGGAAACAGTATTTTGAAGAATTGCTAAACGAGAACAAAAAAGATGAACAAACCGAAAATATAAGAAAGATGGACTGGGTGACGGACGCCAGATATGAAGAACTGATAAAAACACCAGAGGTAGAAGAGATAGGAAAGATTATTAAAGAATTAAAAAACAATAAAAGCCCTGGAAAGAATGGGATAGCGGCCGAAATCTATAAGTACGGTGGAGAACAAATACAAACGCAAATATATAACTTAGTGAAGGAAGTATGGGATCTAGAGCGGATGCCAGGAAGGTGGAGAGAGTCAATGATATGCCCAATACATAAAAAAGGAGGTAAGACCAGATGCGATAACTACCGAGACATAGCATTACTAGATGTAGTTTACAAAATTTTTGCGAGCTGCCTGAGAAATAGATTAGGAAAAATTGCAGAGGAAAAGTTAGGTGAATACCAAGCAGGCTTTAGAAGTAATAAATCAACAACAGATCAAATATATGTACTGAAGCAGTTCATAGCCAATAGCTACGAGCACAACCTGGAGCTGGACATGTTATTTATAGATTTCAAACAGGCATACGACACCATCAGCAAAACGGAAATGATAAAAATCTTACGAGAGCTTAAGATACCGACAAAACTAATAAAGTTGATAACAATGACTCTGGATGATACAAGTTGCAAAGTTCTGGTTGAAGGACAGGTATCTGAAAGCTTTAGGGTTGAAAGAGGTCTGAGACAAGGGGATCCGTTATCCCCTATACTATTTAATTTAGTTCTAGAGGGTATAATTAGAAGAGGTGGCTTATTTAGAACAGGGGTAATTTACCGGCAAAAACATCAATTGCTAGCGTATGCGGATGACATAGTGATTGTAACAAGAACCAGAAATGAACTGAGACAAGTTTTCCAAAGATTGGTTAAACAAGCTAAAAGGATCGGTTTAATAATTAATGAAACGAAGACCAAATTTATGAGAGTGGCAGGGAACCAGAAGCTAGAGCCAAATGTTTTGAAGATAAAAGTAGAAGAGGGGAGTGAATTTAATTTTGAAGAGGTGAGCAACTTCACATATCTGGGAGTGTCTCTAGCGAGTAAAAATGAAGAAGACACGGAAATTAAAACTAGGCTACTGAAAGGCAGTAAGTGCGTAGGATCCCTATACAAGTTTCTGAAGTCCAGATTGGTGTCAAGAGCAACCAAAATTAGAACTTACAAATCAATCATAAGGCCGACAGTTATTTACGGGTGTGAGTTATGGGTTTTAAATAAAGGGAACCAAACAAGGCTAGAAGTCTGGGAAAGGATAATACTTAAAGACTATATACGGGGGGAAAAAGTGCGGTGAAATAATGTTACGGAGAACAAATGCCGAAATCATGGAGCTGTTTGGGGAAACGAGCATAACGGGAGTGATAAGAGCACAGAGACTTAGGTGGCTGGGTCACGTAGTCCGTATTAGTCCAGGAACTTTAGACATTTAGCTCGGACGCCGGGAAAGTTACACCGATTTTCATGATTTTTTTTTAATCGCTTCGAAATCGAATTTGAAACAAAGTTTACCACCTGAGAACACTTGCTTTTGTTTTAAAAAAAAAAAATTCGAAATTTTCTTTTTCGAATTTTTTTTATTGTATTATTATTTTATTTTTTTAAGTAAATTCACGTAATTTCTATTGCTAAATTCTCTGAACAATTCTCTATAAGATAGATTAATTTATTTTTATCGTAAATGCCTTAGTGAAGCCAAAATTTTCAGATTTTTGTCGCGGGAAAATTGAGAAATTTTAGTTTGTAATTTTTTTTTTGTGTTTAATGACCTGTAGTTTCTGAACGAATAAAAATTTTGATATCCAGTTTCTTTTATTAAATTCTCTGAACAATTCTCTATAAGATAGATTAATTTATTTTTATCGTAAAGGCCTTAGTGAAGCCAAAATTTTAAGATTTTCGCCGCGGGAAAATTTAGAAATTTTAGTTTGTAATTTTTTTTTGTGTTTAATGACCTGTAGTTTCTGAACGAATAAAAATTTTGATATCCGGTTTCTTTTATTAAATTCTCTAAACAATTATCTATAAGATAGATTAATTTAAAATTTTTTGAAGGCCTTAGGTAAGACAAAATTTTAAGATTTTTGTCGCGGGAAAATTGAGAAATTTGAGTTTATAAAATTTATTTTGTGTTTAATGACCTGTAGTTTCTGAACGAATAAAAATTTTGATATCCGGTTTCTTTTATTAAATTCTCTGAACAATTCTCTATAAGATAGATTAATTTATTTTTAAAGGCCTTAGTGAAGCCAAATTTTTAAGATTTTCGCTGCGGGAAAATTTAGAAATTTTAGTTTGTAATTTTTTTTTGTGTTTAATGACCTGTAGTTTCTGAACGAATAAAAATTTTGATATCCGGTTTCTTTTATTAAATTTTAGTAAAAAATACATTCTATTAAAATAATGTATTTTTTACTAAATTTTATGTGTATTTTTGACAAACAAATGTCAAATTCAAACATTTGTTGACTGACTCGCACGCAATCTACAGGTAACATTCTTAACTATGCTTCCCTTTCTTCTGTTCACACAAATGACGTCACAGAAAATTTAATCTCAATTTACTAAAAAACATAATTTTTTTTAAATAAAATTTGCATTTTTAGCTATGTTTTAGACCTAACATTATGTTCATAGTGTCAAAAATCAAATTTTCAGTACCATGCAAGTACCCCATCGTTATCGATATAAATTTCTTTTCCCTTAAGTTTATTTTTGTTTTTCATTATTCTTTCTTTGTCTGTGTAGTTTTCCAATTCTGCTAGTATCATTGGGGCTTGTTCGAGGGCTTGTTCTTTAGCTTTTATTACAGTGGCTGTTTTAATTGGACAGAGTACTTGCAATTCTTTTTCCAGTAATTTGCTAATTGCCTCTTTTGGTTTATTTTCTTCGAATTCTAATCCTCTGACAATTATGTTATTCCCTCTACTCTTTCTGTCTTGATATTCAATTCTTTTCCTTAATTGTTGAATTTCTCCTCTCATCTCCTCTTTTTCTTCTGGCCAAATTTTTCTTTTTCCTCATATTCGCTTTTTAGTTTGTCTATTGCTGCCGTGTTTTTACTGATTTCTCCTTTTAGATCAGCATGGTTAGCTCCTATTTGATCTTTCACTACACTCATTGTTTTCATCAGCCCGGCCATCATACTTTTCAGCTCTTCCATTTCTGATGATGAATCGATTTCTGGTTTATTGTCGTCTTTCTTTACTGGTGATCTTATTGTTATCTTACTTCTTTTGAATATATCCTCACTGTTTTTCTCGCTTTCTATTTCTCTTTTCCGTTTTTCTACTGAATCGCTACGGCTTCTAAAATCCTTATTCATTCCTCCTTACTACGTCCCTGCTTATTCTGTTTGACTGTTTGGCGTAGTTGGGAGTAGAGCGCATGCGCCTGTCTCTTACTTCGCTCTCAGCTCGCCGCACGCCGCTTATCACCGCACTCTTGTCAATGTCACTATTGTCACTCACTTTTACTATGTATAATTATATTATTTTTCCGTCCCACTCACTTATTCTTTTTAGCTATTCAAGTATAGACAACATATTTATGTTGATTAGATTTTATTTAGTTATATTAGTTATAATCGGTTACAATAAATAAATCAATTTGTCAAATTAAACGTCCGAAATGTTTTGCTAAATAAGTCGTTTTGGTAGTGTTTTTAATAAGAAGAATATTCTGCCTATACCATTCGACATATTTATTTTGTGAGAGAATTTTTGTCTATTCCACGGTAAGTTATTGCAATTTCACTCCATAAACCATGACGGAAAATTTCCCTCAACAACGTTTCGTGAAATTCTTTGATGATGTTTTGTGTCGAGAAATTGTTAGAACTAGGTTTGTTCTCAAAAAATTGGTATTACCCCTGATTAAATAATAATATTCTATTATATTATAAAATTTGAATCACTAGTTTGCGTTGCAAACTGAAAATTATGACGGGTATTAAGAAATAAAAACACAGTATTATTGCAAAAGGTAATAATTACGTATATATTTATAAAAAAGTTTCATATACACAAACTCTATATAGGTATCTGACTTTGAGCAAATTATAAACATACATTCCTTAATCTATTTGATTTCATCCACTATTGCACTAACTATACAGTGTATCACATCCACATCAAGTTACCAACAATATAAAAATCTTTTAAACTAGTTGCTCTTACATCTGCTACATAGATATATTAAGACTAGTTGGACCAATAAATAAATATAGCTCTTTTCTTACCAATCACAAATATACAAACATTCACTTCATGTATTTATCATTACAAACTTTGAATGTACACACTTTATTTATTTTTAAACTTATACTTATTAATTCGCCCATTAAATTACTTTAATATTCAAACATAATAGTCCGTTGTAAAGTAACATACACGAATTTCAAAAATAAAAGATTTTTGACAGCCATCAGTGCAAATATATCTTATAAAATGAATGAATTATTGAGTATAGTCATCGATAAAGTATAGTATTCTACTCGAGTTTAACATGGCAATTACTCACTCGAATGATTACGACACTCGTCTTCGGTTCGTGCAATAAACTTTTATTCTCTTGAGTAATGACCATCGTTAAATTCTCATCGAATAATAATTGTACTATTACTATTAACATTTATCTATCAATTTGATTTAGTTATGCGAACTTGGTTTACAATTGACCAATGACCAATCATACGGTAGAATAAAACGAGTTCAACAATACCCTCTCAAAAAAATTAAAAATCAAACATTAAAATTAGAAATAAGATAGGTAGGTACTATTTCTGGTTAAACCAGCATATCTTCGATACCTACATCATAAAACTTAGTTTTTTAATTTCAATTCAATATATTCATAAATAAAATATTTATACGGTGACTTTGATTCAGTAGACACCCGGTAAACATAAAGCTGTAAAACCCTGTTGTTTACACAAGGATTCTTTGAAGATTCTTTCATGCTTCTGAATTTGTGAAAAATAAGGGATCGTCTTCAATACTAGAATTTATATCTAGAAAATTCAATCAAGAATGCTTCAGAAAAGTTATATACAAAAATAAACAGAAAAAGAAAATTAATATCTAGAATCCAGTGTTCACAAAAATATTCAAATCTAGAAAAACTTATCCGCCTTCATTACGCATGAGTCAGATTTTCAGGTTCTGCTCGAGTACGGTAGGTATTGACACAAAGTTGAACATCGGTTCAACACAAGTATATAGTGCACCCCTTTTAGTCGCCCACCTCGTGGCAGTTCCACAAGATGTGCGCTGCGGCGTGTTCAATTTATTAGGATCAGTATAGTTGAAAAATCCTACAGTAAATTTATTTCTAAACCATTGTTTCTGCATCTACCGGATTCTAGATTGATATTTTCTATTTTCTAGCTCTGAGATTTCAAGAATTGGGTATCTACCCGAAAATAAACTTAGTGATAATTATCTGTCAAATAGCGGTGAATGTTCAATGAGTCTTGGAAAACAGGAATTTCTAATTTATTGGTTGCTTTAAAAAAGTGATTTTTTTTCAAGAATCAGAAGGGGAATGGCTGCAAAACCCGAAAATGCATTTTCCGAAAATGCATGGATCGAAAATGCAAAAACCGAATGTAACAAATTCCGAAAATAAATAAACCGAAAATGCAAAACTCGAAAATGCATTTCCCGATAATGCATTGACCGAAAGTGCAAAAACCGAAAATGCATCAACCGAAAGTGCAAAATCCGAATGATGCAAATTCCGAAAATGCATGAACCGTACTATGCATCAGCATTTTCGGACGAAGCATTTTCGGAAACTACCTACATCATTCGGATTTTGCACTTTCGGTTGATGCATTTTCGGGAAATTCATTTTCGAATTTTGCATTTTCGGTTTAAATATTTTCGGAATTTGTTACATTCGGTTTTTGCACTTTCGGTCTATGCATTTTCGGAAAATGCATTTTCGGAAAATGCATTTTCGGTTTTCCCATATGCACCCATCAGAAGTATGAAGGAATCCATAAATTATCCACAAAGAATCCTTGTGTGAACAGAACTTAAAGTTACAAACTTATTTTCAACGCAGTTTTACTACCTCTGTTTCAATTACCTATAAACATCACAGGTTTATACTAGTCCATGAGCCAAACCCGAAAATGAGCTAAATTGGTACCACCTGGGGTGGCAAATGCTGACTATGATTTTTTTGTTCAGTTCTATGTGTAGACCAAGAATAAATGTGATAGCAATGTCTAAGTAGTAGCTTTATGGCACAAAATAACGATTTTTATAGTAAATAGTGATTTTTCATCATCAAATTATAAAAAGGTACCAATCAAGGTGGCACATGCTATCAATGTTTTTATTTTTCAGTTTTGTGTTTAGATTAAGAAAATATATGATAGCACGAACTATGGAGTAGCTTTTTGCAGAAAAAAACAATTTAAAAAATCTGTTGTGGCCAGCACATGACCTCCCGCCTTGACACTGTAATATGTGAATTTGGATTTGGTTAGGCTACTTTTTGTAATTTTTGTTATAGTTCTTCAAGCAAAGTACCGATTCCTATAGGCATTGAAATCAAATGAGCTCTTTGTAGATAAAATTTTATTTTATTGTTACCTTATATCCAGTTATAATAATAATAATGAATGGATAATACTTCTTGACTGTCAGTTTTTAATTTATTATATTTCGGCTCCTATAGGTTCTAAGTTTCAAACCCAGTTAATAATATATTTATATTTAAAAATGGTGTCACAAAATTTCAGAAACTGTGTATACGTCTGTTCATCTGTCACATTGACATTTCATTTTTGTTTTAAATTTTTTTTCCTATATTATGATTTACAAATCGTGGTAGGTAAAATTACAAATTTTTGAAAATTAATTTTCCTTTATTGGTAAGAAATATAGAAACGATGTTAAATAAATATTGTAAAAGATAATTTGTTCTTTCAAATGTCGAATGACAAATTGTAACTATCGCAGTATTTCCTATATTTTTTGCAAAAATGTTAAAATATTTCAAGAAAATACCATTTCCGGTTGGCAGATTTTTACCAAAATCTTATCAGCTCTTCATTAACATATATAAATGCATATTGCAAAATATTAGAATTTTATGTTCAGTAGAATTTGAGATAATGAATCAGAACGAAAGACTATAGTAGGCGCACATACAGACTTCCATACATACACACACACACACACACAGACACACAGACATCATCGTGAAAATAGTCAAAATAGGTTCTAAAGGTGCTAAAACGTGCTTATTGACAAAAATCTCGACATCGAATTTTTTCACGATCCCTATACTAGGCGAGAGGTAAAAAAGAAAGAAATTTTAGTATTTTTAAATTTTTGTGTGTTTAATCAACTCTAATTTCTAAACGGATAAAGATATCGACTTCCGGTTTGCAGCGTTGGATTCCTCAGTAAATTTTGCGTTAGATACATTATATTAAATATAGAAAATATTTAAAATTATTAAATTTTCAATTTTCACTTGAAGATAATATTTAAATTTTGGGTTATCAAGGGCCTTACAAAAAAATTCAATATAATGTATCTTACGTAAAATTTACTGAGGAATCCAACGCCGCAAACCGGAAGTCGATATCTTTCTCCGTTTAGAAAGTAGAGTTGATTAAACACAAAAAATATTTTAAATTCTTAAATTTTGAAATTATCACTTGAAGATAACAATTAAATTTTGGGTTATCAAGAGCCTAACAAAAAATTCAATATAATGTATCTTACGTAAAATTTACTGAGGAATCCAACGCTGCAAACCAGAAGTCGATATCTTTATTCGTTTAGAAATTAGAGTTGATTAAACACACAAAAATTTAAAAAAACTAAAATTTCTTTCTTTTTTTTTAAATTGTTTTTTCTGCAAAAAGCTACTCCATAGTCCGTGCTATCATATATTTTCTTGATCTAAACACAAAACTGAAAAATAAAAACATTGATAGCATGTGTCACCTTGATTGGTACCTTTTTATAATTTGATGATGAAAAATCACTATTTACTATAAAAATCGTTATTTTGTGCCATAAAGCTACTACTTAGACATTGCTATCACATTTGAGGGGTCTAGTATCAAAACCGGCTATATCCACTTTTTCCAATTTCGAGTAAATTGATATTTTTAGTTTTGCGCTAAATTAGACAAAAAATAGAACTGTTATCGCTTTAGATGTATTTAACAGACAAATTTGATCAAGGATAACTTTACTTTACACCTAAAATGTTAGTATTAATTGCAATACAAGCGATTTAAATATGGATATAGCCGGATTTGAAACTAACTTATGCAAACTGCCGGTTTTGAAACTCATTGGTTTGGATATAGCCACTTTTGAAACTAATTTAACTAATATTTACCTTACGCATATTTTGATTCTTATAATTATTGGAACGAAGGAGAAACAAGTAATTTCTAATTTAAAAAAACAACTTTTATGTATTTATAAAAATAATAAAACATTTTGTTTACATTACAAAACTAACATAAAAATGTGAGCATGTGGGGTACGTTTGTAGATTTTTAGGAGCATATCTACAAAAATTATAAAAGATTACTTTCATTTGGATTATAATTAGTAAGTAAGTAAAAGTAATTTAAAATAAATGAAAATAAATAAATTTGGCGTAGTTTCTTTCTAGCTCTTTTGGGCTATTGACAGGTGCAACATTAGTTTCCATATCTACAAATTAACTTAATTGTTAATAAATCTATTATTATTTATGACATTTTAGCTCTATTCTTACCTACGGAAACAAAATAAATTTTCTTATTGACAGTACAAATTCACATTTGACAAGAGACGTCATGTGTCACGTGTCGCAGATAACTAGCTTCCTATTGGCTGAAATGGATATAGCCCTTTTTGAACCTAAGCCCCTACTGGATTTAGTCGGTTTTGAAACTAAGCTCATATTTTATATTAAATTATTACTGGATATAACCGCTTTTGAAACGTACTGTACGGATAAACAAAAAGAATTCATTCTTACGACTCCAATGGTGTGCATAACTCCATTTTTTTAAAAAGTGGATATAGCCGGTTTTGAAACTAGACCCCTCATTTATTCTTGGTCTACACATAAAACTGAACAAAAAAATCATTGTCAGCATTTGCCACCCCAGGTGGTACCAAAAAAGTAATTGGCTCATGGACTATACTTGCAATTTTACAAAATTACGATGCCTAACAATTTTATATTGCCTTTTATTGCTTTTGCTGCCATAGAATAATATGACTGGTGTAAAATAACTTATTCGTTCTGATAATAAATTTGTAAAGATACGCTTTAATAAAAATATATAAAATACAGGCTGGAAAGAGAAATTTAAAACACCGTATATAAGTTAAAATAAATTAGAAAAATTATCCAGTTAAGGTTTTAGTATTTCTAGTTAAGCTAACAGAATCTGCATAAATCTGGTACAAAAAATAAATTTTTGTAGATATTACTAATTTTGTACTTATTTTTTAATGGTACATATTCAATATATTTTTACACACATTGATAGACAATAATTTTTGCTTGCATAAGAGTTTTCATTCACTATTAACCTTCATATTTTTTGAGATATTAAAGAAAAAAGAAAAACGTTTGTTCTTAAAATGAAGCGAAAGATGTTAGTTCACGAGCGACGAAGGACTATCTTTCACGAGTCGATAAAAACTCTTTGTCGTCGTGTACAATATATTACTTTATTTTCAAGTTAATGATAAATAATAATTAATAATTTATTTATGTAAATATCAACTCGCAAAGATGTTTTCAAATATTATAGTAGGTAGATCTACCTTTTCATTATGTTTTGTAATGTATTTTAAATAAACTGTAGATAAAGATCTACTTTATCTACATTTGATGTTAAATTGATTCTTGATCTATAAAAATTGAACGCATATAGCCTACTTTTAACATTACTGGCAAATTTTGTTGTGAAGACACAGTTTATTTTGAGAAAAAATATTTTTCTATACGATTGTTACCATTCTTACGCCATTTTCAATTATAGAATGGTTACATTGTATCATTTGTTACAGAATGGATTCATTCCGTCACTTGTGAAGGAATGAAATGTGACGATTTATAATAATGTAACTTTATTCAATGTTTTTGGTTGGTGGGTAGCTTTAAAATACGTTTAGGTTTATTTATTTATTAATTTTATGTAGAATATTATTTTATAAATACATATATTTTTATTTTAATCGTTTCAGGTTGTTTTTAATGCAATTAAATTTATAGTCGTAGAGAAAGTATAGTCTGCAACACGTTTGGAATGGCTATTCCGCTCTCGTGGAACTCGCCTACAGCTCGTCCCACAAACTTTCCATTCGAGCTGAATATGCTTCATTCCACACTTGTTGCAGAATATACTATTATTTTTTCATTGATATCTCAAAAACTATAAAGGTTGGAACGGAAAACTACTGTTATAAAGCAAAAATTATTTCGTATCTGTAAAATATACAGAATGTACCGTTTAAGAAAAATACAAAATTAGTAATATCTACAAAAATGTAACTTTTTTATCAGATTTAGGTATACAGATTCTGTTAACTATAACTTCCGAGAAAAACGGTGTTTCCAATTTCTATTTCCACTTATGTTTGTTTTTAACATAAATATGTTTAAAATTCATACATGATTTACACTTATAATTTCTGCTATACATTGTTTGAAATAACGAAAGAATTTTGACAGTTAGATTATTGTGATTCTATTGGTTGCTTTGTGTTGTTGTCAAGAGCGGTTTACACAAACACAATTAAAAGGTTATGCCAATAATTATTGTCAATTCTGACTTCATTTTTTGTAAATGCTGTGCGTTATTTGTGGTTGTTTTGCCGTTTTCAAGTTTTACATGGTTATTTCCTTGTATTATTTTCTTACAGTTTTGTGGACTATTTTAACATCGATAATTTTTTGGTCTGAAAGACTCTTAAATCAAGTCCCAATTAACTGTCAACATTTTTTCGTTATTTCTTAAATAATGCATTAGTTATTTATAAACATTAAATGCAATAACTAATCCAAAATGGTCTTCATATTATTTGTTTGTTACATTTTACAATTTTTTACTGTTTAAGAGGTTTATCTTTTCATTGGAAAAATGATATACCGTAGTCTATTTAAGCTTAATTGAACTAGATTTTAATGTAATTAATAATGAAATAAATTATTAAACATTAAATTCATGCTTGTGCTTTTCTAATTTTAAAATAAATGTGCAATAATATTGAACACGGCCATTTAAAATTAGTTTCAAAAATTTAAAGTTCATGATTTTAGTAATATTTTGATTTGAGGCTGAATCGATAAACCTCTTAATTTTTATTTTTTTTGTAAATAAGTCTGCACGATAAACTTTTGTAAAATATCAATATAAAAGTATAAAATGAAATAACATAGTTTCTTTTAAAAATTAAAAATAATTTCTACAATACCTACGACTACTTTATACACATTTTTACAAACATAAAATAACAAAAATTAACAATTACCAACAATGCTATCGTTGCGTATCAACACTTAAAACAATTTCACTTTCCTTCAGATCTATTATTAATTCCAGTTAAGAACAGACTATTTTCTGACACCGCTTTTAGAAGCAATAAACAAAAAATAGCTATTCATGTAGTAAGTGTCCGAATGATTGTTTTTTAAGCACTACACGTGAATATTAATCCACCGAGACGAAGGTCGAGGCTGGACAACACGTCGTGAGCTTAAAAAACAAATTAACCACGTATTACATACAAGATTTTTTCTACAATCGCCAAATTTTTATAATAAATGGAAAATATGACATTTCTACAAATCTTTGATATTGTTTCAAATTGACAGAAGAGTAAAAATAATAGTATTCAAGTAAATTCTTGTGCAATCAATATTTATAAACAATGACGTGATAATCTATGTATTTTTGACGTTGTATGTTTGAATTCCTATTAAATATAAAATGACATTTCTTTAAGGAACTCCAGTGCCTTAAAGAACAAATGAATATTATTTTAAGGCACTTGTGCCTAAAAGTATGCCACTTCGAAACCATAGTGACGATGTAAATATAAACTTTATAAAAAGAAAATAATTTTTGACTGCAAGACGATTCGGTGAAGATATTCGACATTTTTTTAACTTTAAGTAGTTATTAAAAAGAATGTTGCTTTGTAATAAAAAGAGAGCCTACAAGAACGCTAGTTTACACAATTTATTGTTCAATAGAGTCCGAAATAAATAAAACAGATTAATTTTAAATTTGACATTTGCTGGCGCCATCTCTTGGCATATTATTAGATTAACCAATCACAAGTTAGAAACGGTTAGTAAAGTAGAAACTCTATTCTTAACTGGAATGAAGTACAGAGTGATAAATAATTGACCGTTCTGATTTTATTTTTTGTCATCTCGATGTGTTTGTTACTATGTTAAAATACAGTTTTCTTTCAATATTAATTAATAATAGTGTTCTTCATTTGTTTTCTGTTTTACTACTATAAATGCCAAAAAAAACAAGATAAACTCCCAAATTTATGGTAATGGTACTACATAACTACATAACATTAATTTGACAGGTTTAACAAGTACTGACTACTAACTTTTTTCCGCGGAACAGAGTTTTAATTAAAAAATCTGACTTTTCCAATTCCAAGTCATGTGACGGTCACTCATTTATAATCACTCTGTATAAAGGTAGGATTATGCAGACAACTAAATTAAGAAACTACTACATTAATAAATTAAATAAAGAAATTAACAAACTAAATTATCGCCAATAGTTAGTTTAATTTCTTAATTTTATAATTTAGTTGCTGCATAAAACCACAATAAAACTATTGCAGATCTTCTCGGCTTTGAGATTTGAACAATTTCCTATTTTCTTTGTTTGCTGACTGCAGCTGACTTCACTTCGGACAAAAACTGAAGTATGGGAAAAGAAAACAATGCAGTGACAGAAATCTGAAATGAAAAAAAAACATAATGATGAATCATTCACATAAATGAGGGGCAAGTTGGTTTTTATGGAAGAATGAGGGATATTTTGAAGGGTGTGATGCGTGGATTATATTAAATTGTATAGAATTAAAAATTAACGAGGGTACAAGACAAGTTACACATGGGTTGATAAAAGGTTGAGCCGCCAAAGAAAACCTGACATGACCTCCTGCTCATTTCTGCTTTTACTTGTTTTATGGAAATATAAACGATGTCAACTGTCAGTCATTATAATAAAATCATGCATATTATAATAGGTAGTTATTTATTTATCTAGGACGAAAAGTGAAACATTAAGGTACAAGCAAGTTGTTTACTTTTGTGTGAATACCTTAATGAAGTTTTTTGTTCGAGATACATACAAATTTTATTTCCTACTCTTTCTTAACGAGTGCTGTGCTTATTTATCCATTGTATTCAATAAATCGTCAACTGAGTATTGATTTGTTCTAAGTCCGTAAATGTTAGATTGGAGATATATTATAATAATTTAATACAACAATGGATATGGTACAACTAAAAATTGAAGTTTTTAAAAATGAAAAATATGTAGGTACCTATCAAGTCTACAAAAATAATGAAAAATAAAAAATATATTTTCCAAGCAACTTATTCAATTGATTTAATTTTAAGAAGCAAAAATATTACACTATTTTTACTTTGTGACACACATGAATTTAGACCACAATATGATTTTGTTAAACAGTGAGTATTGGATGATTCCATGTCCAAACACATGTGACCGCTATCTTTAATAGTTATTGGTTCTGGAGGAATGGAAAGAAACCAATACATACCTCATAGTTATTATTTGTGTCTTAAGAGCGAAAAGTGACTCTTTGTTACTCGCGCACGATAATAGTGCAAGAGGAACAAAGACACTTTACGCTCGTAATACACACATAATTTTATCTACGACTGATATTATTTGTTATTAAAAATAATGAGTTACTTCAATCTACGTTAAACCAATTTATGTTTTATTTGTAACCATGACGATAGCAATAATATCGTAATAAATAAACAAAAAATGTGTTTGATTCTGTCATTTTCTTTTATTTATGTAAACAATAAAATACTTTATCTACCATAATAGAATAATGTATTCATTATATACTACGTGAAAGTAGTATAATAAACCTCACCATAAGGACACATTATGAATTAATGAATTCATTATTTAACACTGTTAAATAATGAGTACTTTATTCTTCCGAACTGTCAAACTGCCATCACACCTATTTTACTATTAGTATTATATCAAGTTTAAAGTTATCATTTGATGACGTTGTAAGCAGAAACAGTAATAAAAATTTATAAAACGTTGTATATGACTAGCCCATAATACTTACTTAGTTCTAAATTACTCGGATGAATTGTCAATTGTTATCACACCAAAGTTTGAGGTTAGGTTAATATGAATACAAATTTGTAAAGAAGAAATGTTGCTTTATTTAAAAAGTCGTAGATAAAACGTCGTATTTAACGAGCAAATAATGTAGGCTATAATTCACTCGGATGATTTATACACTCGCCTTCAGCTCGTGAATAAACTTTCATCCGCTTGAATTATAGCCTACATTATTTGCTCGTTAAATAATATACTATTAATGCACGTTGTCATAGGAGACACGCAATAAAATGTTTTTGCTTGGTCCTAAGTAACAATTAACTTTACGTTGACAATTTATAAATATAAACTTTTTCGCCAACCGGACATATTTTTTGATGCAATTGTGTCATTGTTTTTTTGTAAAAAAAGGAGGTCATTTCGGGATTGTTTATGATTACCTACTATAGCAACTGTACAAAAAGTAAATCTATTCGTCCTAATACAAAAAATGATTGTTGTCATGGTAAAAACAAATTAATATGTTTACATTTTAATTGTTGCTTAATATGAGGATATTACATTTATTTAAGCGGCTAGCGAAAAAATATTATGTTTCATTCATACAAAAAATGCTTGTTTGAGACTCGTAAGATCACCGAACTCCGCTGCGCGTCGTCCGGCAACCGTCTTACTCGTCCCAAAATCATGCATTTTTTCTATAAATGAAACAAATAACTATTTCATAGTATTGTAGATAAAATATATTTTCACAGTAGTATGAAATAAATACATTTCTAGAAAATAATACCTATTTTAAAAATTTTAAAATCTCAAAATTATTATAAGGGAAGGTTTGTCACTGTCACTGGTAAGTTTTTGGTGGATAAACAATTTCCAAAATTTGTGTAACACGTTGTTCGTATCGTAGGATAAGTATACGCATTTAATTCCACATTCATAAAAACCACGTTTTACTGCTGTAGACAAAAAAAGACACCAACTCAACGACAACAAAAAAACACAAAAAAACCCTAAACGATTAAATAAATTATTAAAAGCCGTATGGGTACAATATTACGTTCACACGGCTCAAGCGAACAAAAAAGCACAGATTATTTATATTTTTGGATCCAAGACACCGTGGCTCGTTTCTACAAATGATGACACTGAGATTCTGCACTTGCCGGTAAATAAAATGCAGGGCAGTATCAGCTACGAAGCAAGATTCGAAAATTTTATACCAAACAAAAAAAGTACAGTCAAAGTGCTCTAAGAATGGCATGTCAATTATTCCAATATTAATTTAAGTTCAAACGTTTATGTTTGATGTTAGCTATCATACCTTTTTTTAAATAAACTTTGTAACATACATAATACGTGACGTGTGTGAAAACTTTATTCAGATATGTATTTATATTTTGCCAACAAAAGGTGCGTTCGTTTATTTTGTGTGTGCTTGAACTGGGAAATGTGTTACGATCACGTGATCATTGTGCACTTCGTGTATGAACGAAATAAACGAATGGTTTCTGAACTTGTGTGCAGTGTTTTGACATTTCTACCGGTTTATCTTAACTTTCATCATTAAGGCGGTACACTTGTGACAAAAATATAGTGAAAAAGTGACCTCGCTATATTTCAAATTGTGCCCCTGCTATAACACCTACACTGTTCATATTTTATATATGGTTAGTTAAAAGATTACTCTAGAGTGCTATGAAGCTATATTTTTTAAATACGTAATAGTTTTTTGGTAATAAATTAATAAAAACAGTCTATTTTGCCAATTTTTCAAAAAAATTTTAACTAGTTGTGTAATTTTTTTGACAAAAAAACTTTCCATACCACTCTTCTGATCAATGCAAGGAATCGATTATTTCAAACAAAACTAATTAATATGCATTAATAAAGCCACGATTTGAAATATTAAAAAGCAAAAATTAATTCTTATTTTCTCTAATTGTTGTCGCAACAATGTATTATACAAATTTTTCGGACAAATAATATTTCGTAATTACTCATGGTAAATTTCAGATTTTTATTTTGAGCAGTATAGCCATTAATCGTAAATTCGGATTCTATTGCAGCAATATTGCAGTCAACAAGTGTACCGCCTTAATTGGCACACAATTTGGGTAATGGTAATACTCATGTTACACCTTTAATGATTCTGTGCGAAGCTAATGACTAGAATGCGGATTATATGCAGGAAAATGTAATTAAAATATGCATGCAATATGCATTGAAATAAGGTCAAAATGTGCGCAATATATGCACAAAATTAAACAAATCTGCAATATTTTACAAATATAGGCAATACTTACTTATAGTTATAATTATTTTATTCACTTTTACTAATATGTTATTTATATAAATCAGAAAAAAACTACATTTTGTCAACAGTGCACAAGAATACTTACCTCTAGAATAAATATAAAAATTACTGTAGGTAGTATCGGTATCAAATTTAAGCGAATATAAATTTTATACATTTCAATTTTTTTTTAAATATAAAATTTTGGGTTAAAAGGTACAAAATATGCAGTTATATACATTTATAATAAATATACCTATGTATAAAAATTGAAAATATGTAAAAAAAATATTTAAATATGCATAAATTTTATACCATATTTTGATCTATTTTTGTAAAAAAAATACCAATATACACAATAATTATAATATATGCAAAAGCATATAATCCGCACTCTACTGATGAAATAGGCAGATTAAGTATTTTATCATTATTTTGAGAGTTCATTTATAAGAACTTCGATATTTTCAGACATTGACAAAAGACTTATTATATCGAAAAGCATAATCCAAATTAATTATTATACATCTGACAAACATACACCATACAATCTTCGTTCTGTTCGTTCTCCATAATTATTATTGTTTAAACCGCCAAAAGTGCCTAACAGTCGAAGCTTGGGTTTGTTGTGCATGTACGCACTGTGCATGCACAACAAACCCAAGCTTCGACTGTATTTTCCGAACGCATCCTGTGCAGTACAAAGTGCACGGAAGTGAATAAACGAACGGATACTGTGCAACATGTTAAGGACGTTGGCCAGTTTCAGTCCAGGCCAAAAGTTACAGCGCGCCGAACAAATGCGCGCGTGTTACGGCGACTTCTCTCTAAAGAAAACACTCACACCGCTACAGAGTGTTGTATACAAAAAAACATTGCCGTTGCCTCTCTCCCGCCGAGTAGGTACATGTCACAGTTTATTTTACACAACGATTACTCTGAAATTGTACGTCAGATCTCTTTCGTCGTTTGACATAACATTCGAAACATACTAAACTACTTCGTATTAGTTTTTTTTTATTAAAATCTGTGGTGTGGAAGCAAACTGAAGCTATAAATTAAAACTTTTGTTTTGATAGCCTCCGTCCTATGATGCAAGTGTTAAAACGCCAGACGAATATCTCATATTTTGTTCGTCAGATATTATATTAAAATGAAGTAAGAAAAACTCATATCCAAAAAATAATAACCATTTTGTAGAATAATGAAATTTCAAATGACATTTTGACGCTTAACATAAACAAAACATATCACTTCAATCTGACAAATGTATTTGTTGGGTGTAAACCCGGCTATCACAAGTACAGAAACAACCCTAGAATTTTGTTTTAACTCCTCCTAGTTACACAACCATCCTTTAATTTATTTAAGCACAGAGTATAACACTTCTCTGAAATTTGCATCGAACATAAAATTCCGAGCAAGGCCGTCCCTGGCAGATGGCAAGTTTAGTAAACAAGTTTTACGAATATAAAGAAAAATTACATCGCATAGCGAACGTTCTCAGTGGGATGTTCATGTAAGAAATACTGTATGTATGAATGTTTGTAATGTATAAATGTAAGTAGTAAAGTACTCATTCAAGAATATATTCTCCATGCTCATGGTAGAAGATAATAATTGTTATTAGTCGGTTAATGTCGTTTAGGTTTGAGTACCGCGACTATTTGAATGAGACATATTCCATGCAATTATGCAGGCTTTATCATACTAATAAAGAAATGTTATTATGTATAAGAAAATTAAGTAGTTTGACTGAAAAAAAGCACCAAAAGCTGCAAGCGATTATTTTTACCGCTTGTCTAAAAGATAGGTATAGCGACCGCGAAAAAATTCGATGTTTAGATTTTTGTCAAATAAGCACGTTTCAGTACCCTTAGAACCTAAACCTATTTTGACTATTAACAAGAAGATGTATGTGTGTATGTGCGTGTGTATGTATGTATATATAAAAATCTGTCAACCGGAAATTATACTTTTCTTAAGGAACTAACATTTTTTGCAAAAATCGTATAAAAAAGTGCGATTGTTACCATTTGACATACGACACATGAAAGAAGAAGTCACATTCTACAATATTTTATTTTATTGTTTTTCTAAATCTTCCACCTGTAAATAAATAGGTACGATTTTTCAAAATTATGTAATTTTACCTACCACGATTTGAATATCAGAATATTTCAAAGGAATTTATAAACAAATGCTTATTAATAATGTTAATGTGACAGATAGACAGAAAAATTTTGAGTGGCAAAATATTTTACATATAATTCTTAACTGTAAATATACGGTACCTACCGAGTGAAAAATAAGGACAATAATTGTGAAGTGTATTTTTCATGTCTGCAAATATCATTATAGTTATAGTTTCATTCTCGTTTTATGCTCAATACGTATTTAGGAATATTATACCTACATGGACTTTTTTTAAATGCTGCTGAGGGGGATAAAATTCTCAACATTCAGTATTTGGTAATTGGTATTTGATATCGTTTCACATGTTTTATTGTTCATTATGTTTATATGACAACTAATCGCTACGCATCATACTGTAAGTAGTTTTACGTCACTCGGGGGAGGAAAGCAGTGTTTTCCTCTTGCTAATGGAGGGAGGGAAGCGAGTTTTCCCTTCCGTGCGGGAGGAAAGCAAGTACGTTCCTCCCAGTGTTTTCCTCCCGCTTGCAAGAAAGGTGATTTCGAGGCCCTCGTGACGTAAAATATTGTGTGTCCCACGGGAGGGAAGGCTATTCCTCCCTTGGGCGTAGCCGGCGCCCTCGCTCGGGCCGCCGCTTTGCCTGCGGGAGTAATAGCTATTACTCCCTTGGGCGAACCCGGCGTCCTCGCTCGGACCGCCGCTTCGCCCGCGGGAGTAATAGCACGTACGCTTCCCTCCCTAGGTGTACAAAATACTATTTGTACACTGATGATGGCTGCTGCGCAGCAGAAAAGTTTGTAATAATAAAACATAAGCTTGTAATTTGCTTTATTTTCATGACTGATGCAAAATAGTTGTTGTTTCCCATATCACATACAGTCGAGAAGTCCAAATCAATTATTATTTCTATAACTCATAATTAGAGTCCGGATTTTAGGCAAAAAACCTATTGCTTATTTAAAAAGGCATTTAAATTTGAATTAGATATAAATTTGTTTCACAAGTTTTCAAACACTTTGACGCATCGTTTATTTTGCCTATTTTGCCTAAAATGAGACATTTTGCATTTTATGCCTATTTAACTGTTATCTTGCCTATATTCGGCCTATTCTTGCGATAAAACCTATAACTTAAACATATTTTAGATTTTTAAAAATTATTTTGTCAATTTAATTATTTCAAATAAAAAGTATGTGATATTTTTGGTTTGAATACATTAATTTGGAAAATATCTAAATTATTTTAAAAAATTACATAAAGATGGAATATGCTTTAATACAACTGATGGTAGTGTTGTATTCTGCAAATATTCTGATCAAACGGTAAAATTTAAATAGTCTCAACCTTTACAGTTTAATAGTGTGCTTATCTGCTAATATTTGCAATATTTTTCATCTGCTAGTGTTTATTTTGCTTATTAAAATATTTATTTAAGTACATATAAATAGCCTACATAATTTGAATTTTTGAATACTATTCTTTAAAAAAATACTTAAAACTGTATTGAATTTAAATGCCTAATTTGACTTATTAATGCCTATTTTAATTTATAAATGCCTATTTCGGCCTATTTTGACCATTTTCTTTGCCTATTTGCCTACCTATTTATCGAACTTTTTAGCGCCTAAAATCCGGACTCTACTCATAATAAATACATTTTTAACCTCGAATTGTAAACCTCACTAAATGCGGCATGGAGTAAAATATTGCAGGAGAGGAATCGGCGGAATCAGCGTATGTTTTCATTGTTGTCATGTGTTCGCAAACGAGAAACATTTTAGAAAGAGAGATGAGGATGAGAGAGAGACAAAAGGAGTTCCTTGTCTAATCTGCTAATATTTAAGCAATTATTAAGTTACGAATGATTTTGGGGATACCTACGTCAAGTGATCCCCCATAAATATTTAAACAAGTTCCTTACATATACAGGTGTATTTTTAAAGCAACCAATTTGTTTTGCGGCCTAACTAATTAGTAATTACCAGGGACGTATCTAAGGATGGATTTGGATGACCCAGAGCCCACCCAACAATGTTTTAGCCCACCCAAAAATGTTACAATATTTTTACATTAATTTACAGAAGAGATACATATATTTATAGTTATTTAACAAACTAGTGTGTTAATGAGGGCGATTAATAATTGAGACTTTTTAACGCGTGAGAGAAGCGAACGCGTTAATTGTCAGAGGCGGACTGGGCCGGTGGGATGGTGGGATATTTCCCACTGGGCCGCGACGAATTTGGGCCGACTGCCGACACGATAGGGCCGATTATCGATAAGGATAATAATTTTTTTTATATAAATAACGCAAACAACCCAAATCTGAGTTTTTCTTTATTAAAATTCACAATTATTTGCAATATTGTATACAAATAAACAAACGAAACTAAGTTTTGTATTCATGATTTGTATTGGTCAGTCATTAATTTAGAATCGGCTGTTCGGCTCGGTTTTGTTCTTTACAAGTTTAAGAAAACGCTAGACTAATTACATATTAATAAATTTCCCAATTTTCATTACATTTATTTTTAAATTTGTTATTTATTTTAATTTCTACTCATAAAAGTAGTGATGCCGACGAGACGAGAAATCTCAGCTCATTCTCGTCTCGTCTCAAAATTACGAGACGAAAACCAATAATTTTCTCGTCTCGGATTGAGAGATGAGAAAAGAATTCAATATAACGAGACGAGAAATATTTCTCGAGAAATCGAGAATTCTCGAAATAAAAACTGAAAAATATTTGATATTATTCTCTTCGAAAATGTCAAAATACATTTGATTATACTTTGTTCGTAGCATTTTATTGTTTTGATATAAATATTTTTTATTTTAAAAATAAGAATTGTGTGCAAATTTAACAGAAATGTACAAAAAAGTTCTTAATGTCACATCTAGCTTTACAAATAGATGGCAACAAATTTTATTCGAGAAATTGGGACGAGACGATAATTGAACAGCCGAGAAATGACCAAGACGAGATTACTTAAATTTCTCGTCTCACGGCATCGCTACGTAAATGAGGGTAAATTCTAAATTCTATGGGAAAAACTAAACTTTTAATGAAACAGCCATTGACCTTGAACCCAAAAAAAAATTCGCCTGCGGCGCTTTTTTTCTTTCTTCGTAAAACAACACTTCGGCACTTTTCTTAAAAAATTGCGGCTGGGCCGGTGAAATTTATTTCCCACTGGGCCGACACGTTACCAGTCCGCCTCTGTTAATTGTTGAGATTATTAATCGCCTATTAACACATGAGTTAGTTACAATATTTTTCCGTTGGTTATACCTTTTTAATTTGAAAAAATTTCAATTTTATTCCATAACAAATTAGGACCGCTTTAAATGTTCACCACAATAGGATCGACAACAATGGACAACTCAACAATAACAATCAACTGTTTTCAGAGAGAAGTGGGTGCATTCAGTTCACTTAATATTGATTAGCAGTACTAAATCCCAAGGTTTTTTCGTTTTTAGAATGATGTTATTATTTTTATATTCATTTTAAAGCAATTCTACGTAAATATTATTTACCTAGAAGTGTGAAAATAATTTCTTTTAATTCTGTTTTGTATTTTCGTAAAACTTAGAGCTGGTCAATATAATACATTATTACGTGTATTGAACGCATCCAATAAATCGTTGATTTATATTAAAAAATGATGCATTTTATAGGGGTCATAAATGTATGCTTTTTTTACATTAATGACACTCAGTAATAAACGATCAACGGAAAAAATATTTAATACTAGGGTAGAGATATAGATTTATATACTTAATTGAGACAAAAGAAATGTTTATGAATATGAATAGCGGATAGATATAGTTTACTTGCTGGTAAATGTTGTATTTTTAAATAGATATAAAGTATTAACTTGTTAGTCTCGTGCAATCTTTATCTATTCATACAGATTTTTCAACTTGTTACTGTTTTACTACGAAATTAATTTCAGGAGGAAGGAGGAACTAAGTCAAATTCCTTCAGCAGTGAAAAAAATTTCACCTCGCTTCGCTCGGCATACTTCTTTATTTTTTAAAACAAAAATTTTACTATAAAAAGTGTAGCTCACTATAATATTTTACTGGCCCACCTAAATTATAGAGAAAAATAAGATACATAGACTTATACAGTCAGACGGGGGACATAGTAATTATATGGGAAGTAAAATAAAAAGATAAGGGGTGAGCGGCGGAGGGAATAAAATTATATTTTCATTAAATGGAAAGTGGTACTTTTCTTTACAGAAATATGGATAGCCTTAATTATTCCCTTTTCAACGATATATCATTTTATGTATGTGTAGTACTATTTAGAAATAATGAAATAAAAATCAACATTTTCACACGAATGTTTATGTTAAAATTTGTTCTTTATATTTGAGCGAAAGTAAACAGTAGCTCTTTTATTCATCGTCATTTTGTCATCATCCACTTGAATTTCTTGTTCAAACATTTCTGCAATGCGTTCATGCTTCAAACGCCTGCCACTTAAGATAAGTTCTCTTTTAACGTTCAACTTAAAGAATGCGTTCGTTTTTGCCCTCATTTCCTCGTCGTCTCATAATTAAAAGCAGATATCACTGAGACTGAGATGAAATGATATTTGAGGAATGTGAATAATTTCTCAGTTATTAATTAGAATAAATGGAGAGTATGAAAGAGGAATAAGATGGTTGACACTGGAATTGTTAAGAGTAATGAGATTAATTACCTGCTTGGGTCGTATTTCACATTGAAACCGTCGATTTTGACTACGTTGATCCAATCGTCGGTGTTTTTTACTTGGTAGCTGAATGAAATCTGCAACAAAATCAAATAGAAAATTAGAAAACAAATAACAAATAACATACAGTCAAAAATGGTGTAAGAATGGCATTTCAATCTGATGACGTAAATTATTACATATGTCGTGAAAAAAACAAAACTGTTTTACATTTGCGAAATAAGCGCACAATGGAACAATACGAATGTAATAGTATAATAAGTATCAAGAACGGTAGGGACAGTTTACCGATGGAAGACAATGTTGGAGTCGCTTCGCTCAATCTCCAATTTTGTCTGACATCGGTAATTTCTTCACGTTCCTTATATCATTTTTTGCACGATTAGTCTTTTTTATCCATACCCATACGCAAATATTAACTTCTTCATAATTAATATTAAATTTACTTACTGAACGGTAAGTAAATTACTTACTAATTTATTTACCGTTTTGTTTATCATATATAGTAAGTTGATAAAAAAGACCAATCGTGCAAAATCATAGTAGTTGGCAAAAAAAACTGTCTTAATAAAAATTTCGCACACGTCAGGTATTGTGTATGTTACAAAGTTTATTTTAAATAACAATAAATTTATTAGAAATATTCGTTCCAGTTTTGGATTATAAAAAAATTAAACTTAAATAAAATTGGACTAAACTAAAGAAAATACATCGATTTTCCTAAAAATTTAATATCATTTTGATGGAAAAATATTAAATTTTAGTTTATCCTTTAAACCGCTCCGAACTGGTTCACAACCATCGGTTCGGCTTCGTTCGGCTCTGGTTCAGGTTTGCTTCCGAGTTCACTATTTTAGTGAACTCGGAAGCAGCGTTTCGTTCCGGTTTTGTTCCTGTTCCGGCTCGGTTCGAATCTGTGGTTAATAAAAGTTAAAAACGGTTTAAACCGGTAATAGATATTATTCATTTAGTTTTCGATCTGGAACAAGATATAAACATTGCATTTTCCTTTTCGTTATTCTAAAAATTTCAGTTAGGTAGGTATACATAACTTAGTTTTTGTTTTGGTTCCTGGTTATAAATCGAATCAAATTTAGACAATCACAACGTCCATGCTCTTGAGTGGGATTCGAACCCACAACCTCGCTAGCTGATCGGACCACACGGAAAATAATATGAGAATTACTACTTCAAATGATTACGATCGTTTATAAATTCATTTTTTGAGTAAATCCTATCGTTATACTTTCGTTGAGTTTGAGCCTAATATACTGAGTAGTTACAAAAAAATGGAGAAGGTACAGTGTACACTGTGTTCAGCTTATTACAAACAAATTAAAGATTAGTATATTATTTAATTCAAGAGAATGAAAGTTTATGCACGAGGCGAAGGCAAGTGAATTATAGTCATTATGTGCGTGTTTATCTCTTTACAATATTAAAATATTAACCTAACCTTACATTTTCATTTTTCATTCATAACAAAAAAGTGTGTCTCATAAAGAGGTTTATTTTTAAACGTCATATAATTGACAACTTATGTGATTTTATTGAAAATGTATACGTATTACTTTATCTGATTATGCATAATATAAAGTTTCTACTTTATGTGCCTAATCATATAAAATAAAAAAAATTAAACAGTGCAACACAAACCATTAATTATATTATTTAATAATATTTACAGAAAATTTGCAATTGTCGTTCTAGTCGCTTCAAGAATTTCAGGTGGAGTACATTGTAAGTCAAATTCTGACTTCATTGTTGAAATCATGAAATTATTGAAGAAATTTGCACTGACGTGACGATTACACCTTGTTTTTGTTTTTCATCGCAACCTTAACAAAAATATTTCCAATGTATCACGATTCTACGTCAATCTAATTTTTAAATCCTTTATATTAACTTCATCGTCTTGTCTACGGCAAAAAAACAAAAGTAAAAAATGACCCACTTCCCGAGATCCTATCGAGCTGAAATTTTGCAAATAGACTTTTGCCACCTAACAATGCACTTTGGCAAAATTTCAGATTATCCGTCATCTTGAAACGAAATGGCGGCTAGCTATTTCAAAATGTACTGCACCGATTACGGTCAAATTTGGTACAGTAATAGCCAAGGATCTAACTTATGATGTAGATATATTAAAATGTCAGTCCGCCATCTTAAAACAAACTGGCGGCCAGATATCTAAAAATGTACTGTAACTATTGCGTTCAAATTTGGTACAGTAATAGCTAAGAATCTGTCTTGATACACAGGTATATTAAAATGTTAGTCCGCCATCTAAAAACAAAATGGCAGCTAGCTATCTCAAAATGTATTGCACCGATCTGGTTCAAAAACAAAAATTTAAATAAATATCGATCGAGTCTCATATACAGGCTGCGGCACAAAGGACGGACGGTTTTTAAAAAATCATAAAATCAGTAATTTTTACTCAAAAACAAATTTATTTACGGATTCGGGTTCGCAATGAAATAGCATTTGTGAAAATTAAGTGTGGAAAATCACATCAGTCATCTGGTGACCGTTTTTGACGATGCATTGCTGGAGGCATTCTTGGAAGTTAGCGTAGACTCTCTCCAACATCGCTTCCACAACTTGGGCGACTTCTACGCGAATTGCCTTCTTCAACTCGTTCAGGGTTCGGCGAAGCGGGTGAACCTCCCTTGTCGCGCGGCAGCGCGACCTAGCCAAAGGCCCGCGAAGCGGGGCCTGACGCTAGTAATATACTATTATCTTACTATAGTTACCAATGAATGTATTATTTAATGGTCGTAGATTAATACAATTAGTATTTGTCATCTGAATAATTTTGCAAAGGTACCTATCTAAAATATGCAAGCTATAGTAATCACCATCTCCATACCTATATCCCAAAACCGTTAAAAATAATCTTGCTGAGTTTCCATAACCGTTTCTCAAACTGAGACATTTCCCTTGTAATAAAAACCATTGTGGAAATTTGCGCGCGGCCCGGTGTAGTTAGATTAGCGTGTTTTTATTCCGTTGTTAAAGGAAAAAGGTCCAGAGTTAAGGAAAAACGCGATTGACCATTAGGACATTAGCCCAAGTCGTTGGACTTTATACTAGGGTAAATCTCTCACAATGTTTCTACAGCAGATTAGCAGTGATGCAGGGCCGTAGCCAGGTTATGTTTCTAGGAAATCATCAACATCTTGTAGAAAGGGCAAATATTGTTGTTGTTTGAGGAAAGAAAACAATTTTTTTTAACTCAAGGTCAAATGCTTTAAAATTGAAAGTTACATATTCTCAAAGGGATTTGAAGCTGCATGTTTACTTCACCTATTCATGTGCAAAAATAAATAATTGTCGGATAACAGAAGCACAGAAACTTTTAGAAAATACTAATATAAAAAGTTTATATTTATGCTTTCAATTGTCATCGTAAAATTGATTGTTACCGAGGACCAAGTAAAAAATACACTTTATTGCGCGTCTCCTATGATAACGCACGCTAAAGTGTTTATTGCTTACATTTTTTGTTTATTTAGTTTGATATTATTGGTATCGTCTTGGTTGCAAATAATACATAAATTGGATGAAAGTAGATTGGACTAACCGAGTACTATTATTTTTAATATAATAACAAATAACTTAAGTCGTAGATAAAATTATGTGTGTATTACGAGCGTAAAGTGAATTTGAATTAACGTAAGCGAGTAACAAAGAGTCATTTTACGCTCCTTATACACAAATAACTATTTTCAAATTTTGACTTTCTTTCGCCGACGCGCGAAGCCCGGCACGATGATAATAGCGCCCTTTACACGTACATTTTTAACTGAACCAGAGCGGGGCACTTTTGCGCGATTGTTTGAACCGCGGGAAGGCTGTAACCTGCAAGTGTGCGATGTAATTTTTAGAAATAAAATGCAACACAGTCTTCTCTGTTTATTATCCGTGTAAATGAAGAAAACTGCGAGCAATTTCGAGCGACTGAACAGCGTGTGGAGTTTCAAAAATTCTGAAAGTTTTGATGCGTTTACGTAAACGTCAAATATGTTTCGTGCAGAATAAAGTCGCATAAATGCTATTACTAGTGCTGCAATATGTGTGCAAGCAATCACTACACTTAAAACGAACAAAATAAAATGTCGTACTTGGGCAAAGGAATACATACTCAGTTAAAATCATACGCCATTTATTAAAGAGTTGCGAGATAATTATCCAGAATATTACAAATTATTATTTAAGAATGGATAGTAAATCATTTGATTGTTTATTGGACTATGATCAAAAATAAAATTAGGAGAACAGCAACACAGTAATGAGGAAGAGTTGATCAGCAGAAGAACGTCTCAGACTTTTAGCAACTAGTTCAAAACTTTTATTATTTTATGTATTTTAATTTTTATCTAAATTCTACTACCTTAAATACAATAGCAGGGTAAACGTGAAATTCATGTTTTACTATAATCTAGAGCAGCAAGTTCTACTAAATGAGTTTGGCTATTCAAACTTCAAGCTATGTTTATGTTAATTATGAATAATGGAGAATTATGATAATAAGTTGTTTGAAATTATCGGAATAGCCATTAATCATTGAAATTTGTCTCACGTAGTAAACTGAGTTTGACTAAATATAGCTAGATGAGATTGAGATAATATCTATTCAGATTAAGATACGATAAGAGTTATTAGGGAGATTGGTTTAGGTTTAGCTTTGGTTCATTACCAAATTAGAGTTGACGGAAAATAAACTAGAATTCATTATAAAGAAGCCAATAATTCTAAAGAAAAGAACTAGTAGCAATTTAAAAATTCTTGTATGATTAGAAACATTAATTAAAATTTGTTTTACGAGTATACCGTGCCTCCTTTTATTATTTATTTAATAATAAAGATAATATATATTTGTCCATCTAAAAAGGAAAGCACTTCTTTTTCCCACTATAACTCGAAGTTTGTGTCACGAGCGGAAGAAGAAATTTTCTCTCGAGTTAGACACAACATTTTTTTCACGACATATTTAAAAAACATTGTTAATATAAAAGAAACATAGAACTAGAACTTCTAAAACAACGTCAAAATGATGTTTACAAACAATGAAATGGGAATCAATTTAATTCCTTAACAACGGGATTAAACATGTAAAATAAACCCTTGGGATCAAATTATAAACCTTACTCCCTAAAAGTAGAAGAGTTTTTTCCCGAAAGTGCAAAAAAAAAAGTTGCATACCTGATCATGTAATGTGTCTCTTCTCAAAAACTTCATCGGTTCCAAATGCGAATGAAACTGGTCCACAACTGTCAAAGACTTCTTCAGCAAATGTTCTAAAAACAAAACACATTGAATGAATATTAATGAACAATGGCAATTTTGATGTCTCTGTAGTTTGAGAGTTTTTATTTAGAGCAAAAAGATTAAAATCAGGCACAAGATTTGATTGATGAACTCACCGATGATGTATCCCATTGTGACGTCGTCGGGTAGACGGATTTTTTCACCAGTTCGAATAAATTTTCCTCGGCTGAAACAAATGAAAATATCACGTTAATATCGGAACTTGTCAATCAATGGATCGTTTGATATTTATTATTTAATTGAGCTGTTTTTATATTGGAGTAAATGTCAACTGTAATAATATTAAATTGATATTAATGTGTCTTAAAAAAGTTGTACAATGAGAAAAACCGAGTCTCTTTAAACATGCGAGCATATATTCGCGTTAGATTCAAAGCTTTATATCATCGACGATGGCGACGGTAAAACAAATCAACAATTTTATCTGTCATGTAATAGTATATTACATACCGAGCGGGGAAATGGTCCATTACAGCCGAGCGTTTCATTAGATGACTGAGGTGCTTGCACCGAAGTCATCTATGAACGCGAGGCTGGAATGAGCCTTCCCGCGAGGTATGTATACTATTTTATTCACAATCCAATTGGTTATTCATATGCCCGTTTTAAAAATTCATTTTATTCATATTTTATTACAGTTTTATTATAATTTGTTTTGATACTTCAACGCTCACTTCCCCGCTAGCCGGGAAGTTTTTTCCGGCTAGCTGGGAAGTAAAGTAAACAATGACTCGCTTCCCAACTGTTTAGAAGGTTGGAAACGCACATATTACTAACCGAATGTGAATAATAGTTATTTATCTACAACAATAGAATAATGTATTCATTATATACGTGAAAGTAGTATAATAAACCCCTCCATAAGGACACATTATGAAATAATGAATTCATTATTTCACACTGTTAAATAATGAGTACTTTATTCTTTCGAACTGTCAAAATTATTCGGATGAATTGTCAATTTTTTGAGGTTAGGTTAATGTGAATACAAATTTGTAAATAAGAAATGTTGCTTTATTAAAAAAATCGTAGATAAAACGTCGTATTTGACTCGCAAATAATGGCTCTAATTCACTCGGATGATTTATTAACTCGCCTTCGGCTCGTGAATAAACTTTCATCCTCTTGAATTATAGCCTACATTATTTGCTCGTTAAATAATATACTATTACTTTACTAGTGGGCAAAGTAAGAAATTACCCACGAGAGAAATTTTCTATATAATAGGTAAAAGGTATATAATTTTCTCGAGTGGATTATTCATTTTTGCCCACGTGTAAAGTATAACGTTTTATTCAACACGTCTTAAATAACAGCTCAATTATTTAATAGTACGTAATGTATCAAATTTTATAAACGTCATTTTAATCACGAGTTTTTTAGGAACTAGCGCAGCTAGTGTATAAAAACGAATCTATACTTTTTCTACGACCACAAATTAAACAACATAAATACATAAATGTGTAAAATTTCATTTATAATAATTTGAACATTTAGGTTAAATCATAATGATATTATACATAGCTACAAAATTTTCTACTTAGGCAAGTGTATACTAACAGTTATATTGAAAAAAAACTTGACAATATTTGAAAGAAATCATAAATTTTCCTCTGTTTTTCACACAAATTAAATGTCAAATATAGGAGCAACCCGTGCTTAATGTATCAGTTGCTATGTTCAGCCCGTGACTAAAAACGGCCAAATGTGTGTTTAAAATGTTATTTAGCGCCATGGAAACCAGTTCGTTAAATTTTTAATACCAGGAGTAGAAAAAAATTAGGTAACCTAAAACATCGTTACTAAGCAAAGTAACAATTTACCCACTCGTGGGTATAATTTTGAGCAAATCCACTAGTGGCCAATCTTTTACTTTGCTTGTTTGAAATCACTATAGTAATGATGTTTTTAAAGAGGTATTGGATAAAAACAATTAATTATTATAAAAATTTGCACATTATAAGGTTTTGATGTTTTATATTATGGTAGTATCTAATGTATTAAAGTTCGTAACTTATGTATTACCTATAATAAAAGAATTAAACCATTATGTTGCTAATAATTATTAATAAATAATAAATATTCAATATTAACAGGTTATAATAACTGATGATAAGATTTTATTATATTGTTTGTATTTATATAAATTACCTAAATAAATAAATTTTTTAGAAAAAGATGTATACTACTATTAAATTCAGTTAATTAGTATCATTTTTATTAGATATCATAAATATTATAATTTTCAATAATACATTATTTTACAAACGATATAATAATTTTGTATTTTGTTACAGAGGTAGGAATATAAGAATATTCCAGTATTCCAGATATAAAATAGATAATAGTAAGTATAGTTTAAATGTACAAAAATGTCTCCTGTGCCTGTAGTCTGGCATTGCTGATAGTTAATACAAAATTTAAAAACTCTCTCGTACACAAATTTCCCTCCTGTTAACAAGCTGCTAACACTAGCTCCATAAAGATACGGCTTTATGACTCTAACCAAATTTGTACCGCATGTTATCACACGAGAGACCTGTGTAACTTATCCTTTTCATTCTGGATTTTAACAGGTTAGGTGGAGTGAATGTTTAACCGCTTGACAGCACTGCTTTTAGTGCGAGTGGGACATTTTGTGTGGTACGACTGGATTTAATCGAATTTAGAATTAAATTATTTTGAGGGCGGCGATGGTTGAAATTAGTAAGGCACATGAGTCATAAAAAGTTATATGTACACAAAACACATCTTTTGCCCAATTTTAGAATGGAAGTCATCAGTATAGCTATAGATAGATATAGAGTGATTGAGAAACGTTTTCTCAAACCCATATACAGGTTGTAGCAGAAATAAATGCATTAAATTTAACCTGTAAGTAACTCGTACAGAAGAATAACATTCCGAAATAGTAATTTACGAACCAAATGCGGGAAGAAATATTTCCCACATGAGCAAACAAATAAAAATAAATTTTATACTTACAACCTAAGAAATGACATATTGAACACGCAATTGACAATCGGAAATGTCAATTTGTCAGTGTAGTCAATCGGAACATATTTCTCGTTAAAAACTGCCCATAGAACGTGCAAATTAGAAACTTGTACTAATTTAAACAAAAAAGTTATAGGTGAAAAACGAAATTAGTAAAATTAACATTTATGCGTAGTATATCTAGCCACCTATGCATTTTTGTGGGAAAACAAAAACATTTCTAATTTGGCCTCCTACAGGGGCAACTTTTGTCTAATTTAACCAACTTCGTATCTCTTATGGTTTTCGACGGTTCTCAGGATCCCCATGCTTAAACAGTATATATATATATATATATATATATATATATATATATATATATATATTCCGATATGTGGCTACCATACTTAACCCAAGTTGGGTAAAAGGCGTGATAGATAGTAATAAAAATAAGCGACCAATAACTTATTCTCTTTCATTGAAATCCAGTGACTCCACGCGACTGTGTATAAATTCAGCGTTTTCTCTCTCTGAATAAAATCGCTTATGAAATTGATTCACGTACATCTAGTAGCCCAGTGAATTTAAACGAAAAAAAGCCTGAACCCCAGCAATAATAAATTTATATCAAGATAATTTTTATTTACACCTTTGTCTCGACGTTACAAATTAGAATTGAAAAGTCAACATCGAAATTGTTATCCTACGTCAAAATATTTAAGGTCAAAAGTCACCAAAATTGGTTTATCGCAAACAACTCGCTTACTATGCATCGTACGTCGATGAAGGCTATAATGAAATTATAGAGCGATTTTGATGAAAGTGGTACAATTTTCGAGAAAATCTTGAAAATATATGTCGAACATTTAAATCATTAAAAACTAAGTTGAAATTTTATCTCGTTACACGAAAACGGCTGTCATTTATTAACGAATAAAATTATCAATTCTTGGTTTCTTGCAATAAATTCTCCGAACATTTCTCTCTCTATATAATCCATTTTTTCAAAAAAATTGAGAGCCTTGGTTCACCAATGTTGATGTCCAATTAATGACCTAGGGTAGCAATTTCGATGTTGAATTTTCATACCTTATTTGTAACGTCGAGACAAAGATGTAAACAAAAATTTAGATTGATATAAATTATTGTTGGGGTTAAATTCTTATTTGACTGGGCTATAGTGGATAAACTCATGGATAAAGAAGAGAAAAAGGTGTCGTATTTGCATGAGTTTATGAATTTTTTATGGTAAGAGGATTTCTTATATTGGGTTTGGGAAAAGGGAATAATGTTTAAAATGGATAGAATTTTAGAGCTGTGTTATGAATTATGGAAAAAGTTGTATATAGGTATGTATGTAAAACAATAGTAAAAAATAACCATAAAAAGTTTAAGGTTTAAGAAATATTCAACAAAATACATCTAATGCATATACCTATTTATTACAAAAAATACGACACAAACGCACAATGCACAAATCTAGTTCCATTCTTCTGTATCTTTAAAAATATGTACAAGTAGCGCAAAAGTAATCACCCAATTTCCTAAAGCAGTAACTTTGTTTATAAATAAAAAAAATTGGTTCTGTTTGCTCATTATGTTTACTTAAACTATGTAAATTTGATGACAGTTGATGGACATTCAGGCTCGTTTCACAGCATTTTCAAAATTTCTGGCGATAAATTATTCACTTCTTATCGGATGGTCTCCTTTACGGAGGTGAAATTAAAAAACTCCAAAGGAAGAAGTCTGGAACTGTCAAATTGTGCGATCTCACTGTTCCGTGTTAAGCCAGTCACCAGTCTCTTCGGGGCGAGCGTCTAAACGCAGCAGTGTTTGTCCAGTTAATGCCACACTACGTGTATATTACATCTGTTTACTTCACTAATGTTAAAGTAGCGATAACATGATACGCCAGTTGCAAAAATGAAAGCATCATACGATAGGCTGAATACTTTTGCGTCACGTAGTACATATACATACCGGGTGGCTACTAGAAATCTGTTACATAGGAAAAACAATGTTATTTTTAATATTCTGCTGTAGTTACTTATAGGTACCTATTGATTTGAGATGTAAGTTGTAAATATAAGACTTGTTCATAATTTAAAATTACGTAATATGAGATGACAGTCGATAATGTTGCATTCTTAGTTCTCAAGAAAAATGCAAAAGAAAATGGCCATAGCATTATATAAAGAGTAACTACATAGTCGTGTGAAACTATTAATGGCGGAAGTCATAATGAACGATGGTATCTCAAGTTTAATTGTGTTAATTTCTCTTAATTGAAACATCGTTTAAGTTTAGAAAAAAGTTTCTTACAATAAATGAGTACATTAGTAGTGTATTTTGTACTTATTCATCCATTTTTATTAATTACCTACTAGAAACTATAGATTAATTTAATTTTGGCAACAGCATACTTTACAGTATCACTCTTTCCGATTTTCTGCTCTGGTTTTGAAAAGTCTCGTACGGCACACAATAACGGTTCAGGATCAGGTCACGATTCACTGTGCATTATAGGGTTCAGTTTTGTTCATATTTTTATATTTCTTCTCGAATTGAACCGGTAACCGGTATTTATTGAAAGAAATGTAAAACCTTTATTCACTTAGAGATTAGTGTAGTGGTGCGAAAACCTTGCCTCATGTAAATCGATGCAACCGTTCACATTGAGAATAATTAAAGGTAGGTAGTGCCGTTGCAAGATAGTGTAGAAATGTGTAAGCTTTTACTTTTCCACTACCCCTACGATGCAACGAACAATCAAAAATAGGTATATTTCAAATACATTTCATCTACCTAATAAACATAAACCGTTTACTAGGGGGTTATTGCAGTCACACAATGGTCAAAACCACAAGCCTGAGATACGCCAGGGCCGTAACAAAAAATATGAGTAGGGATTCGATATATTCCATGTCCATGTTCGTGCAGAAATGGTTTAAATACACTTGTAGACGATGATATTACACTTTCACAGGCACTTCCTAATTGTTCGTTTCCTTCCCACGGGCGAAACATTTTCAACAGCACAAAAATACTTTCAGCGTTTGTATTTATACACAATTGACAATGTGATAGCACAAATGACAAGCATCAAGTGAAGGTAGTGGAACTTACCCTGAATTTATATAGGTACATAGTGACAAATACCGGTTTAATCCTAAAATTAACTAAAAGAGAATAAGTTATTTCTCCAAGAATTCTTATTTTAAAAGATTAAGGCATTAAAAATATTAATACAACCCTGGTAATTAGCTTCGAAAAACACTTATTCTACCAGTGGAACACTGGGGATAAAATATATACTCGGGTTAATAAATATGGCAAATACTGAACTGTTCGACTATATTTCTTATCTGCGGGCTAATCTTAAACGATTGCGGTTTTGGAAATGTGTGATTGCAATAAGCATTTTATGGTTATTAGGTAGATGTTCTAAAATCGTAGTATACCTCGGTATCGCGGTATCTTTGACAATGTCAGAAATGCGAAATTAATGTTAAATAATGAATATTTTGACATTTTGTTGCCGCTGCGCTAAACCGGTACTTAATATTATTTATTGTATTGTTGTAATGCAGTTATTTAACATTTTTAATGAAATTTAGGTTATATATATATATATATATATATATATATATATATATATATATATATATATATAATATTGTTAAATTAAGCATACATTTTTGTATATAATACATATTTAACTTAATAAGTTTAATTTTTTTTCTGTAATGCAAGTTATATCCATCAAATGCATGCAAATGACCATCTCTGAAGGTTCGTCTCTTACACGATGAATTTTGAACATGAATCCTAATTTTTTGGAATAAAAAGTATACAGAGATAAAATTTACGTCATTTAAGTACACGTCTGTAGTCCTTAAACACAATATGAGTGCCATAAACTCACTGGTGCGTCTGCGTAACAAATTTTGAAATTGTTTATTTATTATTAATTAACAAGAAATAATAGTATATTATTCAACGAGCGAATTATGATAGCAATAATTACAGCCCTCGCCTTTGGCTCGTGCTGCAAACTTCGTCCGAATGAATAATTGCCATAATTCGCGAGTTGAATACTATGTTTTTTCCACGACCATTCAACAAAACTTGTACTTTTTAAAGAAAATAATAAGTTTTTGAGGTTCATTATAAACGTCAAACAGTAGTTTCTAAGCAACATGAATTAACACAATTTTATTTAACATTTTTAATTTACAAAATAAATAATAATATTGTTTACTTCCATTTTAAATTAAAAGTATTTTGCACTCACCCACTGTACTCACCTTACGGATTATGTAAAAAAATTCATAACCCTAAAAGTCAAACTTTTGTAGTTACGTGTTACGTTGACTGTCACTAGATGGCAATAGTATTCAATCAGTGATCAGTGCTTTGCGTATTTAAAACTACGTCGCCCCACTCTGATTGGCTTAAAAACTGATGAATAATGGCGTTTCTATAGCAACCACAATCTGATTGGCTAAAAAGTGCTGAATAATGATTCATATTCTTTACATTATAATAATGAATCATATAATCTATCTAAAAACGTATATATAATTGATGTTTTACTTAATGGTCGTGGAAAAAATGTTTATTCATCATCAAATAAAACATAACACATAAATAAGAGAATTCTAAAAACAGCATCAAATATATGTATGTATATTACCGGATTATGACTATACTAGCTAATTATGTTAAAATGAGTCCGTTGGAGTCACCTTGCCCGGATAAGGGTTAAAATGTCTATTGATGCTAAACTTGCAGAATTACTAGGCAAATATCCAGCTATCTGGAATAAAGAGTTCACAGCAAAGTTCATATTTCAGTTATACACAGGTTATAATAAATGCAATGCAACTACACTAATTTTCTATTTCTATGTGAACGATAGTTTCGCACTATCACATAAACTGCACTACAAAAATAATTGCCTAAGCTCTATGATCTACAGGGTGTTTCCGACCACCCGTCCACCCCTTTTTAAAAAGAATGGGCGAAGATTTTTCAACAGGACGATACGTAACCTTACTAATGTCGATGTGCTCTATCGAATGACATACATATTGAGACCCCCTTGCCCCCCTTATAAGGGGTACGGGGGGCAACTTTGTTATTTCCAATGGAACCCCCTATTTTTTATTGCAGAATCGGAAAAACAAACAAAAACTATGAAGATTTTATATGAAGAATTTTTTGTATTCGGGACAGATGGCGCTCAGTCGAAATAACTTAATTGTCACTAAATATCGGTAATATAGTTTTCGACTTTCTACCCAACAGACAGTGACAATGACACATTTGATTTGACCCGAGCTGGATAACCGATAACTACTATATTTTCTACATTAGTTATACTTTATTTTCACGAAATCTTATATTTATTCTAAGAAAAGAAATCAAAGGTCTTGATTAGGACTGATTGTTCAAAATAGAGGTCGGCTATTCAGGCTTTTGTTTTTTAAAAGTAAATTTAAGGGCTAGAAAGTTGTTAAAAATTGCGGCACGCGTTCCGAATTTGTTTTTATCGAAAAAATTATAGAATCATATCGTGTTTGATACAGTGTTGTGACTGATCTAGATCAATTGATCTAGATCACCGATCTAGCTCAATTTACGTGATCTTTGGTCTGATCTAGATCATCTTATATTTAAGGATCTTGAGTTTAATCTAGATCAAATAAATATGCTCTACGATCTTAAAATAAGATTGTTATATTTTAGATTTTTCTATGCTATATGCAAGTTAAAGCATGAAATTGAATATTTAGCAAAAGTACGAGTTTAATATTTTTATGAGAAAGAGATTACTCGACTGGATATATGAATAAAAGTAGAGAAGTTCTTGGAGAATTCAGTCAATTTATTAAAATACAATAACACACCAACGTTAATTGAAGTCGAAACGTTGGTGTGTTATTGTATTTTAATAAATTGACTGAATTCTCCAAGAACTTCTCTACTTTTATTAATATGTTTTAATTTTAAACTGTAGATTAAATCGCTTGAATACTACGTATTTTCGAGTGCATGCCGGGCGGCCTAAAACCACGCCGCCTAAAACCCACGCGGCCTAAGTCCACGCCGCCTAAAATCCATAACGTCTAATTTTACCCCCACCACACTAGAAATTGACTACCATAAACCACGCCGCCTAATACCACATCGCCTAATACCACAACGCCTAATACCACAACGTCTAATTCCACAACACCTAATATCCATGCTGCCTAATACCACAACGTCTAATACCATAACGCCTAATACCATAACGCCTAATTCCACGCCGCCTAATCCCACGACGCCTAATCCCAACCCGCCTAATTCCACTCCACCTAAAATCCACAACGTCTAATTTTACTCCCACCACTATGTCCACACCGTATTCACTCGTTGTTTGTTGTATGTCTCACGAGTTTATATATTTTTTGTGGATTTTAGGTGGCGTGGAATTAGGCGGCGTAGAATTAGGCGGGGTGGAATTAGGCGGCGTGGAATTAGGCGGCGTGGAATTAGGCGGCGTGGGATTAGGCGGTGTGGGATTAGGCGGCGTGGTATTAGACGGCGTGGAATTAGGCGTTATGGTATTAGGCGTTGTGGTATTAGGCGGCATAGACATTAGGTGTTATGGAATTAGACGTTGTGGTATTAGGCGTTGTGGTATTAGGCGGCGTGGTTTGTCGTAGTCAACTTCTATTGTGGTGGGGGTAAAATTAGACGTTATGGATTTTAGGCAGCGTGGAATTAGGCCGCGTGGGTTTTAGGCGGCGTGGTTTTAGGCCGCCCGGAATGCTACGGTATTTTCTTCTTTTTTACGTACCTAATGTAATACAACAATTAAATATTTTGTCTAATATTGATCTTTTTACGATCTAAAGAAAAAAAGATCACTAATTTCTGATCTGATCTAAAAAAAAGATCCTATCTTAAAAATTGATCTAAGATCTGATCTAGATCATATTAAACTAGAAGATCTTGATCTAGATCAATTTTAAAATGATCTGTAACAACACTGGTTTGATATGAAGTTAAAGGGCTAGATAAATCATATTATTTAAAATAATGGCCGATGATTTATATTTATTTTTATCGAAAAAATTATAAAATGATATCGAGTTTGACATCAAATTAATGAGCCAAATGAGGGCTAATTAATAATAAAATTATTTAAAGTGGTGTTCGACGATTGGCATTTGTTTTTAATAAAAAAATTATAAAATCATATCAAGTTTAATATCAAATTAAAGGCTAGATAAGGGCTCAATAATTAAATTATTGAAAATGGTGACCGACGATCGGCATTTGTTTTAATCGAAAAAATAATAGAACTATATCGAGTTTGACATCAAATTAGAGAGCTAGGTGAGGGCGAGGGCTAATTAATAAATTTATTTAAAATTATTGCCGGAGATTGCAATTTGTTTATATAAAAAATGTTATAATCATATTGAGTTTAATATCATGTTATTCAAAATGACGTCTTTTGTTTATAGTTGGATAACCAGGATATTTATTTTATTACACATATTATCTTATTCTATTCTAAAATTGTAATGGCTTAACTAATATTTATATTGAAGAAGAAAGATGAATAATTTGAAGTTGTAATTAAATAATTATAATTTCATCATACGAAAAGATTACAATTTATTTCGGTAGAGTCTAAATGTTACAATTATTGATGCACGAAGTGCCGAATCCTCCCAAATTCAGGGTCCGCGGAGTTTGAGCCACGCGAAGCGGGGCGCATTTCCCTTGTCCCGCGGTAGCGGGACCTAGTGTTAGACCCGCGTAACGTGTCCTGTTGCTAGTTTTACACTAAATTAACAATATTTACTCTATAACTAAAACGAAGGAGGGACTAAAATATTTCATTTTTCTTACATCTGCTAATGATAATTCAATTTCAATTTTGAAGTTTCTTAGAATTATTTAGAAACATCTGATATTGCAATCAAATCTAACAAAAATAATTCCTATTGAAAATATTTTTAACAATTGATCGCCACACAACAATGTTTCAGGAAAATTTGTCTAATCTCCAGCAAAATTGATTCCAGGAAAATATTCTCGAATCTCGACAATAAAAAAAGTTCTAAGAAATTTGGTAATTTATGCCTCAATATAATAATAAATGTTAAATTTTATATAACTTATTTAGTTCTCCAGTTCAAACGAATACTTGTATATAATTTCTGCTTTTTACAAATACACATAGGTTTAAGTAGGTACATAAAAATGTAATGATGAGAGAAATTTGTAAACGTTTTCAATTGTTATGAAATAATTGTTTATGGGTATACTTAACATTTGTTAAATATACAGAACTACAGAAAATAAATTATAAAAAATTTATTTAAAAAACAAAAAAAATTAATTAAATAATAATAAAAATGCTCATTTTATTTTGTTTTATGTGTACTATGAAAACCAGATTAAGATATAAAAATGACTAATCAATATTAAATGAAGGAAAGCTTAAATTTATCGAGGATCTTGATTTTCTTCTGCGTCCTGTCACCGATGAGTTCATCAAGAATTAGGGAGAATATTCGTCATAGTAAACAGACACAAACTTCAGAACACGATTGTATAGCCCTCTATTGAGAATATTTTAAATATAGCAACGTAGTTCATAAGTATGACCGATATGTAGCAATTGTCTCTACTTTTGAAACGTGTCCTTAAGATATCTACTACATCAGGGGTACGTTCAGAATTATGGAGTGTAGATCAGGACAAATATTGTCGGAGCGATGACGTCATATTTGGGATTATCTAGTCATCCGGAACGGCAAAGGGTAAATCGTTACATAGGACTGTCAAACTGAGTACTGTTGACATCAGATTATACACTATTTATTTTTTAAAAACCTTTATTATTGTAAAACGATGAATGCAGTAATTTATTAGTATTATAGCGAACTTTTTTAAAAATTTCGTCACAGATTTTTATAGATAATATGATGATAATGACGGAAATGATGATGAGAATTACAATAAAATGCAAGATATTATTAGTAATGAATTAAGAAGAACATATAACAAGACAAAATTTGCGCTTACAAGAATAAACATACACACTGCGCATGACGAGCGACTTCTACCTTCCTCTGTGAGTAGGGTAAAAAGTTGTCCGGATAACGTCGGGGTAATGATTCTGAACGTGAAATTATTTTGCTCCGGTAACACACTCTATAATACAGAACGCCTGTATTTAGTGACGCCTGGGCACGGTACAAGACACTGAAGGTAACCCAACTTGGCTTCCAAAGTGACTGCTGAACTGGTCCAGTTTCGCGGTACTGAGGGGTAAAGGGAGTACTCAATATGGCAGCCAACACAGGCCATCAAAAACCCGCGAGAATCGCTGATTAACGTGTAAAGTATAATTTCTATATATATATATATATATATATATATATATATATATATATATATATATATATATATATATATATATATATTCTGTAATTTATTATAATATATAAGTTATTGAAGATTTTAAGTGAAATTGCTAATAAAATGTGGCCTATGCGATATGACAGCGCCTAGCGGCGACAGGGCGAACTGTAACCTCTTGAGCAGTCATAAAACTAGTGGAAGGGGTATGCAAGTTACCGGGGCCTGCGCCTGGGCGACACTCCGGCGTTGATTCTGAACGTACTGGGGTACGTTGAGTCCAACAGAACTGCGTTTTTTTAACATAAACTAATAGTTATTAAAATACACAACGCGTTGTGACTGTTTTGCGTTTGCCAGATCGCGTTGTAGCCGTTTTTTCGCCCAATGGCCGAATTCGGCAATTGAGCCTAACATATATAATATTTTCAATTTTTTGGTGAATTTTATTTCATCAAGGATTATATACCCAAAGGATGAATAAACAGTTGTGCCTTTTTAAAATATAAAAATACCTGTAAAGACATTTTAACAAACCTATTATTTACTTTTTTATCGGAGTTAAAAATTTAATATTTCTCTAAATTATTATTTGTAAAAACATGACGCTAATCATCTAAAAAATATGTACTTATATTATTCATGCTAGAACATCCACAATTCTTTGCTAATAGGTATAGCAAATTTTCGTAAATTTAAAAATATGCACGAAATCGTGAATTATGCATTTTTATGCACTATGAAATTAATAATACAGACTATATTATGCTTGATTCGCCCAGATATCAAACTATTATTGTAGTAAGTATAAGCAAACAAAATGTGCATTTGCATAAAAGTATCAGCTCTAGACATGAGTCACGCCAAGTGCAATTGCTCCGCCCCTGAATGTTTCGGATGAAATTTATTTGATTTGAAAGCGCTGTAGTTGCAACAGCCACTCCGGGCGCGGCTCTCGTTTCGTTCGATTTGGGAGTAAATGACCGTAATACAAACTGAACTGGAGGCGCAAGCGAATGATAGAAAAACGACCGACACTTCAGCACTAAAAACTCAGCACGGACGACGGTCTGAAACTCTGAAAGCTGAAACTACACCGAAAGCCTCACAATAACAACACAGCACACCTGGGTTGAAGTTGAAGGTTCACCGGTCCGAATATTTTATTTTGCTTTTTGCTAGGAAACCATAATATTAACTTCACGACGTGTTGTCCAGCCTCGACCTTCGTCTCGGTGGACAATATTAATTTCTAGTACTTTATAAAAAATATCATTCAGATACTCTAACATAAATGACAACTTTAATACAATCAAAGATTGTGTGGTGGTAAAACTTTTTTTCTACGAAAGTACGGATTCACATGATTTCAGATATTAAAATTAATGTTGAAAGTAGGCTTTTGAGTGATGAAAATAATTTCCACACACATTTTGTCCACTGGGTGCGAATTTTTCAAAAAGTAGGCACATTTTTCATACCTAAATCACTTTATTTGTTGTAAAAATCATTAGCGTGTCGCGATACACAGTTTGAAAAACACTGTACTTATATATAAAATCCGATATAATGTATCCGCTAGGTCTACAGAGCACATCAAAATTTTGGTATGTCAGCGGTCATCGAATTGATGTTTCAAGAGCGGACACCGATGTCCGTCATTGGCGTTCAACCTGTTAAAACGATTCTTCTTGCTCTATAACGTTTTATAATACTAAGTAAGGCGTTAGTGTAATTGTTTTCATATTAGATACGACTAATGCGGAAACTGTATGTAAAACATTGCAGAATAAGCAAAATTGAAATCTCAGCGATTTTAAGTAGCACAAATAGTTTGAAAGTCCGCAGCCTTCATTCAAGAATGAGGTTCACTGGTTCACACCTATGTCATGGATTATAAAAATTATAAATTAGATTTGTTTAACCGTAACAACCAACAGGTTTACAACATCCAACGTCCGGGTTTCTGTGAATCTAGGATATCTAAATATCACGCGTTAGAAATTCTACATTTTACAAAATTTATTTAAGTTGCAAGAGAAATAAATCACGCCTTCTCTACCTCGCAGGTGTGGCAAGAATGTTACAGATTAGAGTTTATTATTACTGCTACGATCTGTTTTTAAACTACTTGTAAAACAAAAGTCACGTTATTAAAAAATACAGAAAATAACTATTTTAGTTTCAATATCATTTTAGTTATGCTCTTCAAATTTGTCATTGCTAGGTAATGTAATTTTAAAGGATTAGTCCGCTATACAATAATATTTTGGGTACATAAATAACTATCAATCAACTAAAATCACGATGTAAAATACAAATACTGTGAGTGCGCTTGGCAAAAAATTAAACTATTAACCTATTATTCCTACGACTTCGTGATCGTCCAAAATTTAAAAATGGTTTATTTTCCTATGTTTCAGAAATGATTGTCCACACATAATGATTTCAATAGCAGAGGTGTTTGAGATATTTTTGAAAAAGATCTTAAAGATAATGCTCTAGTACGCGGAAAATAACTAATCTTAACTTAAGAATCTTACAATACAGAGGATAACTGGATGATATCACTTCTTTCGAAGCTGTGGTACCTAAAGTAAAAGTTATTCGTAAAGTTTTTATCCGTATCAATCCACGAAGCTGTCATTAGAGTTCAAAATTCCGATTTTTTTTTTCGTCATATAAGACATTTTGAAATAGAAAAATGACAAAAGACTATTCCAATAATCTATATAGGAGTGACATGATATCAGATAAATTCACCACATTCACAAAATAAGGTATCTCTTTCTTAGAACACTTTACTTGTTTTTTATGACGTCACTCCTATATGGATTGAAATAGTCTTTAACTATTTCTACTTCAAAGTTGTACTATTATAGTAATGATATTTTTGTGAAGTGCAAACTCTTCGAAATTTAGACTCGTTTGTATTCAGGTTTTGTACAATGTTCAGAAAGTTGTGACTATAAATTATTGAAAATGTCGCAAGTGTTTTTATAATTTATTGGTTTGCTATAAATTTTCAATGGGACATAAATATTAATATAGTACTTCTATGCCTCACGTCAGAAGCATGCATGCAACTTCAAATTTTATTTTGCTGTAACTGAAAACGGGTAGTCAGGATGTCCGGATATACCTAACGAATTTCTATTTTACATTCAACATGGTTCTCTATATCCGAGGTCCGCAATAAAAAAACAAGCCGCAAGTTCTATTTTATTTAAGAAACACATCAGGAGAAAAATATCACACATATTGATCATATTATGTCATTTGATGACGAATTTCATTATGCCTTACACCTACCATTTTGAAATTTTTACTCGTTGCAGAGTACATGTAAATATCTATCACTGCCAGAGAGATTGGTAATAATTTCGTTTACGTGCGGGATTTTATTTTCGGGGATTCCCCGACTTTTCTGAGAGTTCCTTATAAGCGGAATTTTTGAGTGTCAGGGATAAAAAATGGTTTGTTTGAAGGGCGCTCTTAAAAGTGAAAAAACACGAAGTCTGTAATGGTAATGTTAACCCCATAATAGTCAAAATCTTATTATAATTACGTCATAATTTGATTTTCAAATTTTTTTTCTGTAACTACTAGTGCCACGTCAGCGACACTTTAAAACTTTTACATGGCTCATTTTGTATGCTTTCTGCATACATTTCAGATAAACGATGTAACCTACATTGAAAATTATGTTACACAATGAAAATATATTCATTCCTAATTGCCTTATTCTAAAAATTATGTCTGTAATAATAGTTCATTTTGCATAAAATTCATTTCAATTTGATTAATTTTGCTCCCTCTTCTTTGATTTCTTGCAAATTATATTTATTTTCAGGTATTCTTATTTAGCATAAGGCAATCTAGAAACTCTAATGATTCTATTGATATATTTTGTTATGCATATTGCTTGTTCCTATTTGCAGAAATTAATGCAGATATACTTGGACTAAGAATGACTATCGGAAAACGGTTTCGAGCGCGGCGTCCTTAAGCGACTGTTTGTTATAATAAACGATTCCGTTAAAAACTATTATTGTAAATATTATAATATAGGATATCATTTACAGGTTGGTGGAGGTGAAATGCGAACATAGGGAAATATATGACAATTGAGTTATCATGCTAGGCATCTTGATATACGTGGAATACTGTCAATGTCAAAGTAGCTGTCATATTATTGAAATTTTTATTTTACCCGTGGAATAATTCCTTGGCCAGAGAGGTCTACGGACTTAGCTTCCCAAGATCTTGTGGTGTTATATTAAATCTAAAATTTATATTGCCAAGAAGAAGGAGTAACAATCCTGGATGAACTGCAAATTAAAATTTTAAATGCATTTGCAACAATTACGCCACAAATGCAAGCACAAATGTTTAATGATGTTAACTGAATTTTACAATCTTTTGGGTTACTGTTTGGCAGAAAAAGAAAATTTATTTGAATTTTCGAAATTTCGAAGCCTTATCCAATATAAAATTGAATCATTGAATATTTATTGTAAATTCTAACTTTATAATTTATTTAACAATTGAAATAAATATGTTCCTGCTTTTTTTCATAATAATTAATTTTCACCTGATGATGATCGAAAGATCGAAACGCGTCGTGATCAACCTAGTGTCGAGTCTTGTATCCCAGATAGTGTTGTGTTTGGTTTTTTGCATTGAATCATACATTTTATCGATCTTTGTATCAAACCTTACACCAAACACTAATCTGGATACATTACTCATTGACGAGTTCATAAACGGAACGATTTTGTTTTATATTAATTAATTTTACTATACTAACATTCAACATGCACTTTTGGATTTTATTATTTTTTCTGTTATTCATTACTCTGTTTGTTAGACAAATTCACATTACTTCGTTTTGTGACACTACTACAAAATATATCAAGATACCTGGCATGAAAGTTCGATTGTCATGTATATTCCCTATGTTCGCATTTCACCTCCACCAACCTGTATATAGTCCATCCAGCGAATATACCAATTCCGTCACAAAGCTCAACCATTGTTACTTCATTGTGACGGAATTGGTTGATTCGTTGCATGGACTATACCTATTATTACCTATGTGTTTTTCCGGAAAGTTCGTTAAGGCTCCTTTCGAATGAGCGTGTAGTAGTAGTTGTAGTTACTTATTAAATTCATAACTCGCCCATTTCGATTGCTTTATCAACCGGTAACAGTATACTAGCTGTATGTATTATCTTTTTCAATTTTTCGGACTTGTTTTGAATGGAAAGTCTAGAAAACCATCAAAATTCGTAGATTACCAATAACTCTTTTGTCGATTGGAATATTTTCTTCAAAAAAATTACACATTTTATGCTATAGTATCTAAACAGCAGCGGTACATTGCTATTTTTTCAATAAACGTCCCTCATTTTAAATAAAAAAATAATCCAATTTTGGATTTTTTCGAAAATTTAAAAATGTACCGTTGTTAAGCGCAATATTATAGAAAATCGCATGACACAAATAACAGTCGATGGATGAATTGATTAAAATAATAGTAACCATGGTTATATAAAAATTTTCTCGGACATTTTTTACTAGTAGCTTGAGTAACTTAACTGAAATTACTTTACCGTCGTCTGTCACTTTGACATTAAATTAAAAATTACGTAACGTAATTAGCTCTCGTGTACCGCATTCGAGCTAATTAAGACGTTGTTGGAAAGCACTCAAAAAAATTTCCGGAAAGAATTAATGCACATGTGATATTATAAGTGAAAATTTATTTCAATAATATTTTTCCTAAAATTTACCTAAATCAAATTATTTGTAAACTACGAACGCCTGTCTGTGTCAAAGTGAAGTTAAGTCTTAAGGCTGTACACTTGTTGACTGCAATATTGCTGCAATAGAATCAGAATTCATGATTCTGATAGTCGGGGAGCTGGTGACCGAAATTTGCGCATCATTTGACCAAAGCTAAAAACATGTTTTTTCAATAATACTCACCTCCCTTTATAGTGATCTGCGAGTCTGCCAAGCTTTCGACGTTGCAAACCTTGGCAATAAGGGTTCAAAGGTCGCAAAATAATTTTGCAAATGTATCATTTGACCAAACTTGAAACCTACTCAGAAAGCTAGTTTTGTGTCCAAGAAGTGCTAAAAACCGAGTCTGCCATCAAAATCTTATAAACAAATATGTCTGCCAAATTTTTAAACATTGCAAAAAAAAATTGAAAATGTATCATTTGACCAAAGCTGAGATTGCACACACAGGTTACTTATCATCTTAAGAAGTGGAAAAAATAAGTCTGCCATGTTTTTGACATTGCTAAAGCCGTCTGCCAAGCCAATTTTGGTCCGGCGGCTCGACTACGTTACAGCGGCCTCCCGCTTGTAACTTTGAAACTAATGGAGCAATCGGAATGCCCCAATGAAATGATTTGTAGAGAATTAAAATATCTACAAAATGAGGGGTCGGACGTCTCAATCGGATAATTAGGCCCTGAAAAATTTAGGAAAAACCGTAAAATTAGGCGTTTTTTTCGAAAATTCATAGCTCCGTCATTTTTTGAGCTGGAGCGCTAAAATTTTGACAGAAAGTAGAGATTATAATGATCTTTATATGTGCCAAAGGTAGGTGCTGTCGGATTATTAGTTTTCGCGAAATCGCGATTCATAGTTTGCAGTGCGCTTTTTTCCGGCAGGCCTGTATGCGTTACCGTAAGTCCGATAATAATTTCCAAAAAATTTTTGAAAAGTTGACATCGTGCACTATAATTTCGTGCACTATAATTTCAGTTTTTCGATCAGATGCCTGGAAGCATGCTAAAAACACTCGTAAAGTTCGCGAAAAACAGCCGAGCGCGCATATTACTATAGATACCTCCGCCGCTGCTCCTTCCCCCGCCACTCGACTACAAGCGCGCGCTCGGACGTTTTTCGCGAACTTTACGAGTGTTTGTAGCATGCTTCCAGGCATCTGATCGAAAAACTGAAATCTAAGTTTTATAGTGCACGATGTCAACTTTTCAAAACTTTTTTGGAAATTATTATCGGACTTACGGTAACGCATACAGGCCTGCCGGAAAAAAGCGCACTGCAAACTTTGAATCGCGATTTCGCGAAAACTAATAATCCGACAGCACCTACCTTTGGCACATATAAAGATCATTATAATCTCTACTTTCTGTCAAAATTTTAGCGCTCTAGCTCAAAAAATGACGGAGCTATGAATTTTCGAAAAAAACGCCTAATTTTACGGTTTTTCCTAAATTTTTCAGGGCCTAATTATCCGATTGAGACGTTCGACCTCTCATTTTGTAGATATTTTAATTCTCTACAAATCATTTCATTGGGGCATTCCGATTGCTCCATTAGTTTCAAAGTTACAAGCGGGAGGCCACTGTAACGTAGTCGAGCCGCCGGACCAAAATTGGCTTGGCAGACGGCTTTAGCAATGTCAAAAACATGGCAGACTTATTTTTTCCACTTCTTTAGATGATAAGTAACCTGTGTGTGCAATCTCAGCTTTGGTCAAATGATACATTTTCCTTTTTTTTTTGCAATGTTTAAAAATTTGGCAGACGTATTTGTTTATAAGATTTTGATGGCAGACTCGGTTTTTAGCACTTCTTGAACACAAAACTAGCTTTCTGAGTAGGTTTCAAGTTTGGCCAAATGATACATTTGCAAAATTATTTTGCGACCTTTGAACCCTTATTGCCAAGGTTTGCAACGTCGAAAGCTTGGCAGACTCGCAGATCACTATAAAGGGAGGTGAGTATTATTATTGAAAAAACATGTTTTTAGCTTTGGTCAAATGACAACATCAAAAAGGTCACCAGCTCCCCGACTATGACTATATCGCTCAAAATATGAATCTGAAATTTACTATGAGTAATAAAATAGCATTACTTAATCGAAAAATTCATATAATGTATTGTTGCGACAACAATTAGAGAAAATAAGAATTTATTTATGCATTTTAATATTTCAAATTATGGCCTTATTAATGCATATTTATGAATTTTGTTTTAAATAGTCGATTCCTTGCATTGGTCGTAAGAGTGCTATGAAAATATTTTTTGTCAAAAAAATTTCACATCTGAGAAAAAAAATAGTAAAAAATCGGCCAAATAGACTATTTTTACTAATTTATTACTAAAAGACTATTAGGTATTTCAAAAATATAATTTCATAGCACTCTAGGGTCATCTTTTAACTATCTATATATAAAATATGAACAGTGTAGGTTTACTAACAAGAGCTCAGTTTGTAATATAGCAAGGTCCCTTTTTCACTATATTTTTGGCACAAGTGTAGCGCCTTAAGTTGAGTGTTCGTAAACGGATTCGTTAAAAGTGATTTATATTAAAAATATATAACAATAATAAATAAGTTTCGTCTTTGTTGGACGTATATATTTTATAATAACTACTATTTGATATGTCACCAGACACCATTTTGTTTTTGAGTCATCTCAAACCATCTTATTAGTCACAAACCAATCCTAGCCACTCGTTAACCATTTTACTTATTCTCATCAATCATAAAAACACAACCAAACTAGCACTGCATTCTCTGAACATTTCTATCGTCCAATTCATCGAGTGATCGAGTCGGCAAACTTAAATGGTGTCCTCCAGATTCATCTTTTTGTATTTATCCGAATAAAAAACTGATGTGCATATTCATCCAAAGCTATTTAGAACTTGGACCGCGATCAATGCATTATTGTAAAGAACACAAAATATTCCGAATATAATTAAAATATAGGTAGGTCGATTAGGTGTGATTATATATATATACAGGATGTTTCATAACTTCGAGTGCATACGTTAAAGATATATGTTATTTGATATGCTCATTACAAATAAAAAAGAAATTTTTTTAATCGAAAAATTAAAGGTAGTTTACCTGCAGCATTTTTCTAGTAATGCACTGGATTCGTTTTCCTATTAAACAAAAACAATAGAAATAGGTAAACAACATCTTAAAGTACCTACATAGTAGGTAATAGTAAAATAAACAAACTAAATTTAATTATTTACTCCACCCAGTGGCAGTGGCAACGAAAATTTTTTGACTAGGAAACATGGAAATTAATACTGAAATTTAAAAAAAAAATCAAACAACATAATACCTACCCTTAACGTAGGTAGGTACCTGAAGTTATGAACATCATGTATATAATAAATGATAGTTGAATATTTTCTGACAGATGGTATTAACCAATCATATCGCGTTTCGATGACGTCGGATGACGTAAACTATTCTCAAAAAATTATCATCTTAAGGTAGGTATTAACCCTGATAATTTTAATAAAAAATGCATTAGTACGAATACGGAAAGATGAATCCAGACGGCACACTGGAATATCCCTCTAGTTAGTGTCACATCGGCTTTGTGCACAAAAACCGAATTCCAGGCACCGTGTCCCCAACCTACGCTTCGGTTTGTCTTAATTGGACGATTCAGGTTCATTAATTTTTATCTCACGACATTTTGAGCATTTCTGTGAAGATAGAAAAATAGAGCGGGATAACGCCAAGTTTAAATTATGTTGAGGGAATTCGTTGTAAGGTTTAGGTAGGTTTATTTTATAATAGATTTCTATCAGAGATGAATGTATTTGATAATGATTATAGTGATTGACGTACGTAACAAAAGTTGTGGCTAAATATGTATGGTTTATGTAATTGTCTTTAAAATTTTAGCAAGTAACTATTAGAAACTAATTTTGCATTTTTGTCATGTATTCATGTATTTGTTAGTTTATGTCAAAAATTTTACACAACATGGCGTACAAATTGTATCTGAAATTTTTGTTTTATTTTGGTTATTCCGGTCCCAATATAGGCTAAATATATTTAGTAGATAATTGCTATTCTTGCTATTCATTATAGAAAATTGAAAATGTGTAATTTAATTGGACCGTTATTTTTGATACACGATTCCTCGAAAATGACGTCTTTTACAAAAGATACAAGATACTTAATGCATTTTGTTTAAAATTGGATGACGAAACTTTTTGCTATATTGTATTTTTGTCATCAGTTTCCGTTTAAGACTGCGTTCAAAGTGTTTGAAATTTCAAGCATACAAATCTTGGAAACTATTGCACTTAGAGAGTTACGGTTTTCAATGTATTTAGTATTAAAATATCTATGTCACTATAATGTAACAATTTTCAAATTGTTAATTTTTAAATAATAATTAAATTACTCGAGTAGGATTACATAAAGGTTCTCTTTACAACTATAGTTGTATATAAATATGAAAACAGTAAATATACAATAGTTTTTAAAATTTATATGAATTAAAAAATATAAATATATTATTATTTAATAAATAAACATTTTAAAAAATGTTACATATAGTGCCATAGATATTTTAATACCTACTTACAAATTTGAAAACCGTATCTCTCAATATGCAATAGTTTGAAATAAATAGCAAAAACAAAAACCGCAGTGACATTTTTGCAAATAGCCTCCTATTTAGATAGAGCATGGCGTCAACTCTAGTTTCGTAGAGCGAAGTCTCTTCAACATGTGTACCAAACTTCATGCTTCTATCAAAAAGTACAGGGTTGGGCACAATTTTAGTTCTTAACGTCCGGACTATTAACCACACACATTTTTCCTTCATTCATTTAAAGCCCTGTTCAAAAATGGTCTCTTTGAGAAATATTTCATGGTTCTGAATTCTGGAAAAAAAATTAAATGTTTTGAAGTACCTAGTGTTGCCACGAGACGAGACGAGACGAGATAATTACCTGTCTCGTCTCGTCTCGAAATACCGAGATAAAACCTTGCCGGGACGAGACGAGATACGGCCGAGACGAGACGAGATACTCTCTGTCTCGTCTCGTCTCGTTTTATCTCATTTTTAAAGATCTAAATATTTTATTGAACAATATACATTCATACATACATAAATTCACGCTATTTGAACAATATAAATATCTAAACTCGTAAAGGTAACTCGATTCGATAAGTTTAAGCCGGTTTTTAAGAATAATAATCATGTTTGGTACAAAAGTTTAATTCACTGCCACTAGATGTCTCTGGGACTGGTTCGCGGTGTCTCAAATTCAATTTTTGTGCTTCCCCTTCATGTCTATGTTGTTACAAGTGTAGGTACCTTCACAACAATTTGCTACTGTGCTTCTCGTAAATAAACATTTAATATTCATAATTTGCATATGAAAAAAATACGTACCTAGGTATATTATATTTGTCGCACTAATTGTTGTGTAAGCATAGGCATTACAATAATTTTATTGCCTAGGCACCAAAAGTTACACTTCACAGACTGGCAGCTGTCAATAAGATAGCACTTTGTCAATCTGCGAAAGTTTATTTTTTTACGATAATAATCCAAATTAAAACAAATATAATACTGCATTTTATTTTAGTGTTTACCTTTCAAACAAACCTAAATTTGCTTCAGTTCTCCAACATTTTTTGTATTAAAAAAATAAATTATTTGCAGAAACAAAATCCTATACTTTTGCTTGCTTGCAAGTTCCAGCACGTAAGCACATGTATAATATAGCACATACACACATTATGGATCTAGCACATTCAAATACATGGACATCTAAATAATCTACTTAATTTATTATCATAATCGAGACATTCGAGACGTCTCGTCCTCTCGTCTCGTCTCGACCCTATCTCGGCTTCTTTTATCTCGTCTCGAAAATCGAGATAAAATATCGCCGAGACGAGATAAACAGTAGGCGAGACGAGACGAGACGAGACGAGACATCTCGTTTGTTTCGTCTCGTGGCAACACTATTTTGAAGCTATCAATGAATTAGAAATTCTAATTGAAGATTCAATTTAGCAACGCCGCTATTTGACAATCAAGTTTCACCACAGGATTATTTTTCTCAAAATTTAGTAGCATGAAAGAATCCTTGTGTGAACAGGGCTTAATAAACAACTATCGTTATAAACGGTATCAGCCACAAATCCATCACTTCATGCCTACGCTCTCTAACATTTCACCAAACACTGGAATATCGCCGAGTTCGATTGTTTGTTAGAGCAGCACAACGTTGGCTGTGCGGCATGGCGCGGTCCTTGTCAGCCGTGTTCGGTGCCCAATTTAATTGACAGCTGATTAGATACCTGCACCGGCCATTAATTCACAGCCGTGAAACGGATCCGGAGCACCGCAGAGGACAATGTCGCCGAGGGAACTGTCGGCGGGACGGTATTTGGTGTTTGGAAATCAAAAATGAAATAGAAATTGATATTGTGGGTTAAAGTTATATATGGGTAGACTTGGGGCGAGTGTCAATCGATTTATGGTTAATTGAAGTAAAACATTGTAAAATAACATCTTTTTAATGAAGCGTTTTAAATTTTTGTAATTAATTTGGACGTTTGAAACTGTAATTATTACCTCATTCATAGCAACAACTTTAAATAAATAAGTTTATTCACTGTTGTGAATTTTTTTAGTACATATTTATGCTCTCTAAAATCGTTACTTTGCGAACTGTTTGGAGTCCGCAAAATAATATTTTAGGGGATCTTGTTCTTTAACCCTTTCAATACTGCGGGGATATATAAGTCCCAAAATATTTTCAAAAAATTCTGTACTCAAATTTACTCATTTAAATTACATTGGGATGGGATAACTTAGTAGTTTATAGTTCATTTAACATTTTTGAATGGATAGTACATAACCACTAGCACATGCGTCAGTGAAAACCAGTCTTTTATCACACGTGGTTGCTTTGATTGTCATATAAGACTGTATTTTGATAGTGTAGAGATAAATCTGACATTATTTTCTAATTGTAGAACATCATATTAGTGACAGGTAAGTTGTTTATACAGTATTTTGCAAGAAAAGCTTGTCTATACAGTAAAAATTAGGGTTCTGGGATAAATATATCACTGCAGTAATATTGTATGTTTTGTCCCAACAGTACTATGAAGCTATAACAACAAACATTCTGGTGTGTCTTCTTAGTACTGCAGGGACATTATTGTCCCAGTAATCGGTTCACATTAATTACTGCAGGGACAAAACTGTCCCAGGCCATTTTTCAAAAAAGAATAAAAAATAAAAATTTCAAACTATGCTTATAAGTATTGCTTATATAATTGGATGTGACTTCAGTTATATTTACGTTGTTAACTTTATTAGCCAAAAGTCGTATTGAAAGGGTTAATGAGACGTAACCTAGGCAATGAGCTGTTATTTACATTTTATAGGATTTTTTCACTGGTTTTCATTGTTTATTTATTTATCGATTGTCTCCGGGCCCCTGGAGCCTCCGAGCCGTGTTCCACGGAACAAGCGAAACACCGGTAGTTACGCCACTGGCACTTTACGTTACACTAATTAAACTAAATGAATATTTAAATTACGCAAAACTACGTAAACGCGCACAAAGCTACATCTTCGTAGCATGACACTCTACCCCGACTGCTTGACCAACTGTCACTTTGGGGAGCGCTTTATTTGACCAAACTATTTTACAGTCAAACGGTCATTTGACCGAATTTTTATTCTTATAACCTGTCAATTCATTAAACCAAGTTTATCTTACACATGTATTTGGCCGAACTGTTATTTGACCAAACTGGTATTTTACCAATCTGTTATTTAATGAAACGCTGTTAAACCAAAATGTTATTTGACCAAATCGTCATTTGACCAAATTTCCAAAGCGACAGACGCTAGTGACATCATTAGGACACTATTTTTGGCTGTATCGTAGTATAGTTAATTCGTCATTTGACCGAACTGTTTATTTTAAACTTGTCATTTCACCAAATGAAATTTTCAGAGTGCAGACGTAGACTTATAAAAAAAACTTTTATTTAAAATGAAATGATTAAAAATGAAATGGTAAATGAAAATATATTTGCATTTACCATTTCATTTCATCAATAATTATTGATGTATTCATGGATTAAATTTATATATAAACGATAATATCTTTAAGTAAATTACAATAAAACCGAACCAAACATAGAATTCGAAAATAATTATGTAAATTAAATTACTTACATCCTGTTTGATATAACGAAATAATTATGACAGTTAATTCAGGCGTAGTTTAAGAGTTTATTTTACTACACCAAAACAACAACACATTAAGCCTGGATTTCACGACAGAAATATTGACAATTTGTCGCAATATACTTTGTTTTAAGCATGGCAATTTGTTTAGCTGCTATGCTGCATATATCTAACTAATTCCAGTAAAAAATTGCCGAAAGATGCTTAATACATAGAAATGTATAAAGCAATTTATAGTCCAGGCATTTTAGATAATGTTTTGGCAAATAGGGGAAACAAATGATAGACAGCTGAATTTTTGTATATACGATCATAATGGCTTCTAGTTTAACATACTAAAAGTCCTAAACGATATCGCGTGTGCTTCCATTGCTACGACCTTGTAAAGGCCTTGAAAATGAGATTTTTGCGTATAACTCACGAACGATGACACCAATTAAAAACTTTTTTTTACGAAAATGTTGGTAATTTAATGTACTACAAAAAGGCCCTTACCAATTTTATCGTCAGTTTATTTATTTCCCTCAAAATCGGGAAAAGGCTAATCACCGTTTTGGAATCGTTGAGAGCCCGTGAATTAGACTTCCGGTTTCAGAAAAATAGCTGCCATTTATGAATGGAATATACTATCGACTTCCGGTTTGCGGCATTCAATTCCTTTTATATTTTTCTATTAGACGTATATATTTTTTAACTTCATCAGGCTTTGGTTTAGCCGAAATTTTAAGTTATTTTAATTTTAGTATATTACTAATTTTTTCATTTATTATGTTTCATCGAGTGTTATTTCTGAACAAATAAAAATACTGACTTCCGGTTTTCGGCATTAGATTCCTTGAACATTTCTCTATCGAATACATTATACTAAAAATGTTGAAACATCTTCGTTTAGCCGAAATATAATGATATTCTTTAAGAGAACACATCGATATTATGGATTTTTTTAAAATTTGTTGTGTTTAAACAAGTCTAATTTCTGAACGAATAAAAATACCGACTTCCGGTTTTCAGCATTCGATTCCTTGAACATTTCTCTATTAAATACATTATACCAAAAATGTTGAAACATCTTCCTTTAGCCGAAATCTAATGATTTTCTTTAAGAGAGCACAGGAAAATTATAGAAATATTTTTTATTTGTCATGTTTGAACAAGTGTAATTCGGCTAAACGAAGATGTTTTAACATTTTTAGTATAATGTATTTAATAGAGAAATGTTCAAAGAATCTAATGCTGAAAACCGGAAGTCTGTATTTTTATTCGTTCAGGAATTACACTTGTTCAAACATGACAAATAAAAAATATTTCTATAATTTTCCTGTGCTCTCTTAAAGAAAATCATTAGATTTCGGCTAAAGGAAGATGTTTCAACATTTTATAATAATGTATAATGTATTTAATAGAGAAATGTTCAAGGAATCGAATGCTGAAAACCGGAAGTCGGTATTTTTATTCATTCAGAAATTAGACTTGTTTAAACACAACAAATTTTTAAAAAATCCATAATATCGCTGTGTTCTCTTAAAGAATATCATTATATTTCGGCTAAACGAAGATGTTTCAACATTTTTAGTATAATGTATTCGATAGAGAAATGTTCAAGGAATCTAATGCCGAAAACCGGAAGTCAGTATTTTTATTTGTTCAGCAATAACACTCGATGAAACATAATAAATGAAAAAATTAGTAATATACTAAAATTAAAATAACTTAAAATTCCGGCTAAACCAAAGCCTGATGAAGTTAAAAAATATATACGTCTAATAGAAAAATATAAAAGGAATTGAATGCCGTAAACCGGAAGTCGATAGTATATTCCATTCACAAATGGCAGCTATTTTTCTGAAACCGGAAGTCTAATTCACGGGCTCTCAACGATTCCAAAACGGTGATTAGCCTTTTCCCGATTTTGAGGGAAATAAATAAACTGACGATAAAATTGGTAAGGGCCTTTTTGTAGTACATTAAATTACCAACATTTTCGTAAAAAAAGTTTTTAATTGGTGTCACCGTTCGTGAGTTATACGCAAAAATCTCATTTTGAAGGTCTTTACAAGGTCGTAGCAATGGAAGCACACGCGATATCGTTTAGGACTTTTAGTATGTTAAACTAGAAGCTATTATGAGCGTATATACCAAAATTCAGCTGTCTATCATTTTTTTCCCCTATTTTTTTAATAATTCCTGGACTATTAGTGAAATGACGATTTGGCCAAAAATGATGATTTCCTTAAACTTCGTTTGGTGTAATGACAAGTTTAAAATAAAACAGTTTGGCCAAATGACGGATTGACTATACTACGATACAGTCACAAATAGTGTCCTAATGATGTCACTAGCGTCTGTCGCTTTGAAAATTTGGTCAAATGACGATTTGGTCAAATAACATTTTGGTTTAACAGCGTTTCATTAAATAACAGAGTGGTAAAATACCAGTTTCGTCAAATAACAGTTCGGCCAAATACCCGTGTAAGATAAACTTCGTTTGATAAATTACAGGTTATAAGAATAAAACTTCGGTCAAATGACCGTTTGACTGTACAACAGTTTGGGCAAATAAGTGGATTTTTCTCTTTGGACGCTTGTTTTTACCAAAGGTTGAAGCGTAGGTTTTCTACGTGTCCTAGAAGACACTATACTACGAAACAGGTCCCAAATGGACAAAATGCTTCAGAATGATTTATAAACCTAACCATTCATAATCGTCAACCCAATTCTATATAATCTGATTCCCGTCTCTCAAATTTCTCATCAATTCTCCGCCACTGTTGGGTCAAGTGGCCGCCTCGGGCACCGTCCGTGTCTTCCACGCGCCACCAACAACTGTGATGTGCGCGCTCGTCCCGTGACCACCCGGTCCAGCTTTTTATCTTATTCGTAATTATTTCAATGGTTACCTGTAATTTTTAATTTACATCCAAATTGTACGACTTGTAATGAATATTATAATTCTATTAATTTGAACCACATTTTGGGTTGTGAATGGATTTTCTACCTGAAGGTAGCAAGTCGTACGCGAATATATGATTCACAGTCGTTGATGGCAGACATATCAATATCAATTATTGTTCACTATTATAAAAGATACGGCAAATAGTTCATAATTTTGCCGCACAAATATAGGAGATGTATAAATACCTAACGCACATATTATGTATTCAATTTTTTGGTTCACATACCTTTTTATTTAAAATATCGTATTTTCTATGAGATTAACTGAGATGCTTTGACATTTGCACTAAAATTTCCTTGCTAAAAGATGTCACCAGTAAAAATGTCACATTTAAAATTAATCTAGACTCTACTTATATTGAACAATAAATTGTGTATAGTAGTGTTTTTCTAGACTCTCTCTTTTAGTACACTACAAAGCAACTTTTTTTAACGGCGTTAAAGAAAAAAATTCGATGTTCTTTACCGCATCGATGCGGAAAGTCATGGCATATGTGTAAACTCGCAACTACCAGAGACGTCAATGATGTGTGATTGTTATGTTTAAACATCAGGAGGCCAAAAAATCTATTATTTCATACCTATTCTTTTAATTCGAGTACGACTGTGCTAAATTTAATCATTGTATTCAAATGTAAATGAGAGGAATATTTTTATTTTATATATAACGTTACCTAGCAACAGCATTGTTATAAGTCGCAAAATTTTACTAGGCCTTTAAAGTTTAAAGTAAACATTTTGCGGTCCATAAATAGGGTGGCAGTCCTTTTCGTCCTGTGACTAGTCGGACTATAAGTCCTTAATCGTGTCTTTTTGTTACATATACCCAGGGAATCGAACCGGAGCTGAACCCGAACTTGAAAACCCAAATTAACCGAAAATTTTAAGAACCTGAAACTGAACCCGTACCACCGAATTCGAATCACAATTTCTTATCAGGTTACCCAAAATATTATGGTTTTTCATCATGATTTACATTTAGAAACTCAAAATAGGTGCTTACATGTTACCGGAAATTTTTATACTTTAAATTTTAATTTTCATATCGTTTTAATGCCAACACTGAGAAACTGCCATCCTTTGCCAGGTTATGTTCAGGAAGTTGATTCTGTCACTTTCGTGAGCACTTGCGGCACCTATACTAACATAGATTTGTCAACTGTCGGGAATTTGAAGAACTGCTGGATATGACGTCACTTGTTGTGAGACACGCAAATATACTTGCGTGACCTACGAAGGTCCTGTTTGTACTTGCGTGACTATCTGTCTCGTTCTAATACTATATTTGTCTTTATTTTTGTCATTTTGCGTTTTAAAAAGTTCTGGTTGTTTAATTTATTGCTGAGTTATTCACAAGTAAGTGTACTAAAATTCTACATTTCTACATTTATTAATTAGTTAAGTTTTAGAACTAATGTAATTTTTGTTAAATTATTAGTGTAAATGTTTTAACTTCACTTTCATTATGGTTATACCCGTAAATAGTTATAATAGATTTTATGAACTTTCCGGAATCTATATCAATAAAATTGTTTCAGAATTATTATTATTTGTGAACAATGGCTTTAGCGGGCATTTTTATTGCAATAGATGAAGAATACCAATACCAAAATAGTAGCGTGAAAACCGAACGAACTAAATTCCCCACGAAAGTCACCAGGATAGGAATAGTGACGTCATGATGTCAAGTGACAAGCAATATGCGTTATTGTTTGTAAATTACCTACTACTAGTCGAGTCAATATACTACTAAAATCGGCCTCACTTCCCGTTTTTTGCGCAGTAAGATGGATCGAAATGGATAAAATTTATTGAATAAATCAATGATTTTTCTGTAAAAAATTAATTTTTGAACCCGAACCTCTGTATTTAACCGTTATATTAAACGTTAACCTTTATTTTACGTGGCACTGAAAGCGAACCCGAACCTTAAAACAGTAAGGGTCGACTCTCTGCATATACCTTTTTGAGGAATAAGATTATCTGTGCGAACAGCATAGGGTGTCTACATCGCAAGTCAGTGATGTCATCTGAGTTTCGGATCAGAAAATAAATCAACCAGCAATAAGTACTTTGCAAATAATTTTAAGTTGAGGAAATATTATACCGGGTTTCTAAACAGTTATACAAATAATGGTTTCTAAATCCTTATCTTCATTAATTTAATATTTCTTCAACTTATTAATATTATTTTGAAAGTACTTATTGCTGGTTGTTTACGAAACTCAGATGACATCACGACTAGTGCCTTATAGTCCAAGATCCCACTGCAAAATAACGGTGTTCACTTGTTAGCAGGATGAAACCTTGAAGAAATGATGAGAAGTATATTAAAGTATCCCAAACCGCTTTGGCTGCCTACCTAAAGTGGGCCGATGTTGAGATAAAAAAAATTGTTTATGTCATTTATGAACATATATGTGCGCTCACTTGTTAGCAGATTGAATATTGCTCCTATCGATAGTTTGGACTTCAAATATTGGAAAACTACATAAAAAACTATGACGATTAGTAAAATTGCGATACGAAAATAATTGATCGTATTAAGCGAGATATGATTTCTTAAAGATCTGGTAGGTCTGGTATTTGCTCGTGACGTATGAAGTATCTTGTGTTCAAAATAATGTTTTGTATAATAAAATTAAATGAAATAATATGAAACAAATAAAATAAATGTAATAATATGTAGAATTCAAATATGTATAAATATATAGGCTGTTCCATTTGAAATAAGAAAGTTGATGTCATTTCCGGTTTAACCGGAAGTGTTATTTTTATAAATAATATACATTCTAACGTGCCCTTCTGTCTAGTTTATGTATGTAAAATTTCATTGAAATTGCTTTATTAATAAAATAGGTCATTGTAGCCGCGTCCCTCTATCTTTTTCTCAGGCTACCTCTCGTATGGTCCACTTTTTCTCGGGCACCCATATACAAATTAATGTAAAATTGAATAATCTTTCACGAGAGCAAAAGTTTTTGGTGCTAACATGTGAGCGGTGAATATCAGCGGCACGCCTCTCTTTTAAGTTAGGCACCCGAGGATTAAGGCCCGGGGTTGCTCAGGCAATTATTTTCGTATCGCAATTTTACTAATCGTCATAGTTTTTTATGTAGTTTTCCAATATTTGAAGTCCAAAAAGTGAGCGCACATATATGTTCATAAATGACATAAACAATTTTTTTTATCTCAACATCGGCCCACTTTAGGTAGGCAGCCAAAGCGGTTTGGGATACTTTAATATACTTCTCATCATTTCTTCAAGGTTTCATCCTGCTAACAAGTGAACACCGTTATTTTGCAGTGGGATCTTGGACTATTAGTCCGAATCGCCACAGGACGACTGTGGCCCATAAAATATCACTTTATGTCACAGAATGAAATAAATATTATTAAAGATTAAACATTGTATCTTCGTATGACGAAAATGTACAGTGATATGCTACCATAAAGACTTTTTAATTTAATTTTGTAAATAAGCTAGACCATACGAAATGGGAATGTCCAAAGTTAAATCTTATTAATATTTCAAAGGGATCAATACAGAATCATGACCATTTCTCTCTATGCCGTTCGTGTGCTCGTGAACAGTACGTAAAAATAAGAGTAAATATCTTATTCTCGCAGGTTTGGTTTTGCTTTATTTATAAAGGCAATTAGAAATTGAGGAAGAGGATGATTGTATACTTAGTTGATAATACGGTGTAGTAGTAGCTAGTAACAAGGATTAATATACGGTACACGTTACATTGTAACATGTAATTTGTAAGGTTCTTGCACTAGTAGACGATTGCAGTTTACGTGACTTCTATGTTGTACTTCACTTAATCATTATTTCAGTGTTTTATTTCTTTAACTTCGATTCTTTTTTGAGGTTCATCAAATATGAAAACGAGAGTTTTATTCTATTGTAGGTACTTGTATAAACTTTGTTGCTAGAATGGTAATAGGTACTAGTTACAAAGAAAATAAAAAAGCTTGTGGTCTTGGCCATTTCTCCAGAAATTTCAAACACATTTAAATATCAAATTTTTAGAAAACAGAGCATATTATAAATGTAAAAACATTTTTTATTTGATTTAATACGATGCTCGATAATATTTTTGAACCAGTTTTGGGAAAAGAAACCAGTTGCCAATATATATTGCGTTCTTGTGTTTTTGGGAGTCGAGAGATCGAGACAGACGTACCGACCGTTTTTAAAATTATGAAATTTAATAAGTTTCGGTAATGTCTAAAACGTGAAAATTGATCCAAAATTTCAAGCGGATTCTGAAGATGAAGAAATAGTTATTTAAGTACATTATAAGTGCGGTAGGTTTTATTTTACAAAGCGAGGTTCTATGTGCAACGCAAAGCGGAGCAGTGCCTAAATAAAACCGAGTGATGTACAAATATCCAACGCACGCATTACGTATTAAGTATTATACAATATACAGTGTGTCTGAAAAAGTGGACATGCCCATTTAACTCGCTTAATATTTATCCACAAATTATTTTTATAATTTATCAGTGCAAAATTTGTGATTTATCCATGTGATAAATTTTTTTGTATAACTTCCGGTTAAACCGGAAGCGATATAAACTATTTATTTTTAAATGCAACATACATGATGTTCTATGAAACTGGTTAAACATGGGGATCTCGAGAACCGTAAGAGATACGAAGTTGGTTAAATTAGACAAAAGTTGCCCCATTAGGGGGCCAATTTATAAATGTTTTTGTTTTTCCACAAAAATGCATAGGTGACTAGATATACCGAAAAATGTAAATTTTACTCATTTCGTTTTTCACCTATAACTTTTTTGTTTGAATTAGTATAAGTTTATAATTTGCACGTTTTTAACGAGGAATTCACAGTAGTCCTCAAATTTTTTATTCTCTTTTCGGCAATACACAATTTGAAAACAAATTCATTGATCTTTCCACTAATAATAAACATATGTAGCATAGCTTACTTTGGTTCGTTGTTATGTATTAAATATTTTGTTCTTGTAACTATTGACAATTTTGAATTTATATAAATAACATTATACAAGTTCTGATTTTTAAATACAAATATTTGTATTGTTCTTCATTTTATTTATATTTATACAAGTAGTATAAGTTTAACTGCTACATTTGGTGACATAATCACCCGTGAGCTAACTTCTGGTAGTGGCAATTGCACACAAAGTAGAATATCTATCTTCTATACCAATGAAGCAACCTAAGTGCATGAATCTAATTTACTGACCAGAAAAAAAGCTGCTGATCGGGTGTAAAGATTAGCACGATTCGCTCGAAAACTTTATATTTTATTTTAATCACGAAGCCTTCTTCAGAGGGGTCTTGCTGATTGGCTATGTAGAGTTACGCGATTCGTTTGAAACATTCTGACAAAGAGGCACCTAGTGGCTCATATGTTCGTACATGATGTAATAGATTCCCCATAGCCAGAATATTATGAAGTTTCAAACAAATCGCGTAACTACATAGCCAGTCAGCAAGGTTTTGTGAAATTTTACTAGAGTAAAATACCTCTCTGAAGAAGGGTATGTGGTTCACATGTTGGTGCATGATGTGCTAGGTGTTGGTTAGCTATAGAATTTATAAGATTTCAAACGCATCGTGGTAGATAGATAGATATAGTTACCTTACCTCTATCCGGTCAGCAGCTTTTTTTCTGGTCATAGTAAATTAGGTACAACCCACTTAAGTTTGTTGTAAAAGGCGTGATATGTAAATGTATAGTACCCCTAATTTGTAAATAACATAAAACAACTTGTATTCTAAAGCAATTTCAATCAAAAACAACCAACACTTAATCGCCATCAAAAGATCAATTTGAGATATCGTAGGGTACATGCATGTATCGATATCAAATTACGTTACATCAGTAGTATGTAATTTATCATAATAAGCTCTCAATCTGTCAACACACCCATCCAACATTCACATCCGTATCAAATAAGCAAAAACCTCAAAAGTAATAAGACGAACAATAAGCCTTCACACATTTCATAGCACGTAATTCCCAATCACAACTCAATATTCTTCACATAATTTTCGCGCAATTTTAAATCCAATTTGACGGAGCTTCTCTCTATCTTTCTCTGTTGCAATATCGAGCAGATAGCGCTATCTCTCTTCCACTGCAAGTGACGAGTGGTTATGATATCACGTACACTACAACTTGCTGCGGTGTTTCATTTTTAAATTAGCGGAGGAATCATGGTTTTTATTTTAGTTGTAGTTGTTTTTGTTACGCGAAAGAATTTCTTAAGAATGAGAAGATCGTTGTGGTAGGAGAAATTACTCAAACGAGAAATGCGGATAGTGATAGTCAAGTGCGCTTTATGATCGATTATAGTTCTGACAACTCAGGTTCAAATCCAATCAGGAGCATATTTCAGTTTATATGCACTTTAATCTCTCCTGTTGTAGTAGGTAGGTACTCCCTCTACTAACAACCATGAGTTACTTGAAAGGTGGTAAAATATATCTATACCGATGAATCAGTATGTGAGGCTTTCACACCCAAGTTGGGTAAAAGGCGTGATGGATATATGGATAGGGTGACCATAATTCTTCAACCCGAAAACGGGACATGTTAGGAGAGTGGGGGGGGAGGGGTGGTCTTAAAAAATGTATAAATATTAATATATTACAACAACCAAAAATTTAAACAAAAATATTTTTTTCCACATAAATATTAATAATAAATAAAAAAGTACCTCTTTACAAACTATTACAAAACAAAATTCAAAATATCAAGATAACAAGATATACACTGGCACTGGCGGACAAAAAATGAAACACTTGAAATTCGTACAAATTTCGACCATTTTCAAACCTCCATAACTCTGCGTATTTTCAATCGATTTCGATGAATCTTCGAGGGCGAAAAACTTTGAAGTGTCTATTTTAAAGTCATGCATGCAAATGTAAGCGCAACCCCTTCCGCCCTTCTCTAGCTCCCAAGTGAATTTTTTTTTTTAAATGTCCAACTTTTAATGTGTACGGATTTTAAATTTTTTTGACTTGATCCACCAAAAGGGCACTAAAATTTGTTCAATTCCCTGTGTAGGACTCAAAGAACGAAATTCCTACGATGATTTGGCACAAAGTTATGGGTGTTTTAAAAAAGTGCATTTTTAGGTTTTTCGCAAATAACTCTTTTCAACCAAATTAGACGATTCTTTTGGGGAAAAAACCCATGCATTCAACACTAACAAAGCGCTGAGGCGAACTAACGCGCAGTGCTTCGCGCACACTTGTTTGTAAGTACAGTGTTTCGTGCAGGCAAGTCTGCGCTGCGCGAATTATTGACATTTAATATTTGTTTCAAAATATAAATAATGAATATTAATGGGAAAAATCCGTCTTTCTCAAAACGGGACAAACACGTTATTTTAGCTACAACGACGGGACAAACGGGACATAGTAAAATAACGGGACTGTCCCGTTCAAAACGGGACGTATGGTCACCCTATATATGGATTATACTAAAATAGTTTTTTGACATTTGTACTAAAATTTCCTTGTGTCAAGTAGCCTTGAAACAAATGATAAGAGATGTCGGTCGCCAATAAATGTCACATTTAATATTATTTTGTTTTATTTATTTAAGACTATATTGAACAATGAATTGTGTAAAGTAGAGTTTTGTAGGTTATATTTTTTATTTTAAAGTAAGGGGAGAGTGGGGAGGTTTGGGACACATGAGATTTGGGACAAGCCATTTATTTCTCGAATAAATTAAATATCACGCCCTATTCTTATTTGTTTATATTCAGTACTACTCTACGCTACTCTACCATCTTTCAGTTATAGAGTATAAGGGCTTGTTTATAATGGATGTAATCAGTTACTAATAATATGTTTGGTAATGAGAAGTTTAAAAGTTAGATAGTAAACTATTTTTGGATATTATGGCAACTTGTTTGTATAACTTATGGCAACAATCTTTATATAAAAATACTGTAGGAAGTTTTCTTAAAAGTTGGTGAACCTTACTGTTACAGAAAAGGTAAACATAAATCCAGTATCATTATGAACCAGAACATAGAAATAGCTCATCAGAACATAGAAGAAGTCACCAGTTACATCCATTATAAATAAAGGCCGGAATGTAGCTGTCCACGATTTCGTCGAGAGAAAGGAGAGATATATACAGATTTAGTGTGTCGAACAAAGGCAGCAATAGCGAACGCGCTCTAAAAGTGGCATCGTATTTGTATGATATTGTATTTATAAGACAAAAGAAATAATCAAACGCGTTATTTATATACTGTATAAAATGTTACCTACAGTGCGATGCATTAATTTTAATAGATTTTGTATTTAAAATGCCTTAAATTAAACATGTAAAAGTAGTATTTTTCTCTTTATTCGGCATTTTTTTAAAACAATAATATGTAAAAATTTGGAAAAATCGATGCGTCGCACTGTAAAATGAATATTAAATATTGTCGTAAAAAATTCAATGATCTTACGTTAGTGTTAGATTCAATATTATACAAACCGTAGAGCACTGTTTTACCTCTTTCTCATACAGCTACATTCCCGCCTTAAGTCTTGTACCGGATAGTTCACATCTGTAGCAATACAAAGTATGTTTTGCGTATAGAATAGTATATTGTACAACAAGAGTGGATGTGATGCCTATATCGCACGAGAACGAGTTTGCAGTTACGACCCTATAGGGGGAGTGTGCAAACGTTCGCGTGCGATATAGGCAATCCACTCGAATTGTACAACCTATTTTTTTTACGAAATATGGTTTTTGCAATAAAATGCACTCAATATGATGCCAAAAATTATTTAAAAGTAGGGTTACATCAATTATTTTGTGACATATGACATTTGAATAATTGTTGCCAACGTAAAAACTCTAAATTTTATTTGCTTTTTAGCAATAAAATAATGCTTTTAAACATAATTAATTATTAAATAACAGTTGATTTAATGTTTTTAGTAATTATTTGTCATAATAAAAACATAATTTTCACGCATTAACAATTTTTTGACGTATTTTGACCTTAAATTTCATATCCACACCTGGTGTGGATATGACATCCCTATCCACACATGATAGAATGAAGATATGTTGCCAATATCCAGTAGGGAGTAGAAAAAAGTAAATATCTTTCTCTTTATATATATTTTTATTTATTCATTGTAAACTGATTTTTTTGAAATATTTGTATATTTATATATTTGAGTTAATAATTTTTGTGATACAAGTATAAAGTTAGATCTTACTTTCAAATCGGTCGGCAGAATGATTTACAAAATTGTTTTTGGCCTCCTGTACTGTAAACATAACAATAACACATCGTTGAAGTCTATGGTAGTTATGATTTTACACATTGCCATAACTGTTTTCGCATAGGTTCGTTAAGATGCACCGATTTTATTTCTTTAATATGCCATTAAATAAAAACGTAACATTAAAATAAAAAAGAGAGCCTACAAAAACGCTACTTTACACAATTGATTGTTCAATAGAGTCTGAAATAAATAAAACAAATGATTTTAAATGTGACATTTACTGGCGACATCTCATAGCAGTTGTTTCAAGGATACTTGACAAAAAATTTAGTGCACATGTCAAATGCATCTCACTTAACCTCATAAAAATACGATATTTTAAATAAATTGGTAAGTCGGCCAAAAAATATAATATCTAATGTGTGCGTTAGGTATATGTACATGTACAATGCTCGGTTTTATTAAAGCACTCCGCTTCGAGTCGTACTTTAAACCTCGCGTTGTAAAATTAATCCTACTGCACTTATAATGTAAATAACTATTACTTATGGGAAGAATGAGACAATGAGGAACAGAAGGTTTGGGACAGTCTATAACAATGGTGTTATTAAAAAACTACCACAGCCATTCCAAACTGGTGAAACTAAAAGGGTTAAAATGTATGTCGATTTGAAATAGATTTTTCCTACGACCATATAGGAAACTATCAGTTTCCATTGATATGTTTGTTTTTTCGTAAAATTAAAATTGAAGAGGCAAGTGGATGAAGGTGCTAAGTAACATTTTTATAAAAATTCACATTTTGTAATGGAAGAAGCTGTTATGTACATCTATAATCGTACAAAGTCTAGAGTTTTAGACATATTATATATAAAAAGGTGCTAAATGTGTACAAAATATATTTCAAGAAAGTGTTATGTGCGCATAATAATGTAGAAATTCCGTGAAAGAACGTGCTATGTGACACACAACACTTTCATCCATTGAAGTTCGGGAAGTAAATGCTTTGTAAATTTTAAGGTTCACATTCTTCTTATGTAATGAAGCTGTTATGTGCAATTAATTACCTATAATGCTATAATTAACTAAAGTAACAATTTTATAGCAAATACTTTATATCTTTTATACAGGGTGTTTCATAACTTCAGGTACCTACATACGTTAATGGTATATGTTGTTTGATATGTTGATTACGAATAAAAAAGAATTTTTTTTTAAATTGCAAAATTATTTTCTATGTTTCCCAGTCCAAATTTTTTCCTTGCCACTGCCACTGGGTGGATCATTATGTTAAAGTTATTAATTAAATAAAATTCTATTATAAATCACTGCTAATAATTGTATTGTGTAATTATTTTTTCGCAGTACTTTAATAGGAAAGCGAATCCAGTGCAGTACTACAAAAAATGTTTTAGGTAAATAACCCTTAATTTTTCGAATTTAAAAAAAATTCTTTTATATTCATAATCAGCATATCAAACAACATATACCATTAACGTATGTACTCGAAGTTATGAAACACCCTGTACTTATTTGAGTTATGAATCTGTTACAAGAAAAGCATGGTTCCTATTTGCAATCAATAAAAAATGCTAACTAAAATACTCCAACTTGAATTTTCTCGAAACAGTTAGGTACTATGTTTACATGCAGTTTTGAAACCGTTTCCAAAACGTTTTCAGCAGAGCTGTAAATTAATCGATTAAAATTAATCAAAATTTTTAATCGATTAATGATTAAATTAATCATTAATCATAATCGATTAAAATTATTAATTTAATAATTTCACAATTAATCGATTAAAAAATTTTGGGCATTAATCATAAATTCCATGATTAATTTTTTAATTAATCATGAACTTTATGATTATTTTTAAAAATCAAGTTAGTCTATTTTCGCGGGACGTCGAGCTGACGAACGACCACAGTATAGGTTGCATCAGTAGTCCCACTCCGCGAAATTGGTGAAGCAAAGTTTGTCTTTGCGAAGAAAGAAAAGCGAAACACATTGACATGTGACGCTACGAGACCATCATTTTCGAATTTTGGAAGCAGCCAGTGGCATATGATCTTATTAGAAAATAATATAATGCTAGTTAATATGAATTTCTACATAAATATAATGTGTAATACAATACATATATATTTTTGTCTATTTTTTATGAATATGCATTTATTAATATTATTACAACAATAAATATCAAAAACACACGAAGTTAGTTCTTTTTAAATCCGTTATGCGCAACTTTCCTGCGCGAGTAAAATTTTTGTTATGATCTAAATAAAACATTTATGTTTACTAATGTTTTCTATTTTTTTAATTAATTTTACTTTATCTATAATTTTTGTAAATTTAATCATGATTAATCTTAATCGATTAAATGTATGATTAATATTAATCATTAATCTTAATCGATTAACCATACAATTTTAATCATAATCATACATAATCGATTAACTTTTTAAAATTTAATCATTAATCATTAATCGATTTAAAAAATAAGTTAATCTTTCCAGCTCTGGTTTTCAGTATTAAAATCTTCATGTAAACAATGTCAAAACGGTTTTCATTTAACTCAAACCAAAACCAAAATTCTTGGGTTTGACTTGAAAATTAGTTTCAAAACTAGTCATGTAAACAGGTAAAATAAAGTTTTGAGATTGCGCATGCGTATTTCACAGATATTTCTGCCGCTTTTTGAACGTACTTATTAACCTACAAAGTACAAACACCAATTGTCAGTTGTGACTTAAAACTGAATTGTTTTCTTATTTATGTTTTTGAGTGATTTCGTGAATAACTATTTTCGATACATAAGAGGTTATATTTTTCGTTCCGATCTGTCACTCATCTGCCATTTACATGATCTAAATGCGCTTGCGCCGTAACTGTTTTCAAACCTTCGTTAACACTTGTTTTGAAAACTACATGTAAACAGTTTTACATAACTTTGACTAAAAACTCAAACCATTTTCCAAACTGCATGTAAACATAGTATATGTTTTTGTTAGTTACTTCATCCACTAGCCTCTTCAATTATGACTGTGATAGTTGATATCAAAATACATTAATGATTAAAATGTTTAATATTTATGATCGTGGGAAAAATAGTATAATTTTTTTTAAATCACTCAACACATTTCAATCACTCTGACGTTTTAAACTGTCAAAATTTGTTCAAAAATTTATAAAACACCTAGAGTACCCGGCGCTTAAAGTAATCCCGTTATAAGAATTCTAAGTTATTACCATACCATACATGGTGACAATTCTAACTACGGCCATGATACCATACCAAATTTGAACTCAATCTGTTACAGCCATTTTGTTTAAAGATGGTGGACTAATATTTTAATATGGTCATGTCATGTCATAAGTTAGATCATAAGTTATAGCCAATACAAATTTGAATCCAATCGGTGCAGTATCATACCAAATTTGAACCCAATCGGTTATCGACATTTTGTTTAACGATTTCGGACTGATATTTTAGTATGCTCATGTTTTCATCCGTTTTCTGAATCCATTATGACTAGTTTCGACGTGACGTCTGTACGTACGTACGTACGGACGGACGTATGTGTGTCGCATAACTCAAATACGGTTAGACGTAGAAAGTTGAAATTTTGTATTTAGGACTGTTATAGCATCTAGTTGTGCACCTCCTATTTTTGGTTTCAGTCTACAAACCGGAAGTAGTACTTTTAAAAAATATTTCGATAAATATTTAATTTTAGACAATTTTTTTTATTTTAAATGAAAGATTATGTGATTATTACCTACAATCGGTATTTTATAAATATTTTTGTATCTGCTATCATTTAAAAATAATTAAAGTATATATTTATAATTTATAGTATTTCGGTATCTTGTAGTCCATGATCGATTAACATTTGTTACTACGTAAAATTTAAATGATTATGACATGACAGTGACAATAGTAAAATATGCTTTATATCTTCTTCTGCAGTTTAAATAAAATGACTAAAATATATTTGTGAGTATACTAGTATAATAAGTTAAAAGAATTTTTAATATTATTTTACATTTTAGTTATTAAGAAAAGTATGAACACACAAGGCGTACAAGGAAGTCATGTGGTGTCCACGTCAGATTTTTATATATACAGAAGATGACAACTTGTCACTGATGGCTACTTAGATTTTTTTTGTTACCTATGTCAAAATATATTTATACTTAATATTTTTGAAACTATTTCGTTAAAATTGAAAATATTGTATAAACCACGAGATAAAAATGTTTATTCGCTCGAAAAAATTATCCCACTCGCCCATCGGACTCGGGGGCTAAACTGTCTTCTCTTGAATAAACATTAATGTATCTCAATTGGTGTATAAATATTTATTATTTGTTTAAAATCAAAATATGTGATGTTTTTGCCTTTATTTACTGAGTTTTATTGTTTTACTATATTTACAATAAAATATCATGCTCGTTTCCCTTTATTTTTGTACGTAATTTTGCACTGTCTTGGATATTTTTTTAATGTTTTCCCAGTCGATATTATTATTATAATATAATGGATTGTAAAGACGGATATTTGAAACACTTATCCATGACATTTAGTTTTTTTTATAACTGCAGAGATTTGCAATGTGCAAGTGCAATTAAGTTAAAATTGTCGCATTCCTCCCCACTCTCCCCTACTTAAAAAAAACCTCTTAAAGCTAAAAAAATTCAAGTTTCTTTACAGCAATTTAGATTCAGACCTAAGTGGCTAATTTAACCAACCAGCGCTCAACGTTCGCACCAGCCGGCGGAATCTCAGGTAGCCTTTGCTGAAACACAGTTTGTAGTTCCCCTCGGCAAATATAGATGGCATTCTTTCATAAATTATCGGTAAAAAAGAGAATTATTTTATCAAAAGTGCGAAATAATTGTAAAGTAGGCGTTATAAATTTTGTTCATGTTACATTTTTAATTTTGACATTTTCTTAGTGCAAGTATTTCCTTCACATTTTGACTACAAATGATACTGTAAGTAATTTTTTATTATAAATAACAAAACTGCACATTAACATTTCGATATTAAATTATAGAATTATTCATATGGATACGATTTACGAAAATATATGAATAAAATAAGAATACGAGATTGAGAACTGACAACTCGGAAGAAAATTCACAATGCCTAGTGCACACGGAGAAACTTTTTGACATGTTTCCTGGAAAAAGTTTCCGGAAACTTCAAAGTTTTAACGGCGCCTATAAAAATGAGGCGTTTTCAGGAAACATTGTGAAGTGCAACTAACTTCTTATTTGTCAAATGTGACATGTGATCATAAACATATTTATTGTTTTTTTTTTTAAATCTCCATTTTCTGGAAACTTTTTTCAGGAAACTTTGTGAAACGTTTCCCCGTGTGCACTAGGCATAATATATCAGCCTTCGCTACATATGAGTGTGTCAATATCTTAAAATTTTATGTTATTAATTAAAAAATTATCCCGAACGACATTTGGTAAATATACTTTTTTATTATATTTACTTACTTTACATTTGTGTGTCTTATTGTGTATTATATTTCGAAGGTGCCATGTAGATTATGATTATTTGTTTAGTAATAAAACGTTTTTTAAGGTATTATGTGTGTTACTTATTTTTTTGTGAACTACAATAATTTTACAAGTAAAAAATATGAATAACAAATCCAAGCCAGCTATGCCCACGTCAAATTTAGTTCTCCTCGGCAAATATAGGGGCACTACGAACTGTGTTTCAAGCAAAAGCATCTAGATTCCTATCTTTAGCTTGTTTATCGATGGTTCGCACTTATAATTGAAATTTTGAAGAAGCGCTGGTTGGTTAGCACCTATATTTGTAATTGGGTAGGTCTGAATCTAGATATAATGTGGAAACATTAGGCCATGTGTAAAATCATAACTGCCATAGAAGATGTCAACGACTTACACTTCAGGAGGCCAAAAAATAAATTGCCACATTGCCGCTGCATGAATTGAGCTTGAGACCGTTCTAACAGCATGCTAAACGGACAATTTTTTTGCAGTTAAAGTTGTAAAATTTTAGTTAAATTTGTACCAGCCTGGATTTGAACATGAGTTAACAGAAATACAGTTGGCCACATAACGCACTAGGCTTATTTTCTACCTAAAATATTACAGAAGGTATCCTTATTTATGTAAAACAAGTAACTTATATTGGGATTCTATGCAGTTCTATAACTTCTATAAGCGTATCTATAGTAACTTATAGACCGATCTTAAAAAATGCTATTCTGGGAAAACCTATAGCTTACAGATTTCTATAAATGTCTTATAGATTTCTATAAATTTATAGACAGCTACTGACTCACCATAAGTCGTTATGAAAATATTGGCATGTGTCTGAAATATTGAAAAATGAATAATAATATTGGGATTCTATGCAGTTCTATAACTTCTATAACCTATAAGCGTATCTATAGTAACTTATAGACCGATCTTTAAAAATGCTATTCTGGGCAAACCTATAGCTTACAGATTTCTATAAATGTCTTATAGATTTCTATAAATTTATAGACAGCTACTGACTCACCGTAAGTCGTTATGAAAATATTGGCATGTGTCTGAAATATTGAAAAATGAATCAAAACTAGCAAATTTTACAATTTCAAACCAATTATCAAAAGAACATTATTGCTGAGAAGTATATGTGTATAGAATGTGTTATATTTTATTTAAAATTTGCTTCATAGTTTATAAAAATGTCATCATGATTGGAAATCGCTTGGAAATAATACAGTCAAATTTAGGAGTTCTACTGAATTCATTCAATATGAATGACAATGATTATTTTAAACATAGTTTGATTAATTAAAATCTCTGATAAAATATTATCAGTAGGTAGTAGTAGTTTACAAGGTTCTTGCACCATCCCCTATTGCATTTAATTTATTCTCTAGGTATATTTGTCTTCGAGTGTGTAGTATTAGCTTGAAAACTAAAATTATAATTTTTATTTTCCTTTCACTGTAAATAAAATTAATTAATTTATTATTGTGTTTGTTATATTTTTAATTTTTCGCTAAAAAAATCTTTAATTATGTAGCATATTATGTTTTACCTCATATTTTTGAAATATATTCTCAAATTTTATCAGCATGTGTCATGTGTATTTCATTGTGTCAAATTTGTATAATCATTTGTCGCGTCAATGTGACAATGGCCTTCTTCAAAATTAATAATAAAATTGAAATTGCAAGAAAATATTTCATAAGATTTTGCATGTTTTGCTGCAAATTTTGTTAAGAATGTCTTTTTTTATACTAAAATATTATTTCTCTTCAAGAAAAGCAATGTACAACAATTAATTCATTATATTTACATGTTACAAAAATAATAGTATGGAACTATTGGTAATACTGTTTTTAAGATTCTATAAGAAAAATTTACAGATGTCAAAAGTTATAGACATGCAGTCAGAATACCATTTTAGCGAAATCTATAAGACTGTCAGTTACGGATTTTCCATAACTTATAGATCTATAAGTTTATAGAATTTTAAGATAATGCTCAGAATCCCACCATTATACTGTATATTTTATACCGCCAATATAAATGTAAAACAGCCATAATAGACACATTACCAATTCAAAATTCGAGTAACATTTATTATCAAATCGTTAAAAATGAACGTATACGAAAATTGAAATAAATAATGGCTCATTAATTAATAACATTTAGGTAATAATCATCCAGGACAACAATAAGAACAATAAAGTAGTACCATTATTCACATCCAAATGAAAACCAAAACAGACACACTCAGTGCCTTAAAGAACAAATAACTATTACTTTCAGGCACTAGTGCCTAAAAGTACGTCATTTCGAAACCATAGTGACAATGTAAATACCAACTTTATATATCGATTGTAGAAATCTATTTAATTAAAAGTAATTACTGCTAAACCTTCCAGAAAAAATATCGTTTTAAATTGGTTTAAATGTTCGATGTATTTCTATGGCAGTTATCTAAAAAATGTGAAAAATTTGCCTAGGGTTAAAAAGTCACAAACTACCTGGTTAATTAACTAACACGGGATAAAGAGGGGCAAAGACAAAACCTTTACAACGCAGGTATTTCATAATGAGCAACAAACCGTGTAGCCAATAGGCTCCCATGGCCAACGAAGGTTTCATCCGTGAGGTGTTGTACGCGGAGCATTCAATCAGGGACGTAACTAGGTGGGGCAATGGTGGGCCAGTAAAAAATTAAGGTGGGTCATACTTTTTAGTGAAATTTTTCTTTTGACAAATGGAGGATAATGCTGACCGTAGCGAGGCGATATTTTTATTAAAGCTAAAGGCAAAGCTGGGCATGAATTAATTCAAAATGAATTGAAAAATGATTTCAATTCATTTTTTGATTTTAATTCAAATGAATTAAGCTCTTTTAAAAAGAGTGAATTAATTCTAAAAGGCTTAAGCCCTTTCGTAAAAATGAATTGGAATTGTGAATTGTTTTAGGGCTTAATTCAATTTCAAATGAATTAATTCATTGAAATGGGCTTAATTCATTTGAAAAATGTACAATTCAGCGACAAAACTTGCGATCTTGGCAGTCCGTAGCAAGATACTTTTATTGCTATGTTATTCTTAAGAAAACTGGCAGATTTAAAAGTGTTGTGGGTAGGTTTATTTGATCCAAAATACTTCATTATAATTTATTTATTTAACAATAATGGGACGTTTCGAGCGAAATAAGTTGCTCATCTTCAGCCTACAAATACAATCATTTCAAACATTAAAAAAGTCATTCTACATTACAATCATCCAAAAATCATTACCTTTAAATAAATGAAACGTTGTACATAAAATGGAAAGTAAAGTACAATAATTTGAGTTAGAAATAGTCAAAAACTGTTGTCAAAAATATTAAAAAACGAGGTCGTGTAGCCATCTATGAAGGTTTTCACAATGTAATGGCGGTTCTAGCAGATGTAAAACTTCACACAGCACAGTTGGGGGAATTATATTTTGTTTAAAAAATATTTCCCCAATTTGGCATTATGTTTGAAATCGGTTTGATTGTTTACACATCTGTTTGCATTTTTGTTTATATGCAAAGTTTCTTTCAGTAGCCTATTGTCACGATATTTGGCAGTGTCAATGATAGGCTACTATTTCTAACTCAAATTATTGTACTTTACTTTCCATTTTATGTACAACGTTTCATTTATTTAAAGGTAATGATTTTTGGATGATTGTAATGTAGAATGACTTTTTTAATGTTTGAAATGATTGTATTTGTAGGCTGAAGATGAGCAACTTATTTCGCTCGAAACGTCCCATTATTGTTAAATAAATAAATTATAATGAAGTATTTTGGATCAAATAAACCTACCCACAACACTTTTAAACTAATATTGATGATCCTACACATCTTACTAAAAACTGGCAGATGTTAATTGCAGGGTCGGCAATGGGCAATGAAATTTTTTTACACAATGTACATTTTGGGTTTTTAAACGAGAATCAAGATTATGTGTATATAATTGCATAGTTTCGTTATATACCTAGTAAATTATTTAAGGGTGAGATATTAATTTTTATTAAAAAAATCCCCGAAATTCTTGATCAGCGACCCAAAAAATCCCTATGTGCCAAATCTGGGCACTCAAAGTGCGAATATATAAAAAATACCCCATTTTGGGTGTAGTTTTTGCAAATTTAAGGGTGTTCCGCACATTTCTTTACAAAATGACCCCGAAATTCGTGTTCAGCGACCCAAAAAACCTATACTAGACCAAATCTGGTAATTGCCAGTAATAATACAACCAAATCCGTATTTTGACTGGAGTATTAGAATAGACACCCTGGACCGCTATTTTGTGCAGTTCGAGTTTCTAATAACTTCCCATCTTTATAAACTTCACCATCCGCAAATGCTACTCTAAAACCCCAATTCGTCATCGCCTTTAATCAGTCCTTGAGGTAATTCAGAGCATTGTGGATTTTTTTATCGTTCTCAACAAATTAAGAGCCGCGAGTCTCTTTGTAAAAAGTTCCGCTTTGAATCAAGACTAACCCCTATCTATTCTATTAGCCGGCTCGTCAGACTGTCCCAATCAAAAATCACATTGTTAGCTCGTTTACCTCCGAACGATTGATCTTCTTGCTGTTCTCCGTTCCCCCGCGAGAGACAACATCCGATGATCGGATGTGATGCCGAGAAAGACAAAAGCTACTGCTTTCATGTGCAGGCGATTCGCTCGACGGAAATTGTCCGTGGATAGATTTAGTATTTCTTAGCAAAGTGTTTGTTTTTAAACTAGATAAGGAGTAAAATTAAATCTTTCCCAATATCAAAATTAAAATAGTTATTTAGATTTTTAAATGCTGTTTTATTGTAGTGTTGCCTAGGGCTGGGAAAAATATCGATAAATATTATATCGATATTTATCAATATAAATAGATATTTATCGATATACTTAAATCGATATTATACCGATATTTAGCAATATTTATCGATAATATCGAATTTTCGATACCTATATCGAAAATTATCGATATTATTTCGATATCGAATATCGATATTAAAATTTGAATATCGCGCAGTCCTAGAGTTGCCCAACAATTTTTAAACGTGACACATTTACACAATTATATTATTAAAATATTTACCTTACCTAGAATCATAAAACGAGTGAAACTTCATGCTTAAGAAAACACAAAAATAAACATAAAAGGAAAATTAATATCAAGAATCCAGTGAACACAAAAAATTCAATTAAAGGAATACTCAAATCTAGAAAAATCTTATCTGTCTTCAGTACGCATGCGACAGAATCTCACGTGTTCTGCTCGAGTGTCAGCTGTTTTGAAACAGTGTTCAAAATCGGTCCAACACGACGAATATAGTGTATCCCTTTCAGTCACTCATCTCGTGACAGTCCCACTAGCTGCGCGCAGCGGCGTATTCAATATGTTAAGGTCAGTATAACATATATACAACGACTTTGTTGTTAAACAAAAATATTTCTAAACCATTGTTTCACAATCGTTGGAAAAATTCTAACACTTTTTCCCAGATTTGAATATATTTTACATGCGTTTTCTGCATCCTTCGGATTCTAGATTTGAATTTTCTATTTATGCATATTGTATGTATGCATTTTCTTGTCTCTGAATTTTCGGGTGTTTAATGATTCTACTCAAGAATTTTCTTGTATTAATTGAATTTTCTAGCTCTGAGTTTTCAAGAATTGGATAGGTACCCTTCAAGAGGCCAAAAATAAAATTTAAAATTAAATTATTGTTCGTCATCTCCACATACCTGGCGTACGGCATCATCTTCAAGGCGAGAGCTCGGCTCAGGCAAAACCCTGCGCCACCCGTTGCGAACCAAAACGAAATCTTCTTCTGCAACAAAAAGAGGCAAAGATTTATTTCACAGACTACTAATTATCAGTAGTCGAGGGGGGTAGGCTGCTAATAACACTTACACTAAAAAGGAATCATGTTAATTAAGAGAGTTGATGCGTTGCTGGGTTAAAAAGACGTAAGAATGTTTGTGCTTTTCATACCGTTTCTACTTAAGGTCGCGCTCGGCGAAAGATTTTTATGCACTATATCTGCATAAATTTCTGCAAATAGGAACAAGCAATAGGCATAAATAATATATCAATAGAATCATTAGAGTTTCTAGCAAAGTCATATAGAAGAACAAGTCATTTCACTCTCTTATAAAACGTCGTCCACAAATTTTCCCGACAAAGTATCAATAATTGTCGTCATAGTATATATATATATATATATATATATATATATATATATATATATATATATATATATATATATATATATATATACTATATTATATAATATAATCATTTCATCTTCGGATACTGTGATATCCATACGCCAAATACATCATCAAATTATATTAATATTACTCATGAAAATTATGCATGTCCTACATAACTAATATTTATAATCATATTTCATAAAATTTACGATACATACAAACATAAATAAGCAATTAATAAATCTAAAATATCAATGATTTATACGACAAATTTCGAATATATTTCTCCACATACATAATTCTCAACCACAGTATAAGTATAAGAAAAGTCTTCATTCTTCTTATTCATATCCGTCGCTATATTTCACGACGTCATTCGGGTATTTAAACACCGCCCGTTAATATTTTGAATGAATCTCACAGCAAGAGCACATTTTTAATATTTTACTTGCTTGGAATTATTTAACGCTTATCTAGACGGCCTTGGTGATGTTGGCATGCATCCACAGCCATAGTGGATGTGGATTTATGTTTACCACAACTTTCATTCTTTAATAAGATGCGATGGAGAACTAAAAGCAGAGATGTTAAGGGTCTTGGCCCCGCATCAAATTATAACGTGCGTATAGAAGAAGCGTACGTAGCAGTTTCTACTTTATTTAAGTACATTCATTTTGGGAATAAGCAAATGAAATGTTTAAAAAAAGTAATCTAGGTTTATTTAAGTAATTTAAATCAAATAAGTAAATATTAACATGTTGCATTTTAAGCTATTTCACATATATTTTAATGGTATATCATAGTATAGGTAGGTACTCAACTTACTGAATATGAAACTTTTTTTAAAATTTACAAACATTATTTACAGGTTTTTAAATCAAACATTTTTGGGCCACTGTTTCCATATGGAATTTTATAAATTTATTTAATTTTTAACTGTCTTTGAAATTGTATAATTCATTAAAATTTAATTTTATTCCATTCATAGTTAGTCAGATATCTTTTATGCAATCTTCAATCAAGTGGTCTCAAAAATATGTTGTTTACCATAGGTGACCTTAAATTTACGAATTTTAAAAATAGTTATTTTCGTGTCGGAAATGAGTGATTCTGAAACGATTTTATATTTTTTAATAATTTATATGGGGTTTCTGCAATCGTCCTCAATAACATAAAATTAAAAATAAATTAAGTTTTTGATAGTTTATATGTAGGTAACTACTTGAGCGGTTATGCATAGTTTAATTTATAAGCATCATGACGGTTGCTTACATCACAATAATAATTAAATTAAATAAACAATTTCAATTCCCGCAGTGCTAGAATGGGCTATTTCCTGCACTTATTTTGAGTGTCCAGAATATGTATTTCCCGCGCAATTGCAGAAAAAATTATTTTTTGTTCTTGATGAGTAAGTTGAGTACTAAATATATCAATAAAATATATGCACGAAGTTGTGAATGACCCTCTATAATATATTTTGTTGTATGTGCGGTTACCAGTCTTCAAATTCTCATGTTTGTTAGTAAATAGTACAGCACAGGGGATATTTCTGTGCAGATATAACAGTAGTCAAGACTATGTGTAAATCCACCCCATTAATAAATGCATAATACTCGTATAATAAAAGATCTCTTATTGTTGTTTCATACTGTATGTAGATATTTGTTATTGCCATTTATAAAATTCATTTGTAAATTTAAATTTCCATGTTTGTGTTACTACATTTCAACCGAATTTACAAAAAAACTGTAATTTTGTACATGTCATAAAATTCTATAATAACTTCCTACAATCTTACAAAAACTACCAAACACAAATTATACAACATATCTATAAGTTTTTTTGCGAATCGGATGGTATACGCTTTACTAATCACTTTACTATCAAAATTTTGACATCAGATTCATCCTTCCGTATGCGTTCACACTAGGATATTTAAAATTTTGTATTTGAGCTAGTTTCAAGTAAAACATAAATGCTGATTTTATATTTATACATACATATATTTGATAAATATTTCACATTCATAATTATTATCAACCTCAACCATCAACACAATATTAATAATAAACAGTTTGGGTATCACTGATGTACTAAACTAAAAACAAATCATATTTTGAGCACAATATAGTCCAGGCAACGAATGCTCAAAAAAAGGTATAGAGGGGAAATGCTTGGAACACAATTTTTGACTTCGTAACTTTGTTTGGACTAGTTAGGAGGTGAACATATCAAAAGTCCCCGTCCGTAGCCCTTAAGCCGAGGTGTGGCGGAGGGTTTGAAAGTCTCATCTGCATCTTATGGAGAAATGTTCGTAGAATTTAATGCAGGAAACCGGATGTCGATAACTTTATCCGTTCAGAAGTTACAAGTCATTAAACACAATAAACACAAAATATTTGAATACTTCTGTCAAAAAAAATTTGATATTTTGGCTTAATGAACGCCCTAAAAAGTTTCTAAAATTACGTATTTTATAGAGAAATGTTCGTGAAATTTAATGAAAGAAACCGGAAGACAATATTTTTATTCATTCAGAAGTTACAGTTAATTAAACACAAAAATAACGAAAAAAGTTAAAATTTCTCAACTTTCAAATTTTTGAAAAAATTGCTAATTTTAAAACTGTCATATCTCGGAAACTAAAGGACGTATAGAGCTGCGGTTGGACTTAAATTGTTGCAAATTTAATCAGCTTTCATTGTATGGAGTGGTCACGTCGGTAGGACACATAGCTTCCGAGATATAAGTAAAAAATCTGACGTGGCCATCACACAACCTTCCGCCTTATCTAGACTTTAAACAGAAATGTATACGTATACAATCCGGTGCCCATTTAAAATATACAAATAAAAATCTAAAATATTCAAACACAGAAATTTGCATCACCTGAATAAAAAGATTCATTCACAGGAAAACTCTGCTGTGTTGAAGCCATCCTCCGTTCAATTACTACATTTAATATCTTACTTAGGACTTATATAGCGCTAGTATGCCAACTTGTCACCCGTCTCACCTGTCAATATTTTTTACGCAGAAACAAAAATCAACCGATCATGGATTACAAGATATCAACGTTTTATTTGATAAATTTATTTTTTAAATTTTACTGCAGTTCTTTAATGCTACCAGATAAAGACAATTTTTTTATAACGTAAGTTGCAAATAACTTTTCCTCTTATTCTTATTACAAATAAATACTATATTTTTCCAAATTTATATACAATTTTGACAATTAACCTTTTCAATCTTCAAAAAGTATCACTTCCGATGAAGATATTTGTACCAAAATCTACGGAGCTCTTCCAATTTATATACAAATGTTAAATACCAAATATCAAAATTTTCGGGTAATTCGTATTTGAGTTATGCGACTAACACCCCTTGACCACACACACACACACACACACACACACATACACACACACATACACACAGACATCATCGTGAAACTATCAAAAATGAGTTGTAAGGACCCTAATTCGTGCTCATCCACTAAAAATTCACCACCCGATTTTTTGCATGATTCCAATACCTTCCTTTACAGGTAAGCGGAAGGTAAAAACCGAAAAATGAGACTTTCAAACCCTCCGCCACACCTCGGCTTAAGGGCTACGGGCGGGGACTTTTGATATGTTCACCTCCTAACTAGTCCAAACAAAGTTACGAAGTCAAAAATTGTGTTCCAACCATTTCCCTCTATACCTTTTGACTGGACTAATATTACTCGTAGGAATAAACTAAACCTGTCGAAACCTTATTGTTTGCGCTTAACTTTGGAATCAATTTTTGCAAGTTTAGTTCACCGCTGTTTGTCGAACAGCATGATCAATTTTATGAGATAAAATTAATAATTTCGTGTATATATTTTGAAGTATTTAAATGTTGAACTGACTATAATACGTAAAATGACGAAAAAATTAACAAATAATATTTTAAATTTAAAGTATAGTGCCATAAACAATTTAAAGAGTTTTTGGGACACCCACAATTTTTTTTAAAAATCGATTTTTTTTAAATCGCTAAACCGATTAAATCGGCAAATAAAAAAAAATCAAATCGATTTTTAAACTGATTTTTAATCGATTTTCTTTTAAATTTATTTATTTATTTTTCTAATTTGAAAAATATTATAAATGAAAGAAAAAAGTAAACCGTCCAACAAAAATACCTATCACATCACGTTGTCGGCTGTCAGTTAAATAGGAATAGTCAAATTATAATTAGACTAACAGTAGGTAACAAATAGCACTACCTATACATAATATTTTAAATATTGGATTAGATACGTTGAACGACCAAAGCCAGCAATTAATACGATAGCAACTTTACTTTCTTGGTATTGGTATTGTAATTGTACCTATCAATTGATATTGATATACGTATCTAACTCCAAATGTTATATCATTCGACTTGTGAAATCTTGGTAACTCAAAGTAGCAGTTAATTTTGAACATAAGTTAAAATAATTTACTTTAAAAAAATCGAAACAAAAGAATCTATTTTCTTTTTACATCGAAAGGAAAAAATCGATTTACCGATTATTATTATTTAAAAATAATCGATAAAAAAAAATTAAATCGATTTTTTTCGACATCCCTAACACCTATTATAGAATACACCATCGTCAGATACACCAAAGGTTAGTATTTTTATATAATTATAAAATATTGACGTAACTTTAGGTAGCAGGACCGATTGGGCAGAATCACTTTAAACCGTATGGAAATTTAAAGGTTAATTTAACTATTTGTTGCTAAATTCGAGGCTTAGTTATTTATTTAAAATATCATGGACAAAAGAGATCATTGGCAAAAAAGATTTATTCTTAAATAAAAATAATTCACAAAATTTAGTTTTTATTTTGAACATATACACAGGAAGTTCTAAAATTATAAAAAAATGGTTATAGTAAGGTTTTTTTTTAAATTGTTACTTATTTATAACTTTAATTTGGTTCCCCACATTCATCTCGTGAACAATGCCAATGACCTGTACGTAAAAATTGTTCATAACTTTTAAAAAGAAGTTAATATTTCTATTTTTTTTAATGTAAAATAATTAGTAACATATTTTAGGAGAATTCACGAGAGGAAATTAAATTTAAAAAATCTGTTGTGGCCAGCACATAACCTCCCGCCTTGACACTGTAAGTAATATGTGAATTTGGTTTTTGTTAGGCTACTTTTTGTAATTTTTTTATAGTTCTTCAAGCAACGTACCGATTCCGATTGACATTGAAATCAAATTAGCTATTTGTGGATACAATTCTTATTTTATTATTACCTTATTACATTATATCCAGTTAATAATGAATCGATGATGCTTCTTGACTGGATACGTTTAATGGAAGGATAACAACTTACTGGAATTCAATCAGTTTTTTATTAATTAAATTTCAGCTCCTAGGTATACCTACTAAATTTCAAACCCAGTTATTAATATATTTATACATTCCTTTATAAATGGTGCCACCAAAATTTCAGAAACTGTGTATACATCTGTTCATCTGTCACATTGACATTTTCATTTTTGTTTTTAATTTTTTTTTCCTATATAATGATTCACAAATCGTGGTAGGTAACATTACATATTTTTGAAAAATAATTTTCCGTTATTGGTAAGAGATATAAAAAACATGTTAAATAAATATTGTAAGAGGTAATTTGTTCTTTCAAATGTCGCATGACAAATTGTAACTATCGCAGTATTTCCAATATTTTTTGCAAAAAATGTTAAAATGCTTCAAGAAAATACCATTTCCGGTTGGCAGATTTTTACCAAAATCGTTTCAGCTCATCATTAACATTATATCAATGTATAATGCGAAATATTAGAATTTTATGTTTAGTAGAATTTGAGATAATGAACCGGAACGAAAGGCTATAGTAGGCGCACATACATACTTCCATACATACACACAGACACACACACAGAGACATCATCGTGAAAATAGTCAAAATAGGTGCTAAAACGTGCTTATTGACAAAAATCTCGACATCGAATTTTTTCACGATTCCTAACCTCTCTAGGCGAGAGGTAAAAATTAATATCCTAGTTATTTAGCAAAAACATGATCTTGGGTCACCGGTGACCCTATTTTAGGACGGCGAAGGTTAAGGCTTTATTCTCAGTCTGTTTTTTTATTTCCTCAATATGATTTTTATTTTACACTTTTAAAATTCATTTCAAATAATAATTGGTAGGAATAACAATAACAATAAAACAAATTATAAACTAACAAAAGTATTTTTACAAAATACTGAGAGTAGATCCTATAACCTACGATTCTGTAGTCCAGAATTCTAACCACAAAGTAATAGTTTTGTCATAACATTTATAGTCCAAGATCCCAGGATCCCCAGACCTTACTTATTTTCTCAGAAATCAAATGTATGGGATTAAGTAGTGTAAGTATGTACTTTGAGTGTATGCGTACCTCCAAGCTTGGGCCGACGGCCAATTAACAGATATCCGGTGCTAAAGGTAAGTAAAAATAGTATTCACATTTCTTAAAGTTTCAGTGCTGATTTTTACGTATGTTTTAGAGAATATGGTTAAAAATTAATAATCAATACTGCCAGACACATTCCATCGGCGGTAACTTTTACCAGACACTTTAAAGCACACGTTTGACATAATAGAATAACTGACATAATTGACTTAGCTTGTTTGTTTTCAAGCAACTTTGATTATTGAAATGTATGTATGACAGTTTTTATGTCAAACGTGTGCTTTAAAGTGTCTGGTAAAAGTTACCGCCGATGGAAAGTGTCTAGCAGTATTGATTATTAATTTTTAACTATATTCTCTAAAACATACGTAAAAATCAGCACTGAAACTTTAAGAAATGTGAATACTATTTTGACTTACCTTTAGCACCGGATATCTGCTAATTGGCCGTCGGACCAAGCTTGCAAGTACGCATACACTCAAAGTATATACTTACACTACTTAATCCCATACATTTGGTTTCTGAGAAAATAAGTAAGGTCTGGGGGTCCTGGGACCTTGCTCTATTATAGCAATAAAAACAACAAACTACAAACATTTTCATTAATATCATTAGTGACATGAAATAATCTGTATGAAATTAGATGTAGAGTTAGGTGAAGTATTACCATGCTAACATTTGCTGGGACACACGGTACATTATGTATGTATGAATAAATACGGAAAGATGAATGATGAATGCCACTATGCAGAAATCCTATTTGTATTCTCATATTGTCCAAACAAACAGCATAAAACACACAGAATCGTCAGTGCTCAATAGTTTGTTAAATGTGAACCGACAGAGCACAGAGTGGATATTTTTCCCCATTCCACAGACACATATTTCATGTCACATATTGAACGGCGCTAAACGCCAACGTCGGCCATTGTGCGAATATTTGAAATAGTGGAGCTTCGCTTGGCTTTTATTAAATCCTGTTGTAAATAATAAACAGTGTTTAATATGGTTTAGTCCAGAGAATAATAGATAGCCAGGGTCGGATATGAGCTTCAATGCCGGCCCGGGAAAATACAAGCAGATTGGCCCCAGTGGCGGGATTTCAGCAATGCCTTTTCATTAAAAGTTACATTTTATTGAGGGATGTGAAACTTCATGTTTTTCCTTCCCTCTTTCATGTGCAAATTTTTTTTTGTCTAATGAAAAGTATCTTCAAATGGATCTTTTGAAAAAAAAACTGGCATGTCTCTTTTATTAGAAAATATGTATTATGAAAAATCCCGCCACTGGTCGACCTCAACCAAAACTAATTCTCATTTGAAAATTTTATATTAGATTTGAAAAGATCAGCAATTTATCTTTTTAATTTGGACAAATTATTGTTGCATAAGCATTAACCTAAAATTTTAAATTCGATACCATGTCAATGGATGCAATGTGCGCATTTGCCGATGACAGTCAAAAAAATATAATACAATTTGAAATTTAATGTTAAATAATATGACATATTATAATATATATATATATATATATATATATATATATATATATATATATATATATATATATATAATAATAATAATTTTTAAAAAGTTCAATAAGCGACTGTGAATGAGTAGATGAATAATGGAAAATGGAAATACTCAGGAATGCTGTCAGTTTATTTAAGGCGGAACTTCAAGGGTCTAGAAATAGTGGTATCATTTATTCGGAATTCTGGGCTTATTTTTAAAGATATTTTAAAATTTTTTGAAGTACTGTAAAGATAAATGATGGTTTTAAACCCGTCTTAAAGTTTTTATAAAAATATCAATTATATATATATATATATATATATATATATATATATATATATATATATATATATATATATATATATATATATATATATATATATAAACAATTGATATTTTTACTAAAACTTTAAGACGGGTTTAGAACCATCCTTTATCTTTACAGTACTTCAAGAATTTTAAAATATCTTTAAAAATAAGCCCAGAATTCCGAATAAATGACACATATATTTTGACGAAAATCTGCATCTGTTGTTCAATACAAGACATACTTTCCTTCTACTCCGATTACCCAAGCTAAGAAATTTTGTAGTGCACGGCACGTCGCTGCGTAGAACATATGGTATAGGTTTCGAATGCGGAAAAATTTGATGTTCCGCCTTAATTACTTATTTATTCCAATGGCCAACGTTTCGCCACCTTTTATGACATATCAGGACAAAGACTTAATTTTGTAAAATACATTTAATAACACATTTTTATTCCACTAAAATTTCAACTACCGGAGCATTATTTGTAATATGTTACAAAATTAGCTATTTATTATTAACAAAGAATCAGACAGATCGCCTTTTTACTTCCTTGTACGGAGTAATAAGGAAGTATTGTAATCGCGAAAAATTTCGGTTCTCAGATTTTTACGGAAATATCCGTTTTGACCGTTTCTGAATCCATTATGACTAGTTTCGTCGTGACGTCTGTACGTATGTACGTAGACAAATTTTTTTATTTTAAACGAAAGATTATGTGATTATTACCTACAATCGGTATTTTATAAATATTTTTGTATCTGGTATCATTTAAGAATAATTAAAGTATATATTTATAATTTAGTATTTCGGTATCTTGTAGTCCATGATCGATTAACATGTGTTACTATGTAAAATTTAAATGATTATGACATGACAGTGAAAATAGTAAAATATGCTTTATATCTTCTTCTGCAGTTTAAATAAAATGACTAAAATATATTTGTGAGTATACTAGTATAATAAGTTAAAAGAATTTTTTATATTATTCTACATTTTAGTTATTAAGAAAAGTATGAACAAACAAGGCGTACAAGGAAGTCATGTGGTGTGTCCACGTCAGATTTTTTGAGTAAAACTTTGTAAAATATTAAAGTTTGAAGTTGATGCCACCTCTATTACCAGGGACTTAGGCAATTAGCCTAGAATTAATCTGCCTCTCTGTGGCCTTTGGTACCTTGAGATATACAAGAAAAGATGAATATAGACGATGGATGATGTATTTATATTATTTAACTTCGTGTTCACTAACATCTGTTCCAGTTTCTAAGTGGTAGCAGGTAGTAAGAGGAACTGTTTTTTCCACACAGACTAACGGATAGTTACACATATAACAGCTATAAATTTACATTTTGAAGGATTTAGGCATAGGGTAGTTTTTATTTGAAATTCGGTATTTTTGAAAGTGTAGAACCATATGGGAAGAATAAAAACAATTTTTCTAGGCTCTAATCATTAAAATTTAAATACAAAAATATTAACAAATACAACATCTTACAATAATAATCGGAGATGTATCGGGAAATTTTCAAAAATAATGAATAAATGCCGCGGAAACGAGAAGAGAAACCAAATTCTGAAAAAAATATATCTTGTTACCTCTTATAATTTGTAAATAAATAGATTTTTAAAATTTTGAGTAGATTTTTGTTGTTTTTGTTTAAAAAAATTAAATTTAACACCGATTTGCTCCATTGCTTCGCTTTGAACCATCAAAATCAAATAGCTAAATATTGATAAATTTTAATTAAACACAGCGAGGCAACAATTTACAAATTCAAATTCCGCATTATTTGCAGATGCAAACGTACAAAATCAACATTTACCTACACAAACACACATTCTTGTTTTCTACACAAACATAAACAATGTATGCAGTTAAATATTATAATGTATAAAACCCGTGTGCAGCCTTCAATTGTTCACAACAACAAAAACAAAATCAGGGCTAACTAAGCACAACACTGGCCAGTGCCGTAGCCGGGATTATAAATTAAAGTCTGGTTTATGATGGATTTAATTTACGAATCTAGATTTGCAAATTTAGATTTAAAATTTACGATTATATGGCACGCTGTTTTAACATTTATTGATGTGTAAATCATAAAAATGTATTAAATTTAATTTACAAAAATTTTATACATGAATATTTTTTGACAGATGGTTTAACCAATCATATTGCGTAATGATGACGTCAAATGACGTAATGCAACCAATAGAATTGAAAATGTAAAATGATGTATCTGACAACATAATTTTGTTGATTAGGTTTTATTTTGTTACGTCAGTAACAAAAAATTAATTAATTTGTCACATGAAACGTCAAAAATGTTTGCATAATGAGTCGTTTTGGTAGTATTTTTAACAAGAAAAATATTCTTCATAAATACCATCGAGATAATAATTTTTTGAGAGAATTTTTGTCTATTCCACGGCAACTTATTGCAATTTCACTCCACAAAACATCATCTGACAATTCCCCTCAACTTCGTTTCGGGAAATTGATAGATGATGTTTTGTGTCGTGAAATTGTTAGAAATAAGTTGCCGTGGAAACGACAAAACAATTCTCAAAAAATTATCATCTCTTATGGTATTACCCCTGATAATATACCTAAATACATTATTATTATAACAACACATAATTTAAATTGCTTTAATTTAAATTATTAATAAATATTTTGACACCAAATTTATTGTTACTACGATAAGCTATTTAATCCCGAGATTAAAATCCGAGATCTCGAGTTTAAAAGTCAGGACCCCGAGATTAAAAGTCGGGATCCCGAGTTTAAAAGTCGGGATCCCGAGTTTAAAAGTCGAAATCCCGACTTTTAATCTCGGGATTAAAAAGCTGAGATCCCGAGATTAAAAGTCGGGATCTCGGGTTTAAAAGTCGGGATCCTGAGCTTAAAAGTCGGGATCCCGAGTTTAAAAGTTGGAATCCCGAGTTTAAAAGTCGGGAATTCAATATAAAAAAATATTTGCCCTGACCCTTTTACGCCGTCGTACTAATAATTATAATTATACTATAGGTAGGTACCTATTTTACGAATGACAAGTTTAAGTGTCAAAATTTTCAATAACAACAGAGGGTAACCGTGGATTTTATACTTATACAATTAAATTTGATCGCTAAAAAACTGTCTTCTTCGAACAAATAGAGCATTTTAATTGGTCAAAATGTCAAAAATGACGTGAGTGGTATAATGATTATTAAATTCGCTCTTCGCGGATCGGGGATCGAACCACTGAATCGAAAAGCTCTAACACGTCGAGATCATGAATAACAAATGGCGATTATCGCTTGTCGGATATCTACGATCTGCTACTCTTTTAAGCTAGCCATACACGTACAGTTTTTCTTTGAGCTCTGGCGCGCACGCTAAGCTTATCGCACCAGGTTTTCCAACAGTGTTGGAAGTTAACCCAAGCCAAGCCGAGCCGCGCCAAACTAAAGTGTCCACACGCTTCTAGCGCTTTAGGCGGTAGTCTCACTGAACGAGTAGCATGAATCGTTTGCTGTCGAGTAAATTGTACTGAAGCATCGTTTTGTGTCGAGTGCGATCGAGTATTTGGTTTGATTTTTACTCGATACTGCCCGATGCTTTCACGCATGCGTATATGCTCATAACCTTAAAATTTAGCTCACTATATATATATATATATATATATATATATATATATATATATATATATATATATATATATATATATATATAATTATCTAGATAATGATAGCAAAACAATGGTATAATATCAACTTTAGATGTTTCAAAAGTGCACAGAGAGACGTCAAATGATATTAGACGATCTGTACAACTCGACCAGTAAGACCGGACCATCGATTTTTAAACGACACGGCAAGAATCGACGCTACATGACACGACTCGACTCGACTCGATCAGTGAGACCGCTGCCTTTGACTGGCCACTGCCGCGCGCCAAACAGCAAAGAAAAACTGTACCTACGTGTATGGCCTCCTGCCCCTTTACTGTGTGCACTAGTGCACTTGGTGTTCAATGCATGGAGCATGAAATTAATCATATCAGATTGTAGAGATCCTAGACTGGTTGTAGCCACCGAGGAGTATGTTCATTATTAAAAATATTCAACATGAGTCGATTGCGGTGAAGTTTATGTATAAAGTTAAATGAATTTGTACTTAGATTATTCCATACACGTCATTTAGTACCGAATGCTTCATTTTTTTATAGAGGAGGACAGTTTTCCAGCGATTTGATAAAATCACAGTAGATATAATATAACGTAGCCAGTGTTATACCTTACGTACTTATAATTTTATCGAGAAAAATCATCAAGATAATATACTTTACCATTGGGATCAAAATTAACTTGGCAATTTCTAGCTATCGGGCACCGGGTAGGAGTTGAACAAGAGCCTACGCTGGGTTGACTGGCAACACACATGGTAGTAAAAGTAAAACTCCGTGGCAAAAGTATAAAGTGAAAGTAATATTGTGTGTGCCATCAAGTCACCCTAGGGACATAAACCCATATAAGTTCAAATCCCGAAACCATAATAAAATACAATATAGTTTATCTATTATCTTATCTAGATAGGTACTTATATTTATCAATAAATAAAATATTAAAAAACATAACCCCACATAAATTAATTTTTTGTACTCTTCACCTAGGAAATGACATATTAAACTCGCAATTGACAATCGGAAATGTCAATTTCCCAGTGTAGTCAATCAGGAGAAATGCAAAGAACACTGGCTATTCTAGACATTTCAGAGTAAAATCTTCTTAAAAATAATAAAATTTAGTTTATAAAGTGTTACTTCCTGGAATTATAATTAGTGAAGACCAATGAATAGGTACCGCCAATATTTAAAAATAACAATTTGTGTGCAGCGCACCATCTGTCGGTAGTAGTGAGCAGTAGTGAGTAGAAATAACATCGTAACCTCAAATTTAATGATCAGACTACAACTATACAACTTGAATGTATTTGATTATAGTTTTATTCGTTACAAAAAACATTGTACAAACCTCTTGTGGGAAGACACCATCCCAGCATTCGCGTAAATGAAACTCTCGCTTCGCTCGTGTTTCAAAAGACCGCTCATGTGGGATCAGAATCTTCCCGCATTTGGTTCGTAAATAACTATTTTAGTACATGCTCTCTTAGATCGTTACTTTGCGAACTGTTTTTACTTTGCAAAATAATATTTTTTATTATATGCTCTCTAAAATCGTTATTTTACGAACTGTTTTGAGTTCGAAAAATAATATTTTAGGGGATCCAGTCCTTTAAAATAACGTAACCTTAGAGGGCTCACCTAATTTAAAGACTCGACTTGTGCCTTGTCCGTAAATAGATGCATCTTTTAAAACTCTATTATACGTATTTGTCACATAAATATCTATTAGAAGATCCAGTCCTTTAAAATAAGGTAACCTAGGCAATAAGCTGTTATTTACATTTCATACGATTCTTCGAATAGTTACTAAACAAATTTAGAGAGCATATACCAAAATGTACACAAACTGAGTTTTAGAGGACTGTAAATTGATTCTATTTTGCGTACTTTTACATAAATAACTATTGTATTTCAACGACTTTCAAAAAATGTTGACATTTTTCAAAAAATGTTGACATTTTTCAAAAAATGTTGACATTTTTCAAAAAATTGTTAACAAGAGTAGGTGTTTTTCAGACTTCTTTTTGTTTTGCAATCTTGAGAATCATTCAAAACCATGAAAATTGTTTTCACGGTTTTGATAAATGTTTTGTCACCTTTATTGAAAATGATTAAAATTTTAATGAATTTAACAAATTTTAATTCGAATTTAGAATTTAAAATACAATTATTAAAAATGTTGTTTTTATTTTGAGCGCGAAATGTTTTAGTGCGTTCGAATAACATATTTAACTCGGCAAGTCTCATCAAAGAAGTAATATTCTGACGTACAAAAACCAACTATTTCGCGAAGGTAAAAAAATTTCTACTTTCGTTAGGTATAATTAAATAGATACTTTATTTCACAAATTTGCTTTAGGTAATGAACTTCATTATTTCACACAATGGTTCTTATTTCACTGTTTCTATTTATAAGATATACACATATGAAACTATATTTATTTAAAAAAATATAGACCACCATTATAAAGAAATTTCAATATAAAATGGTTCTTACTTGCAATCGCATATTTATACTTTTTAAATAAATAGCTATTTTCCTATAATTTTTTAATTGTTCTTTATGTTTTTATTGATGTACTAGTTTCTTTTTTATCTTTAGAAGTATATACTTATTCTCCTTGAATACATTTTTCATTGAACGCATTAAACAAAAATTAAAATTACTGATTACCGCTTCAAAAAGTAGTCTAAAACTAATTATCTCTTTCATAAACTGACCCTTGAAAACCAATAAAAAATCATCTGATACTAAAACCGGTCATGTGCTCATGAAAAACTGCTCTGTTTCATTTAAACTTCAAAATGAATAGCCAAGGAGAATATCCTACGGTGGCTGTATAATTGTGCACTGCAATTATTTATATCTTGTATTACTCTTAATTGCTGGTTCAATTTTGATCGTTATTTCTTGGTGCTTGTCAGTGTTTTAATTATAACCAGTTGGGGATTTTGTTTTTTGTTTTTTTAAGGTGGTAGCAATTGTTGATTGTTTTCAGGTAATTTATTACTGGAATTATGTGGCAATAAAATATGAAACACTCGAACTGGTCTGTCACGATAATTACAATGAAATTGTTAACTGACATTTTTTGAAAGGAGAACTACACTGTTTTTTTAAATGAATATATACAGGTGTTCAATAACAACAGTTCAAAAGTTGGAGGACATACACAACTATATACAGGGTGAGTCATCGAAATGCCCGTCGTCGATATCTCCCTTGTCGTTAAAAATACAGCATAAATTTATTAACAGAATTTTTCGTCTACTCAAGGAGCATAACTTAAAATTATTTTCACATATACAGGATGTTCCATAACGACTTGGCAATAATTGTTCGTCTTTTTTTAAATGAAACACCCTATATATTTTTATATATTTTGAATTGTATTTTATTTACCTATACGAAAATATAAGTTTCATTTTAGTTTGCTGCGGCGTTGTCAAGTTATTCAATTTTTTCTCTAAAAAAAGCCGAATGCACGTATTGTTTTATAAAGGCGTACTGAAGTTATTTTAATAGTAAAAATTATGAATTTTTTTTTCTGTACAGCTGTAACTATACTCTTTGTTCTGACATAACATTTTTTTAATGTTATTATACAGGGTGTTCAATACAGAGAATCAAATTTACTCAATTTCAAATGGCTATAACTCGTCATTTTCAAATGGAACACCCTATATTTTATTATTCTGTTGTGTGTATTTTTGCATCTACTTATGTTATAAAGGATGTCCTATGCCTAAAATCATTAATTTCGAAATTAATTAAATTAATGTTTTAAGGCATAGGACACCCTTTATAACATAAGAAGATGCAAAAATACACACAACAGAATAATAAAATATAGGGTGTTCCATTTGAAAAATACGAGTTATAGCTATTTGAAATTGAGTAAATTTTATTCTCTGTATTGAACACCCTGTATAATAACATTTAAAAAAAGTTATGTCAGAACAAAGAGTATAGTTACAACTGTACAGAAAAAAAAATTCTTAATTTTTACTATTAAAATAACTTCAGTACGCCTTTATAAAACAATACGTGTATTCGGCTTTTTTTAGAGAAAAAATTGAATAACTTGGCAACGCCGCGGAAAACTAAAATGAAACTTATATTTTCGTATAGGTAAATAAAATACAATTCAAAATATATAAAAATATATAGGGTGTTTCATTTAAAAAAAGACGAACAATTATTGCTAAGTCGTTATGCAACACCCTGTATATGTGAAAATAATTTTAAGTTATGCTCCTTGAGTAGACGAAAAATTCTGTTAATAAATTTATGCTGTATTTTTAACGACAAGGGAGATATCGACGACGGGCATTTCGATGACTCACCCTGTATAAAAATGAACTCTCTCAAATTTTTAGATTAATTAAATTTCTGAAAAATTGTATTGTATTAAGGAGGTTGGTGACCATACTTAAAATAATGATGGAGAGGCTGAAATTTATACAGTGCCTTTATTACACTATTATTATTATCCGTTTTGTTTTTCGCGAGATATTCGAGGGGTACGGGTGGTCTGAAGCACCCGGTATATATCTGCGTACGATTTAATACTAATAAGTCGGCTGCTTATTTTGTAGCAAGAATAAAGCAACTCATCCGCATCGTAATATCAAATTAAAAATTCCTATTCGCCATTCACCGTTATCAAATCCTTTTTCTTCCGTTAATATATTAAATATGAACTCCGTTCGCTTCCAGATTACTTCATCAGTTCTTTTTCTTCCACAATAAATTTCATTTGCCTTTTCCTCCTTTCTCTCTCTCTCTCTTCCTCGTGTAGCTTTGATATATCTCTCTCTTGTCTTATTTGAAGCTTCCTTCAAAGGGAGCCTCCTTTCTTGTCTGTCTTAAGGAGAGAGGTGTGTCTATCTCTCTCGCACCTTGCGTGTTAATGAGAGAAGCGGCAGACAAGCTGGCCTCGATATTAAAACAAGAGAACAAGAGATACACGCGCAACGCGCTCAAAAATTAATAAAAGAAAAAAGCTAGTGGTTTGATGTTGCAGCTAAAGGCAATTAAGAGAAATCAGAAGGCGGAGCACAGTAGGATGTACAAGATGTCCGAGAATGCAAAAACAAGTGCAGTATTTTTTTTTGCTGGAAACCACTCAACAGGGTTATAGAATGGTAGATTTTATTGTAGTGGAATCCAACCACTTCTAGACCGATTCTTCTTGGTGCAGTCAGAACCTCAATCCGTGCGACGACCTTTAACATTCAAAGCGGCAACGGAGAGATTCTACTACATTTACGACGATCAAGTGGTCAGCTTAAAGCGTCGAAGTTATGCTCTCAAAATTCCAATCTAGATAATTACGAAAATTTATGAACTTAAAATCTAAGATGTATATGTATGATCTGTATAGGTATATATTTCGTGATTTCAAGCTCTATGTCCCTAAGGTGACTTAGTGGCACACTCACACAGTGGGTACTGACGGGTACCGATTCAAATAAGGCCGTAAAAATTTCCTGACCTAACCGAGATTCGAACCCATGACCTCTGAAACCAGACCCAAGCATCCTACCACTATGCTACCCCATCTAAGATGCTCAAACGCTTTTTAAGCAAACTTTTAAAATAAGCCAGGCATGTAAAATTTGCCTAAAATCATTGAACTTTGAAGAAATCCAACAAACCAAGAATGCTTTTCTAGTCGCATTATTTCCTGCTGATCAACTTCCCTGCGACTCACATACCATTTATTAGATACTCCACAGTGACAAGATCAATATATCAACCGTGGAGATTGCCGGTGATACGTACAGTACATGCTTCACTTGTTTCACCAACTGATCCAAGTCTTCCAAGTGCTTCAACGTTTCAAGTGATCTAACTGAACCCGTTTACTGGTCTTGTTACCTGTCACACACACGCCGGACAAATGTTTAATTTATTCCCTCGGAATCTAATCGGAGAGATTTATATGAGACTAGCTATTTATTGTAAACAAGGAGTGAAAACAAAATTCAGATTTACATCTTTAAAATTTTTTCGTAAGTAATGGTTGTTTTACACGACTCAATTTATTAACAAATAAATTGATCAAGTTTATTTTAAATTATTTTTTATTGTAAACGAGTGTCAAAATTGGCATATTTAAATCACGACAGCGTCAATAATTTTGACCCGAGTTTTCGTTTCCACGTAGGAATTATGAAAAATTTTACCATATAAATTTATGGCTCGATTTAAATTTGTATATAACATAAATAAATATTATTATTTTATTATTTACTTTATTAACTGCATATTTACACTATAAATGACAATTTAACCAATTTTTAATCTAAATGTCAAAATGACATGTGACAGAAAAATTTCCATTTAATTTCAGTTAGGTTCCTCAAGCTACCAGTATGAAATTTCCGCTAAATTTTTATATTAGGTTACTTACTTTACTATTATTGTAATCAATTCTTCCATTGGCTGTTATTTGTGCCATGCTATTTTCACTTAATAATCTCACATGTGCATTAATTCTTTTCAGAAATTTTTTGAGTGCTTTCCAACATTATTATTATTTACCTTACCGATTGCGTATTTACACTCAATGACAATTTAATCAAGTTTTAATTTAATTGTCAAAATGACATGTGTCAAGAAAAATTTCCAGTTATTAATTTCAGTTTATTTACTTAGGCTAGTAGTAATTAATTCTCGAAAAAATTATAATGTTACCATTGTTACTATTATTGTAATCAATTCTTCCATTAACTGTTATTTGTGTTATGCTATTTTAATATAAAAAACGAGCACTCGGACCGAGTGTTATTGACTTGGTATGTTTACAAAAGTAACTTTTACAAATTGCGACAACACCACAAAATTTCCCCGTTTAACTTTTTATCGAAAACTAATAAATCCTCAGGTATAAAAATAAAAACCAACAGTCATTTGTTCAACTTCTAATAGCGACCAATGCGGAGTTCGTGAATTGCGACGAATCACAACAAAGAAATAAATTTCACATTCACAATCAGTAGCTGGTGGAGGTGTCGTTCAAATGAAACCTTCCGTATGCATCCGGCGCTTAAATCTCTTCCTTTCTATAAAGTCTGTTTTTAAACAAACTAGGAGGAGTAAAAACAAAAGTCAGATTTACAATCTTAAAAAATTCTTAAGTTACAATTTTATATCTCAAATCATCTAAACTGTAATTTACTAGTTAATAGTTTTATTATACTGAAATAAAATAAAAAAACCTAACCTAACCTAACTTGAGTATGGCAGACTCACATTTCGTCGGCGAAACCAGAAAACCTTGTAACTCCACTTTTAGCTTAAATTGGAATATTGGTGCCATCTGTTAGCAGCATACAGTATCTTTCTAGCAGAAAATGCTTCAACTCCAACAAATAGCTACCTACTACATTTAAAAAGCTGGAAAAAATTGGTGTAACTCCAAACCGCTCCCAACCAACCTGGTATGGCCGGAAAACTGTGTAAAAGGTACACTTGTGAGAAAAATATAGTAAAAATGTGACATCGCTATATTAAAAATTGTGCCCCTGTTATAACACCTACACTGTTCATATTTTATGTATGCATATTTACAAGATTACTCTAGAGTGGTATGAAATTATATTTGTGAAATAGGACAAAGTACTTATACCCGAAGCTTTTAATTTTGGGTAGGATCCACTTTCCCCGCACCACCCATACGGCGATTATCTTAAAAAAAGATCGTTAAAATGTCACTTTCTCAGTTTTACCTAAATATCTCAAAAACTGTTCGTTCTACCAAAAATACTTCAAAGACAAAATTATAGAGCATAAAATTCTCTACAGAAAAGGTACTTAACGATTTTCACGTAAGTGGCACAGTTTTCGAGAAAATCGTGAAAATATATTTCAAACATTTCAATCATTGACAATATTACTTATTGTTTGTTCAAAGGTACTAAAATACAAACAACAATTTTTCTACAGCTGTATTTAAATTATAAATTTTAATTAAAATTTGTTAAATTCACTAATATTTGATTCCCAGCACAATCGACAATATAATGCCACTGGGCCCGAGTGGTTGGATTCTACTATAATAACATCTACCATTCTGTAATTGGGAGTTAATCCTGTAGGTTGGTTGCCATAAAAAACAAATTTTTAATCATTTTCAATAACTGTGAAAAATGTTTATCAAACCCGTGAAAACAAATTTTTCGTAGTTTTGAAGGCACTAGGTAACAACAAAACACAAGATTTTGAAAAAACACTTCGCGCTTTGTTAACGATTCAAAAATGTCAACGTTTTGTGACCGTTGTAGAAAAAGAATACCGGCCGCGGTACCTCCGGCCAACCGGGAAAATTCCCGGACTCCCGCCGGCCCAGTCCGCCACTGATATGCTACCATTTGCACATTCTTTTCATTCGTATAAATATGTTAGGATGAATTTGGACTCCATCGCCTGTAGATGTGGGAGTGGGAGTATACCGGAGTATACTATAGACCCCGGCTATATGGGGGCAGACGCAGTAGAAGTGATACAAGATTTATAGTGGTAAACTACCTGCGTTTTGTGGAGCTAAACTTCTATTGTACAGAAAACGATGATAAAATGGGTATTTGAGCTGATTATTTTCCAACATCACATAGAATTAGTTAATCATATTGCATAATTAATTATGTGTATGACGTATACCGAATACCTACTAATTCTATAAGATCTATTAGTTGTAAAGCAATTGAAAAAGTAGTTATCTTTTTCGGTTAATAAACTAAAGTGAAAATTAGTTTTGTAATAATTGTTTATTAAAAGTGAATTTCTTTTGCCAAACCGGAAAACAAAAGAACTAAAAGAAGCCCGTATTCAGTGAAGCCAAAACTATTATTTACACAGTTACTGACCATAAAATCAGCTTCTTTTTAGCTTCGTCATAATCCACGAAGCACATAAATTTACATTCTTTCTCATAGAGTTTATTATTTATTTATTAGTTCTTTCATTTTTTTCTATAATTATTTAGTAGAAGTAGAAAGGGCAAAGTTAACAATACTTATAAGAAAAGTATAGGAGTATCCGCAATATTGAAGTTTATAACATGCACGAAATATATTTGTTAGAATATTTGCTGCTACACGTATTTACAGGTAAAATTAGAATAATTTTATTATTACAATTACACGTGTGCAATACTCGCGGTAAGTTTCTGAAAATTTTCACGTTTGTTCGGATTGATCCAATTCCAAACATTCAAAATCTTGTTGTTTCAATGTTTATTAAATGTGAAAGAAATAGAGTTTTTCTACGCTTACCACCGAAATTCCTACTTCCGACATTCACTGCACTCTTGTAGAACTGTAGAACGGCCGTGTGGAAATTTTAATTAAAAATGCAGCATAAGCATATCATAATTATTTTTTGTACGAAAGTGCGACTTCACAGATATCAGATATTAAAACTGATGGTGAAAGTAGGCTTTAAAACATTGAGTGTTGAAAATAATTTCCACAGTCATTTTGAGCACTGAGTATGAATTTTTCAAAAAGTACATTTTTCATACCTGAAACACTGTACTTAATCTTTGTAATAAGTATTCAAGTGGACGATTTTCACTGAATTTGATATATAAATAATTTTGCTGAACTAGAACTTGTGCAGTTACTAGAAGGTCAAAGCTGTCATGCTGTCAGAATATTTTGACTTCAGAGACAAAATTTTAGATTCACAATTGCCGTAAAATTTCCGATGGGGTACAAAAAACTCACTACTACCATCTGCATGAAATTTTATTATTTTTACCATAAACGTAATGATGCCGTTTGTCGAGATTAGTCGAGAGTATGCCCGCCTTTCGTCTCGTCTCGGAATTTTCAAAACGAATAAAACTACTAATAATACTAAAACTAAAACTACTAAAACTACGACTAATCTCGAAATGGTGTCAACAGTCTTGAATCAACTTTAGTCTCGCCTCGTCTTGAATCTGTAGTCCAGATTTGCCTAGTGGTCTCGTCTCGAATTACGATTTTGGCTATATTACTCAAATTTAATATCTGAAATTTTCATGAGTAATGACAAAGCATTGTTTAATTGAAAAATTCATACAATGTACTTTCGACAACAATGAGAGAAAATAGGAATTCATTTTTGCTTTTTAATATTACAAATTGTGGCTTAATTAATGCACATTAATTAGTTCTGTTTTATTTAGTCGATTCCTTGCATTGTTCCTAATGGTGGTAGGTGATATAGCACACGGGCACAATTTGTAATAGTGAGGTCACTTTATCACTATATTTTTGTCACAAGTATACCACCTTAAGAAACGCACAAAGTAATAATTGTGCGTCCGTTAGTCAAGTGAGCACGTATCATATCTATCCCGATCTACCAAACGAAGTAGTACGGACATGGCCGAGCGCGTGAAATTTTTACATGTATGAGGAGGCAGAGTTTGAATGTGTGTTGATGTTGCGTTTACGTTATTTTACACCGAAATAACTTATGTGTAACGCGTGTTGCTTAAAATACGAATGCAACATTTATATAAATTTAGAAAATGTTACTATTTTGATGGAAAATATAGTATATAAATTAATATATATTTTAATATTAAAACATTTTTATAATTATAAAAGACAAGGGAAGCAGTGCTTCCCTTGCTTCCATGGACGCACTGCTATTTCTAGTCTTTAGTTTCCATTTCACTTGTTTCTTTTATGAAAAACCTCTGTGACAATGACTATGAGGTACACTGTCAGTTATTGATTTTAGTTCGGTTACGGTTGATGTTCCGCTTGAACGCGGTCATTACCGGACGTGCAGCGTGAAATCGCCGCTGTTACCGCGTTCATTCTTCACACCAACCTGGAGTTCTGGATGTTACCAGTGATGACCAGGTGATAATGATGCCATTTGGAATTTTGTATCGGTTTCTCATAATATAGAAAAACTCTACTATGTATCGGTCTTCAATCGTTATCTTTAACAGGTAAACTGCATTTACCACCCTTGATACTTATATACGTAGGTACCGTGTACCGGTCTATTAGCTATTAAATTTATTTATATGTTGTGTATATTTAATTTATAGTGTTTTCATTACGATTGTTGTCATAAAGTGTGACAGGTTATTGTATGATACAACAGTTTTATTACATTAAATACAATAAATTCTCCGAACATTTCTCTATATAAGATACATATAAAAAGATACTTTTTACGGCCTTAGTTAAGCCAAAATAATTTGTTTCCGAAAAATTTGTAAATTTTTCAACTTTCTCTTGATATTTTGGCTTGGCGAACGCCTTAAAAAGTTTTTAAATTAATGTATTTTATAGAATTTAATGAAAGAAACCGGATATCGATATTTTTATCCTTTCAGAAGATACAGTTTATTAAACACAATAAATACAAAAACCTATAAAATATCATAAAACACAATAAATACCTACGAAAAATTTGAAAAAATTTAAACTTGATATTTTGTCTTAATAAACGCCACAAAAAAATTAAAATAATATATATATATATATATATATATATATATATATATATATATATATATATATATATATATACATAATAGAAAAATGTAGAATTTATTGAAAGAAATCGGAAGTTGATATTTTATCAGATGAAAAAAGTACGAATTAATTAAAAATAATAATTTATTTCATACTATGACACAAAGAGATATTTTTCGGACTTATATAGGCTAATTTTGCTGCTTATAACAAGGTCTGTCATTTTACATTTGTTGAATAGGTACAATGATTAAACGAAGCACAGCATTCGAAAAGAAAAAATATGAAATACAGTTTTGTATGTTTCTTAGACAAAAAGTGTCATTAATGTACTCACGGCTACTCGCTTCCCCCGTAAACAACTTGCTTGTACCTTAATAGTACATTCTTGTTTGGGGACGTTTGACTGGAGAAAGACAATTTGCCGGAGACGTTTTTCTAGGGACCTTTTCACCGGATACCAATAAAATGATGTATATTGTGTTTTATAATATACCTACACCTACATGCCTAGGCTATTTATAAAAGCCTAATTTTACAAAGTTTGATATTGACATCACAAAAACGCAAATCAATTTAAATAACCATTATTTTTAATGAAAGAAATTAAATTCATTTCCTGTACAATCCCTTATCTTACCCTCCTGTTTCCATTGCCCGTTCTATTCTTCATGCAGTTCTGATAAATCAAAAGTTATCTAGGAATGCAATCTGACATAAACTTCCTTCTCCTGGCGTGAAACCTATCATTGACTATCCACTACGGTATAACTCACGTGAACGTTTAAAGGGAGGTTCAGGTTGAAATTAGCGAATCTCTACCGATACACTAAATTACACGCCGCGCCTACCTGTAGCGGCAGAGTTCGAGCCATGAGGTAATTAAATGCTGGAATGGAAAGAGTAAGACTAGAAGAGTGATAGGACATGAGTTAGTACGCCTTTCTCTTTGAGAGATAATGCAATGGTATGAACAGTGAACTAAAAAATTGTTTACTATTGCAGTATAACGGGTGTAAACTATTTTTTCAACCTATAGGAAATATACAATGTTAAAATTTTCGTCTTTACCTATTAGTTGTAGAGCCAAACTGTAAATACAAAAGATGTTCAGAATAAAAAACTGCTCCTTATTTATTGATATAAAACGAGATAAGCGTAAATTAAATTTTACATAAGTAACTATATTTTTTAAATTCATTGTATCATGATCATAATGCGCCCCATTTACATATTATTTGAGCTGCTAACACTTTACAGAGCAAAAAAACTAATTTAGAAGATCAAAAAATAAATACTTGTATTAATAATTATGATTATTCCACACATGTCATTTTCGACCAATTAGAATGCTCAATTTTTTCGAAGAACACAGTTTTATAGAGAAAATCGCATTTATTCCTGGAAATATTGTCTATAGTTCATTTGAGAATGACTGACAGTAATAAATCATTATTTGCAAGAGTAGTATTGGATTTTTGCCAGCAATGCGGCAAATAAAACTACCAGAAAAATCAGTTGTAACTACACTAGGATGGTCAAAATAAGCCGCACGCTTTGTACCTGGAACGAAACTTACTTCTCGAACAATAGAAATCCCCTTCGGACTGTGTCATAGACGTAGATAGGAGTGATCTGTTTATACATTTACTAAAAATAAAAGTTTTTAATATTCAAATATAACTTTCTCACTCATTATTATTAAAATAAATATTTTCCCTGAAAAACAACTTAGACCTAAAACGATAGTTCTCTACCGAATTTAGTCATTTTGACTATCCCTGTGCAAACAATTATTGACGCGCCATTGGAATGTCTTTGACAGAATGATTTATTACTGCCAGTCATTCTCAAATATAGTATAGTTACCTATATTTCCGGTAATATTTATAAACGTCATTTTTTAAAAATAAGTAAAAATGCGATTTTCTTTCCGAATACCCCTCGGCATGGATTAATATCCAAAAAATTTTATTGCCGTGTATTGCTGCAATCTGCAATTTCACTTGTCTTATTGACAGCAATGCACTCGAAAAATATTCAGATTTAATTTAAGTACTTGGGATATTAGGTACAAGCGATATAATTTGATAAAACCACTGCAGCTATATCCATGGTTACCCTTTGTTGATATTGAAAATTTTACTTTTTACCTCTCGCCACTCATATCTGTAAGAGAGGTATTGTAATCATGCTAAAATTTCGATAGTGAGTTTTCAATGGATAAGCACGTTTTGAGGTTCCTAGAACACGATTTTGATAATTTCGCGATGATGTCTGTGTGTGTGTCTGTGTGTCAGTGTGTGTGTCAGAGGATGGATGTTGGAGGTACGATAACTCAAATACCACTGAATAAAAAAATTTGAAATTTGGTATACAATATTCTGACACCCTAGATTAGATCTGATTAGATTTTGGTGTTGATCGTGCAACCGGAAGTGGTAGTTTCTTGAAGATCTGAAGAGTTTTTCTGGAATATTCTCAAAATTTATGAATTAATAGGAATTTTTTTAATAACATTGTATACTAAATGTTACTATCTACAATATGTATTCAAAACGTTGTTTCTATCTAGCTCCATTTTCCAATTACAAGAAGTTAAAAATTCTACAAATTTGTTACAATTTTGATTTATCTGCCTACCTATGGAAACAAAAAATAAAATATTTGAGTGTTAATGTCATATGAATTTTTGACTTTTTGGCAAATTGAAATGGAAAATATGAAATGTCATTTAGTATTTATAAGGTCATAATAAACTTTAATAATATTATAAAAACTACAATTCCCGAATTCCCTTCTAGTACAATGGTATATTTGTGAGTAAGTATACATAATATATACTTATATTAGAAAAATAAAAATAGTAGAGTATGGCGAGAGGTTATGTGTTGGCCACATCGGATTTTTTTAAACTGTTTTATTTTGACGTTTATGAAATAATCACTTATAATACCATAAATAGATAGTCATAGTTATGTCGATTATTTTTCTGGTAGTATTACGATTGTTCCTTGTTGCGAGTAATATTCGCACGTGTAAGACACGAGTGTATAATATAACTACCAGAAAAATAATCTACTTAACTATGACTACGAATAAGCAGTTTTATAAGTATGTTGTATCATGAAAGTATTATTTAAATTACGTTTTTGCAGAAACTGTTCCAAATTTAATCAAAAATAATATACAAATGTGATGTTGAAATTGTAGATTTCCCCCTGGCTATGACGTCATACTAGATTTCTTTATTAGAGTTTTTTTTAAAATTTAATATGCGATTGCAAGTCAAAATCATTTTATATTGAAGTTTCTTTACAAAGTATAATTTATTTAAGAAAAATATAGTTTTATATGTGTATTTTTAAATTTAATTTAAACAGTGAAATAAAGACCATTTCGTGAAATAATGATGTTCATAACAAAATAAATATTTTTGTTTTGCTTAATTTTACATGCCAGTCTGAAACTAGCATGAATTTTTAATTTCTATTTCATGTTTATTTCGTGAAAGAAATCTTGAACAACAAATTTAAGCTTATTCGATGCATTTTTTATTCTAAACATTTTTGCTCTAAAATCAATAGGTACATGTAAAAACTTAATTAAAGCGAAATATAAATTTTAATTTTGTATTTCTTACAGGTCAATATAAAACTCTACACCCGATTAGTTTAATTTGGTAAAAAATACATATTTACATAATAGTACTATTATTTAACGAACACATAATGTAGACCATAATTCAAGAGGATCAAAGTTTATGCACGAGCTGAAGGCGAATGTATAATCATCCGAGTGAAATTTAGCCTTTATAAGTACGACGTTTTTTCTACGACTTTTTAAATAAATGTGATGACAGTTCATTTAAATCCATATAGGAGTGACGTCATAAAAAACAAGCAAATTATTCGTATGAATCAAGAGTTTACTTTTAGTACAGCATGAGTTTGGTAGATGGTGCTGACAGTCTTTCTCTGTACGCGAAATTTAAAAGCAATAGTTTTTATTTCTGTTTTTAAAATTAATCATTATTTTACCATTTTAATACATCGCATGATTCTGTAGGAAATAATCAAAGATTAATAAAATAGAACAAAACTAAATAACAAAACACCTTAACCTCAAAATTTTATGTTGACACTTGACACAACTAGAAGGAAAAAATTGACAAGTTGTCAGCAATAAACAATAAATGGTATATAATGAACTTTTGTGAATCTAAAAGAAAACAATAATATGTAAGAAAATATATTTCAAATAATGAATACGATATTATATGAATAATTGTTCTAGTATTGCCGTTAAATCACAAATTGATAAGCCCCGCCCCTTATGACATACGATATGCGTATAGATTTATACGAGTAAAATGTGTAAGAAAGAGATAGCTTATTAAGTGAACGTGGTGGATAGAATTTATCTGATATGACGTCACTCCTATATGGATTTAAATTGTCTCTACATCATTTAAATCAAATAATTATTTACATTTAAAAGTGCGGTAATATTAAAGTACGGCACGAGCTAAAATTGCAATACAGTATAATGTTTGGAAAGGTTCAAAATTTATTTTCTGAAATTTGTACACGTTATAAAAGATTAATCGCTGTTTCTTAGTATGACGAAAATTTACAGTGATTTTCCACCTTAAGCGTGTAGTGATGTTTTTTTTATAGAAGATATCAGGAAATCCTAAGAACAGTAAGAGCTTTTTAAACACCGTTGACAGGATTTATAAATCTGCTATTAGAAATAGTTTATATGCAATTTAATGAGCAGAAAATGTTACAACTAGTAGTAACCATAGTAAGTTAACCAGCGCTTACTGCCGGTCGCAATAAATCTCAGAACGGTTATTTAATGAGACCGGACAAATGAGACATGTCACTGTTTGTTTATTACCGCGTTTATTCTAATCATTTATGCTAATGCGATGATATTTTCTATTAGCGATACATTCATCGAACTGTTTACTTTTTCTCAGAGATCAATTTATTTCCACGTTTCTAGAAAAACCAGATTTCATGTTTGATTAATTTATCATTTCATTTATTGGATACAAACCAAATGTAAAAATGTGATTCATAGTGTTTTGGAAATTGGGTGTCGTAAAAATTTATCATACTTGAATAGCAGCGAATTATTAAACAGTCACTATTAATTTAGAATTATAAGTTTTAGATTATTATTAGTATGTTCCACATTTTGTTTTTTATAACATAGAAATAAAAAATCTGACGTGACCATCACACAACCTTCCGCCATATCTAGACTTTAAACAGAAATGTATACGTACAATCCGGTGTCCATTTAAAATATACAAATAAAAATCTAAAATATTTAAACACAGAAATTAGTATCACCTGAATCAAAAGATTCATTCACACGAAAACTCTTCTGTGTTGAAGCAATCCTCCGTTCAGTTACTACATTTAATAGCTTACTTATGACTTATATAGCGCTAGTATGTCAACTTGTCACCCGTCTCATCTGTCAATATTTTTTATGCAGAAACAAAAATCAACCGAACATGGATTACAAGATTTCAACGTTTTATTTGATAAATTTATTTTTTAAATTTTACTGCAGTTCTTTAATGCTACCAGATAAAGACAATTTTTTTATAACGTAAATTGCAAATAACTTTTCCTCTTATTCTTATTACAAATAAATACTATATTTGTCCAAATTTATAGAAATTTTTGACACTTATCTTTTCAATCTTCAAAAAGTATCACTTCCGGTGAAGATATTTGTTCCAAAATCTAATGAGCTCTTCCTATTCGTATACAATTGTAAAATACCAAATATCAAAATTTTTGGATAATTCGTATTTGAGTTATGCAACATCCGGCATCGGCCCGGACCACACACATACACACACACGCACACACACACACACACACATACATACAGACATCATCGGGAAACTATCAAAAATGAGTTGTAAGGAACCTAATTCGTGCTCATCCACTAAAAACTCACTACCCGATTTTTTGCATGATTCCAATACCTTCCTTTACAGGTAAGCGGAAGGTAAAAACATAGTTTACTAAAATCGAAAAAAAATAGAGTAGGTAACTCAAGCAGAATAACTAATTTATGAATTGTAATTACACTAGAGGTATTTATTTTATGGGATAAACATTCATTTTTAACAAAAACTAGTAATTTAACGAAACTAACTGTCACTGATAAAAATTCGAGTCTGCAGGACGAGAATTTTTATCTGAGAGTTTGTTAAGTGACCTATGGCTATGTATTGTATTAAACTGAAGAACTTTTGTTTAATATATACGAGTAGGTACATGATATAACTCAAAATAGAAGTGTTCAGCAATAATAGTAATTGATAATTATAAATTACACCATATGAAACACATTATGAAACGTTTAAGAAATAAAGATGCAAGTGAGATATATTTACTTTCTCTTATTTTATGTCAATATTTACATTGATTTATTGCAGTAATATCTATCTAATGTTGTATGATCAATACAACATTTTATCAAGATACCAAGTTGTTTTTCTTTTACGATAAATGAATCAGAATGAACTAGATAATTTATCAATGTTACAAACGTTCAAGAAATTTTTATAAATGATTTATAAATTAGTTCAAAACATTCATTTTATCTTAAGCTGATTGTACATTGTAATTTATTTTACATTCATTAGCAATCCACTTATTAAAGTAGTAGGTTTGTTTTAGACGCTAGTCAAAACTATATACCTATTTTATTACCTATGTATATTTCAACTGAAGCAAGATAATTCAAAAATAATTTTATATATATTACGAATATGATTTTATTGCACATTTGTTCATTTGTTCATCAAATAATGATTGGCCACACTTTCATTGCGTCAATTGACATTAAGTTTTAATTTTGAAATGTAAACCATAGCGTTTGTACGATCAAAAAGCAGAAGATTTGTTTATAACAGTTTCGTGTTATATACGAAATTGTTGCTAAAAAACTTGCAATACAATTCGATGTATTCAAATCAATCATCATTGTTATTTAACTATGGGCATGTATCAGTTGACATTAACCCTGATAAAAGTTGCGCTGGTACAGGCCCGGATACAGCTCTCAAAAACTGGAACAGCAATGCCATCTCACAAAAAATAGTATAACTATTTAAAGCTCATATCTAGCTATTTTATTGCCGCCGGGCAACCGGGCAAATACTCGGTGGGCCAAGCCTAATCAGGGCGAAATAATTATTATTTAATAATATACATTTTATAATATGTATACGTACCATTTTATGTATTTAACATTAAATTTTAGGTGAAACCTTAGCAACAATAATTTGTCCAAATTAAAAAGATCAATTTGCTAAAAAATAAAATTATTATGTCAGTGGCGGGATTTTTTATTATATTTTTTAAAAGATACATGCTAGATTTCTTTTTCAAAAGTTCAAGACACTTTTCATTGAAAAGAAACAAAATTATTTTTGCGCATGAAAGAGGGAAAAACATGAAGCATCACATCCCTCAATAAAATGTAACTTTAAATTATAACAAGGCATTTGATCTCGAATGAAAAAAAAATTTTCGCCTGGAGCCGGTCATCTACTATTTTCCTGGGCCGGCATTGAAGCTTGTATCCAACCCTAATCTGTAATCTGATGTAATATTTTTTACCAAAAATCCTTCTGATTAAACAATAATGATGATAATATAATAATATGATAGTATAATATTATTGATACGACTTGCATTAAAATAGTAATAAATATTCATAAAATAGCATACTGCGTAATTAGACTTGAAACTTAAATATAAAACATGTTACTACTAAACCATTTTTGTATATCATTCAGTAAATACTTATCACATAAATATCAATAAGGGGCGTACACTTAAATACTTGCTTTACCATATTCGTCTAAAATACACTTAATACTTGGTCCTATTAACTTTTTCTCTTTCTTAACCTATCCATTAATATTCCATAAATTAATTCGTCCCATAAAACTGTCTTCTCGCACGCACAGTTACGTTTTTTTGTTTCTATTGCCGATTGATCAGAGCATGAGCAGCAGCATTATACCTACTCTGCGCAGTGTGGTGCGCAGCATGTGTAAAACACTATGTGGTATCCGGGAAGCTATTAATTTTACACTAATAAAAACCAAACGAGAAAAATTTCTAATTATAAAATCGCTTTACATCGATACAAATAATGGTGGAGTATTAATTTTATCTTGTTGGATATTATAAGAAGAGTCATAAATAGTCATAATAGCAAACGGTTAAAATCTGAATAATTTATGATATTATAATCAATTAAACGGATGTACCATCAACTATAGAACCATAGGTAGGTACATCCAAAGTTTTTCATTTCCCTTATTGAAATTCCTCTCATCATATGAATCTTTTCACTCTGCTAGAGCATGACACTGTCTAGTATTTCTTGTACATTTCCCAGAGCTAATGAGAATCTCGTTCTGGTCTAAGTTGGCCAGGGCCCAGGAAATCTACATTATCGGGATTAGATTCTAGTCAGTTTGAAATTACATGTCACTTACGTTGCACTTTTTATCAGCAAAGTGTATTACTTATTTAGTTCGAGATAAAGATAATTTAATTAACATTAGAAAATTTAAAAGTCATATGGATTTTAAGTAGTTAGCCATAAAACACGTCACATCCAAAGTTCTGAAAACTCAAGGTTCAAATCCAGTACAAGTAGACATTCCAGTTGACCTACACAAGGCACAAAAATATCTACTGTGGTATTGTCTCCACCAATAATCATGAGTACCCGTGAGTTGATGGCTAGTAACCGCACACACGGTATAACATATAATAAGACCTCCACCATAACAGCAAATTAGAAATCCAGTCAATTATATTGAAAGGAAACCTCAAAAAATTATTATTGCGATGAAAAAAGTTATTAAAAAGTAACAAGTTTTTTAAATTTAGAGATTTTAATATCTATGAAAGAAAATACAATTTTTTAAATTCTATATCTATCAAAAAAATTAAATATAAGGGCACAAATTTAACCTTTTTGGACACAAAATATTTATTTAAAAAATATTTAATTTTAAACGCTTTTGTTGCTGGGTTCTAGACATGTATTTGGTAATAACTTCTTTATTCATGAAATTATGGAAAAACTAAATAGGGCGCAAAATATTTGCAAAAAAAAAATTAATTTTGACAACTTTTTGTGCTAGCGTGAAGTTGGCACCATGGGCATTTAATTATTTATAAAATTTTAGGGCGCAAAATATTTGCAAAATTTCAGAATTTGCGCCCATACTTTTGGTGGCAACTTCACACACCTAGGTATAAGTAATGTTAACGAAAATAAAAATGTTTTCTAGAGTAAATCCACCTCTCATCTCGATCAATCAGATTCAAGAATATCATCGCCCTATCTTACCTACCTTAGCTGAAATGAGATATAGATACGTCACAAAAACTTTAGAAATTAAATACAACTTAACTAAAAATAATTAAGACTTAAAAATAGTTCTATTTGCTTTCAAACAACATCAAGTTCCATAAAGAAATTTAAAAAAATAAATAAATGATGGAGATCCCTATCTATACCTACCGATGATTTACAATATGTGAGGTTGTCACACTCAAGCTGGTAAAAGGCGTGAGGTGTGATAGATATGATTGTGTAATGATTTGCATTTCATATTAGGTGATTTAATTATACTTTTTTTTATGAGGAAACTGCCTCAATTCAAATCTCTAACAAGATTATCTACTATTCAAAAATTTAATTATGTTATAAATTGGCTGTTTTAGTTCATTTAATTTTAATATTTCAATAAAACACATCGTATCTTTTATATGACCACGCTCAGTGCTTCACATTAAAGAGAAATCCAGGTCTGCTGTGTAACCGTCAGATAACATGATAGGAAGCTGCCAGCTGCGCTATTCCTGCCAATCTATCATACAATTTCACTACCATATACAAACGTCTCTCTCACACATACAACGCTGTTACACGACCACACCTCGATACATATCATCGATCTGAAATAAAAACGACGCTTCGTGACCATCACACAACTGTGTTCACTCTCCTTTCTAATGGAAAATGCAGCAGTGATATAGTAGATAGTAGATGGATATTATGTCCATCTACTACTACTGTATAATGCATACCTGTACTACTTCCAATTCTTTATTCTTTAAAGTCTGATTTTATATTTGGTGTTCACAAAGTTCACTTGTGAAACACAACTGCATGTCGCCAATGTTGGTATTGGTTGTATTGAATCAGATGACATCTACTTCAATTGTTAAACGTCAAACCTGAGAACGTACAAGTTTCAGTATATCCTCTAGATCTGTTTTGCTTAATAAATTAGTTTTTAATAATTAAATTAATTAATATGGTAATGGAAAAAATAATATTTTCTACAATGTCGTCACTTATCACCTAGATTAGTTCAATATAATGATGTACTTAGTAACAGTTACATAAAAATGGCAATATTAATGTCACCAACCAAAACGATATAAGTACACATAAACTTATCTGTATCAACTTGGTGTATAGTATGACGGTTTAATTTAAATTCAAATATGAAAAAGACGCCAAATAGAAAAAGTAGTATAAATAACTCATTTTATAAGCCTTTTTTCGTACTCGCCCTCAGGCTCGTTTTACTAAATTTGGACGCATGCGAAAAAATCATGTCTTATTAAACTTGTTCTTTAATAAACTATTAGGTAAAACTTGATCAGCGCAGACCGTTAAAACGTTTTTCTGCAAAGAAATACAGAATTTTATCCCAAGTTGGAATGGTGGCGAGAATATGATTATACCGATCCAAATCAAGCCTATCTGAATTCGAAACTAGGACCACTGTGTTAAATATGAAAAATAATTTCTTGGGATCAAATTAAGAACCTTAGCCCCTAAAAATAAAGACTAAAGAAGAGTTTTAGTCCCGGAAGTGCAAACATTAATATTAATAACAATCAATAATGTGTTTAATATGGCAAAACATACAGATTTATAGATTTGAATCAATTATTTTTTTGCCTAGTTAAACAAATAACTATTATACGTATCAAAAATCAATACTACACGAAGCAATCATTAACACCACACTGAACCGTTACACGTGACTTTTGGCCGCTGGGCTTGTTAGCCACGCTCACGGCACGCTCCGCTACCGGGATCACCTCGTCACGACTCGAACCCGAGGTCTCGAGGTCGCACTGCATCACCACACCCAGCACCAGCACAGACCCACCCAGCTTGACCCCACATCACCACAGCCTTCTCTAGCAGCATTACATTAGAAAGGAGAACAGTTGCACGATGAAAAATAAAAGATACTCACTCATAATCATAACAGTGCAAGTAGCTTCGAGTTTTAACGGTTCTGACTGTATTTTTTATTTTAATGGTAACCATTCAACAGGATTCTTAATTACAGAATGGTAGATTTTATTATAGTGGAATCCAACAACTTTGACCGATTTATCTTGGTATGCAGTCAGAATTTCAATCCGTGCGACGACCTTTTAAAGCGGCAACGGAGATATTCTTTATGCAACCAGTTCCACATTTAAGACGCTCAAGTGGTCAGCTTGAAACGCCCAAGTGAGATTTAATTGTAAGATGTTTTTACAATTACACACTGCCGGCCGAGAGACTTGAACCACGGAACTCCGGGTTTATAGGTCATCACATGCAGAGAGCTCCCTTTTAAATCCGCGATCTCGGAAACTATAGGAGCTACGAGGTACGTTAAATAGGCAAAGTTGTGCAGTTTTCAGTGCTTATTTAAATTCTGTTGAGAAATATTTAAAATGCCGAACAGTTATTAAAAAAAAAAACTACAAATCGCGATTTTAAATAAATTATGTATTATTATTAGAATTAAAATAATTTATATTTTAATAATTTTTTGTTGGAGTTGAAAAGAAAATCCTATTTAATTATCTGAATATCCAATATGGCGCCCATTTAAAATAAGAAAGTTGCTAACAAAATTTCGGAAATTTATTCTGATATCATTTTTAAGTATCCCACATCAAATAATGTAACTTTTATATGAAACATTTTTTACATCTTTTATAATTAAAGAGTAATTTAACTTATTTAAAAAAAAAACTTTTTTAAATAACTTTCAAACTGTTCGGCATTTTAAACGTTTCGCAACAGAATTTAAATAAGCACTAAAAACTGCACAACATTTAACCAACCTCGTAGCTAGTAGTAGTTTCCGAGATCCCAGTGGTGACCCAATTAGTTTGGGGTTGGGGGCATCTCTGTATATATGACTGATAATGACAGTAATATGCTAATATGAATTGTTAAATATAATTTACAACTTTAAAGACTTAAAGTCAGGAATACTTATTAGCTACAGACTGTTTTTGAAAATCTCTGCTTGCTAACATTTTTGTACAATTTTTATTATTTTTTTTTTTTATTTCTATGGTAACCATTCTACAGGATTAACTCCCAATTACAGAATGATAGATGTTATTATAGTGGAATCCAATCCAATCCAATATTGTTGACATTGTTGAATTGAGCGCATACATCATTATTCACATGGAGCACAATCCAAGACTAACACCAAATGATCGACGTCGAAGATTTCTAAAAGTTCTTGCAATTGAGTTATGCATGCTTACTATAACATCTCTTAGCACTAAATCAAAAGTTGTGGGAAATCATTTTATCCGTAACTGTAACTCTAGTGTGATTCAAGATCAGCTTCTTCAAGGAATTAACGAATATTTCTCAAACGCTACAGAACTTGTCAGTGTTGAAGTGACTTTGGTAGACTAGAATCTTGTACAAAATTAATCAGGGAGCATTTTACTACGAAAATCAAGTTAAAATTATCGCAGCTTATTATGAAAAAATGGAATGGAACTTCTGAGCGAACAATTTTTGGAACCAATTGGAAGATATAGACATTGAGGATTTATACCCATGAGCATTTGTACACATGGGCTTTTGTCCTCTTGAGCAATTTGCCGCATGGGTATTTATCAATTGACCATTGGTCCTATGGGCTTTTGTCAATTGGGCATGTGGCCGGCCACCGTTACTGTTATGTACCTAATGTTCAGTCGAAAACATTTATGTAAAAATATAAATTAAATTGAGAAAGGGAATATTCTACGATGTCATTATCATGAACAAGAGAAGTGACGCATATTAAAAATGTAACCTGTGGTTGACCGTTTTAGCTTCCTACACAAGCGCGCCGTGCACTAGTTGAGTCGTTGCTATAGTTTACGACCAGTCATGGTTGCAGCTTGCTCTACGTCACATAATAATATTCAATTTTCATTATTAAATTAATAATAATAATAAAAACATAGTAAAATAATAATAATAATAGAACCAGTCGTTTAGTAGTTCCACTATTTTACAGATGAATCACCTCGCAATGCTTCTGGACGTATTAGTGTAGTAGGAAAATGTTACATTTGTCGAGAAATTAACCATAAACAAAGAAAAACGCAAAAAGGTCTATAACTTTTATATGCGAAACCAGTGTGCCATGAGCACTTAATTACAAAGGCAGTTCGTGAAACTTGTAATTAACGGGCAGATTGTTTTATCGTACTTTATATAAATATGTACCTATATTTTGTGTAAATTGATTCTATAAATATAAAATGTAAAAAAAAAAATTCTGCAATTCCTATAATATTTATAAATAAAACTTAAAAGCTACCCGGGTACCCATTAAGATCATGAGAAAGTTCAAAGCTTCAAAAGGTACTCGAGTACCCTTACAATGAAAAACCGTATTTCAATTTTTATAACTCATATCATCATTCTAGTTTCCATATAAAAACAATAATCTCAGTAATTGGATTCGATCTTCTTGGGACGTCCATGTTCCTCACGAACGCCTCTGGTCTCCGCGTTATTTTAACGACCTGATTCGATGACTGGCCATTCATACAGAGAATTATGTTCGTCTTTATATCATTGGCAGCATCCCAAACAAACTCGAGATGTAATGAACCTGTTTTGCTTGATATCAGATTGTGTTGTAGATGTGGACCAGTTTTTATATGCGCGTTTTGAACAGATATTCATTTCCAAATATGAAAAAGTAATTCGAGTTATTATGTATCATTGGATGAGAGCAATTCGTTTTGAATTTGGTTAATAACAAAGAAAAAAGATGATTGCAGAGATTAAAATATCGACGTTTTATTACGACATGGAGAAAGAATTTCAACGTACATAGGTAATAACCTACTGATCACGAATCAATTTTTTTCATGATTCGCAAAATAAATCGCTCTTTAAATGACCTACACATTTTTAATATGACTAAATTAAATAAACCTAAAAGTAATACAACCGTCACTCGTGATAATTTAAGTCCATGAAATCAACGGCAGTAAAAATATATGCGTCATTTAGAGTGCAATTTATTTTGCGAATATTGAAAACATTCTTTTTGACTCGTGATCAGTATATCATGTAGTATATGACTTTTAATATTTATCTTGAAGTTGTGAAACAACCTGTATGTCTCTAGTGGAATTTAGAAAGATTATTCAACATTATGTACCTAGTAAATCAATAAATCAATAAACAAAATAATTACTTTCCTACCCTTTACCAGATATTGGCAACATAATCTTCCTACTATATATATATATATATGCGTGGATATGGATGTCATATCCACACCGGTATTGAAATGAAATTCACGATCAAATATGTCAAAGAAATTTTAATGCGGTAAAAATAATGTGTTACATAATTTACAACAAATAATTATTAAAAGCATGAAATCTACTACAATTCAATTTTAAATTATATTTTCCGTTGGTCGTTTATTAATGAGTATTATTAATGTAAAAAAAATCATACATTAATTCCCCTATTAATGCATGATTTTTATTAATCTACGATTTTTTGAATGCGTTCAACACACTTAATTCAGATTATATTAGCTAGCGCTAAGTTTTAATAAATGGTAAATAGAATGAAACGAAATGTTCTAGCTAAATAATATTTACGAAACATTGATGATCAGTAATGTTAAACGTTATTAACCTAACATATTTATCATGGAAAAAATGAGATTTTCTCAAAATTAAAATGGTATGACCAACGGAAAAATATTGAAACTAATTTAAAAGGCGATTAGTAATCTTGATAATTAACGCGTTCGCTCTTCTCATGCGTTAAAATGTCTCAACTATTAATAGCCCTCAGTAACACACTACTGGTTAGTTCCATAACTATTAAAAGCATTATTTTACGAGTATTATAAAAAGAGCTACTAAAATTAACAATTTTTATGTCAGCAATAGTAGACTATAGGCTACTTTCAGGTATTGAAAAAGATATTTCTATCACTATGTGACGTAACAACTATGACCATTGAACATGAAACAAAATATTGTCATTATGTTATACAGAGTGATCCACAATTTCGTGCATATATTTTAATGGCATAAAGTATACTTGTCTTACTGTTTTTTTTAAAATTAAAATTCGTAAATTTGCTGGCAGTTTTTGGAAGGAGCACGTTTAGTAACTACTGGATTGAAGATTGTAGGTACGTGTATAATGAATATCTAGTGGATATTCAACTAGCTATATGAATGGAATGAAATTAAATTTTAATTAATTATACAATGGCCCCCACTGTCCCCTTTTAGTGGATGAAAATAACATTTTTTAAATTAACCCTTTTCCTTTAAGATTTAATTTAAAAATCAAATGACCAATTTGTAGAGCGGAAAATTCTCTTTAAGATAGGTCATAAGCGATTTTCATGAAAACGCATAGTATTCGAGAAAATCATAAAAATGTATTTGGACAATTTCCAATTGTTTTAAATACAGTAAAATTTTATCTTATCACACAAAAATAGCTAGGTACCATTCATTAACGGATTACAATATCGACTTCTAGATTTCAGCATTCGATTTCTAGAGCATTTTTTTAATAAGAAACATTTATTTTAAAACAATTTGGATCCCCAGTTTAAGCACTGTTAAAAAAATTCTTCGATAGAATTTTTTAAAATGTTTCTAAATTTTGTGTTTAACCAACTGTATCTGCTAAACGGATAGAGATATCGACTTCCGGTTTTAAAAATCAAATTGTTTAGACATTTTTCTATAAGAAATATAATTTTTAAAATTTTGGACGCTGTGGGTTAGCCAAAATTTGGAGATTTCCTCCGAGAAAAATGTAGAAATTATAGTAATTTTGTCCAAATTTTGTATCAACTGTAACTTCTTAACGAATTAAGATATTTTCTTCTGGTTTTCAGCATTAGATTCCTCGAACAATTTTCTATTTGATACATATTTCATAAAATTAAAAAAATCTTTGGTTGAGGTTGATTAAACACAAGAATTTTAATAAATAACCTACTATAATGTCTAATTTCTCTCGAAGAAGATCTTCAAATTTTGGCTAACCCACAGCTTCCAAAACTATAAAAAAAAATATTTAAAAAATTGAATTTTTAAAACTGGAAGTCGATATCTCTATCCGTTTAGCAGATACAGTTGGTTAAACACAAAATTTAGAAACATTTTTAAAAATTCTATCGTAGATTTTTTTAACAGTGCTTAAACTGAAGATCCAAATTGTTTTAAAATAAATGTTTCTTATAAAAAAATGCTCTAGAAATCGAATGCTGAAATCCGGAAGTCGATATTATAATACGTTAATGAATGGCAGCTATTTTTGTGTGTTGAGAAAAAATGTCGACTATTTAAAACAATTGGAAATTGTCAAAATATATTTTCTCGAAAACAATGAGTTTTCATGAAAATCGCTTATAGCCTATCTTAAAGAGAATTTTCCGCTCTACAAATTGGTATTTTTATTTTTTAATTAAATCTTAGAGGAGAAGGGTTAATTTAAAAAATGTTATTTTCATCCACTAAAAAGGGCAGTGGGGGCAAAGCACAGGGGGTAGAACTCGGGATGTTGGCTATTCTTGAAGAAGATGTCAATACCTATATTTTAAAACAATAAAATTTTCGCCCTCAATTTTTGTAGGTATTTTTCCTTATTTTACTGGGCTATCTGTTTCAGTTCAGTTCAGTTCCAGCTCTGGTCCTATTTCCATCCAAGTTTCATACTAGATCTGCACAATAAACGCGCATTTTGAGTTGCCAACCTTCTGTACATACATCGACATCAACAATCAACAACCAGCAACGACTTCAGGTTCTTGACTTTTTCATATTGCACCTATATCCCATAATGTTTAATTATTTTGTATATTTATTGTTATTTACATTTTCCATTCCAATTCTAATTAATAACAAAACGTAAAAATTACGGTTTAAAAATTTGGTGTTGATATCATTGATTACCGGTGATCAAGAAACTAATACAAAACTTGGATGTGATGTGGTGTGATGTGATTCGAGGCAAAAATAGTCAGAAAAAGTATCTAAAATCTAGTTCCAGTTTCTAATCAAAAAAAGTATGATATGAGTATTATGCCATTTCAATATATGCACGAAGTTATGAATCACTCTATATTTCTTTTGAATTAAATTTAAAATAAATCGAAAAATTCAAAATGCATCTCTCTTAAAAGAGCAATTTTTAAACAAAGTTGAAGAATCGCTTCTTCGTAATAAACTGAGTCTGAATCTGTACGCATTGGCAGTCGTATAATTAAGATAATGTAAATTTTCCAGTAAAATTCCACCTCTTTTCCATAACAATTTTGCTCTGACAACATCAAATAAAACAAGTTGTACTTCCTCTTCTCGTTGAAGAATAATTAATTACTTTTTTCATAATTGAAGGAAAGAAATGCTGTAAGCAAACAGATAAATTGAAGGAGATATCACCTCAAAGTAAAACTGTTTAAACTTTTCTACTTCAATCAACGGAGACGAGAGCTCAGGAAACCGCTTTTCCAATATCAATTTTTCACTCTACTCTCGTATATTAAAGCTGCAGTATCCAACAAATTCCATTTCTAAAGCCTGTTTTACATTATACTTTTTTCGGCTAGAAACTTTGACAAGTTTCATGCTAGATTTTACAATGTAAAAGATTATACCCAATGTAAAACACGAAAATCGGTCCTATTTTACATTCAAGTTTCATACTAGACCTGCGCAGTAAAAGCACATTTTGCGTTACCAAACTTATGTATAGGTATCGTACATACATCGACATCGACACTTAAAACCCAGATGTGACTCCAGATTCTTGGTATCTTCATATAGCATATATATTTCATAAAAGCTGACATTATATTAGGTATACTTTTTTAGTCTAGATTCATGCCTGATTTCTAGTCGATTTCCATCCAAGATTCGTTCGAGTTTCATACTTTATTTCCAAACTATTCGTATTCAATCGGAATCCCCCGATTTTTTCCGAGCCAAAATATTAAAGGTTGGTCAAACTGACAACATACTGAACTGAACGTGCTTAGACAAATCTAGTACGAACCACGAATAGAAAAATAGAGCCAGGCGTACATTTCTATACTAGAAAAAAAGTATAGAAATCGAACTGAACTCGGATGGGAATTTCTGATTTACATTATACTAGAAATGGCTACGAACTTCTCGGATGAATCTCGAACTAGAATCTAGGCGAAAAAAATATAATGAAATGCAGCTTAAAGTTTAATGGTTTTTAAATTCTATTGTTTTTTTACGTTTTCCATTCATATTTTTAATTAATAACAAAACGTCAAAATTTAGGTTTAAAAATTTGATATTAGTAACATTGATTACCGGCCGATCAAGAAACTAGTACAAAACGTATATATTAATTCTAGACAAAAAATCTCCTGTGGCACCATGTACTTTCCCAACCGGTGACCATTAATTTTATTGCAAATTGCACTCATAAAAAACTGGTAAAATCACCCCAAGTAGTTTTTATATCAATGGTTTCACAGCAAGGAAAGTAAATAAATAAAGTTCTACGTAAATGACACTTTAGAGGCATTTATGGTAACTAAGTAAATGAGTTATTACAGGAATTAGACCTGTAATATATAACAGGCTCATAGAATGGACATTACAGGTCTCTTCTGCACAATTGCCCTACCGCCAACAAGCTTTGATTACAAAATTTTATGTAGGTATCTATCTTGTTAACAGGGCCGATCAAATACATGACGGGGCCTGGGTGCTAGAAATTTTTCGAGGCTCTACTTGAAATCTATTATATAGAAAAAATAATGTTATTTTTAAATTTTTTTTGTAGTTTTATTTTGAGATGAATGTTGTAACATCCCTTGTTCCATGGCACTCTGAAATAATGCTATAAATGGCTCGAAAACTAACTTAGCGACAAAATCGATTGTGGTCTTAGTTTGATATTTGAATTTTTAAAAGTTTTGTACCTACCAATATACAATTTTCGTCTGAAATGAATTGGTACGTATCTACAGCAATATTTAAATGATAACATTATTTCTTCCAATATAATAGATTTCAAATAGTAGACACCCGACACCCGGTATATTTAAGTAAATAATTTATCAAAAACAAAACAAAATAATTCATTAAATTTTACAATAATAAACAATCAAACAAAACAAAATACTAGTCCGAGAGTCCAGCGTCACGAAATCGCGGTTCATACTAACGACGTTAATATTTTGTAAATATGTTGTTTAGGCTAGTAGAAGTCGTGTTGTGACAGCCAGCTGGTCCACTACGTGGGACACTCGGGTGCTACAGCGCCGTGATTGTTGCAAACTAGAAGTTTATTACTTTATTCTAATGAGACTGAAACTTTGTGAATTTGTTGTTTAAAAAAGGCAATCACAGTAAGCTTAATCAGTTGGTTCTCCAAAGGGACATTGCGCGTCACCTGGGGGGTAGTTTGGTCAAAGTAAAAAAAAATGACACTAATGGCCAGCCGATCATGCTTAATTGAAGCGTGGGCACCAATTAATAAGGAAAAAAGTGATCAGCTGTTATTACGATGGGACAATACCTCGCATTCCACCTAGTGGACCAGCTGACGGTCACAACACGTCTTCTACTAGTCTAAACAACATATTTACAAAATATTAACGTCGTTAGTATGACTGACGATTTTATTTTCTGGCTCTCGGACTATAACTTTACAGTAAATATTTAAACAAGTGTGATTTTTTAACGTCATTTCCTTATTTAAAAAATTATTTTTTTAGCGGAACCTCCAAAAACTCGGGGCCTTGCGTCCAGTGCACCCCTCTCTGGCTAACCCTGCATAATACATATTAAATATATACCGATGCCTCACAATACATGTGGTTGCCACACTCAAGGGTAAAAAACACGACAGGTATGCATGAATAAGATCAAACCAATACAAACTAACAAATAATTCCAATCACAATTCCGTAGGAATTCAGCTATTAACCCCACAACTACATAAACAACTTCTTCTTCGATTTACAATCAATGTTCATGTTAAACAAAAAGAAGAAGAAGAAGAAGAAGCGTGTAGGTAGCTGGAGCCGAGCCGCTAATATCAACATCCACTCATAAATATTAATTTCATAAAGAAACTGGTTCATATATCCGCCCGAGTTTTGGAAGAGAACATAAAACCAGCAGCGGTTGTTACCGAAGAGATGTCCACTCCTGCTCTTATTTCATGTTATCTACGAGTTACTTCACTTTATTTTATATGTGAAGTAATTATGTAAATACTAAAAAAATAGAATTGCCTGTTCTTTAGATGACTGCACAGTACCTACCTAGTTATATTGAAATTATTTATACTTACGATAGGGACTCGAACCGCACAAAAAACGGTTCATGTTCGGTTTATTTATTAATTAAACAGCAACAGCAATCAATAAATTGAAAATATTCGTTCCAGGTTTAGAGTGGACACCACCGAGATTTTAATTTAATTCTATACTCGATTTGAACAACTTAAATGTGCGTTTTCGTTCACGCGATAAAACGAAGAAAAAATCAGTTACTTACTGGGAATTTCTTTCCTTTGAGAATTTCAACCGGAACAGGAATGCTAGTCTTGCCAAAGTACCAGTCTTCCTGAGAGTTAAAGTCCGCCAGGAAACGAACTAGACGAGGCACATTCACGTAGTTGTCGTCATCGAAGTGGCAGAACCACCTAGAATTCAAGATACAGATTGTTAGACACTATTACCATAAAATAATACTAATAATAATTTTATACCAACTCTTCATTTTGTGATTAAAGTGTGCAAATTGGCATACATCATACATGCCAATAAATCATTCTCTTTCATATAAAAAGTATCAGATACGACCACCATTTTGAAAAAATGTTCGCCATTTTTAGTTGTTACGTCCCGCCTTAAAGGGAAGGTATAGCGATTGTGAAAAAAATCGATGTCGAGATTTTTGTGTGTGTATATGAATGTATGGATGGGATTTTTTCCGCGATATCTCCCTCATCCATGATCTCAATTTTTACTGAACATAAAATTAATAATAACATACATTTGTACGTCTAAACGAAGAGTTGGATTTTGATAAAAATCTGCCAACCGGAGATGGAACTTTACTTGCAGAACTATAAAATTTCTTGCAAAAATCTTAGAAAAAAGTGCGACAATTAAAATTTTTCATAGGACACATGAAATAAGAAGTTACATTATACAATATTTGATCTAACTTTTTTCTATATCTTTTACCAATAAAGAAATATAGTTTTTACCTATCACGATTTGTAAATCACCAAATAGAAAACAAAAATTAAAATGTCAATGTGACAGATAGACAGACGTGTGTAAAGTGTTTAAAATATTAGTGGCACTATGTGGCACCCTATAACCGTACTGGCACCATATAATATAGTTCAAATATTAGAATGTCCATGCGGTATTAAAGTTATGTGTTGGCCACATCAGATTTTTTTCATTTATCTCGTGTGGTTAATATTACGAGAAAAATGTTTACATATGAAATTGTAGCGCAATGAAACGGTATATCCGTTTTTTATGTAGTTCTCGAGAAAGTCGTGGAAATATAGGTATGTGAGCAATTTCTAACTATTTTATATAAATCCACAGTCTTTTCAAACAAAAACAGCTGTTATTTTTGAATTTTTCTAAGCGCATGCGCCATAAAGAATTCAATTAGTGAAAAGCTCAATTACTTATGTAAAAATAAATCAAATTTGTCCATATACTTTGTAGTTGATTTTGTCTGAAAAATTTTAAAATATTTGATAACATGAAATCTTCAAGTAGGTAATGTACAAAAGTATAAAATATAATTAACAACGCTGCACAGCTGTACTATACTATTGTACTAAGTATACCTACAGTATGTTAATATTCTTAAACATGCGTATTATTGAAAAACAAAGAAACTTCAATAATAATTGTTATGCAGTTTAGGAATTAAACATTTTATGCAAAAATAACTCGACAGATGTAGCCATACTCTTTAACGTTGTCTGAATTTTAAAATAATATGCAAGTCAAATATTTGTCAACATTCAACGCGAATCGCATATTAATTTTATGGAAATTATTGCACATTCAATATTGTCATTGCACATGCAAAGCTGGTATATCACTTGCCGACAAAGAATTTTTGTTTTCACCACTCTAATTCTAATCAAGGGCAATCTTCATCACAGTAGATACCAAAACTGAGTAAGTCGAACTTAAAGGCATTGGCAACTTATCAAGTGTATTAAACTTATTCCAGCAAACGATAGAATATATCAATTCTAAAGCTAGATTCAGACCTACCCAATTATAAGTGTAAGTGGCTAATTTAACCAACCAGCAGCGGTCAGCATTCGCTCTTATAATTGAAATTGCAATTTTGTGGAAGCGCTGGTTGGTTCATTTAGCACTTATACATATAATTGAACAGGTCTGAATCTTGCTTAAGCATATTTGTTTTTGTCCGAGGCGTTTATGCTCTTTAGTTCGAAAGTTACAATAAGTTTTATAAATAAAGTTCAAATGGGGGTTTCCATGATTTTTCAGATTTTGTATATATTAATCTATACATTAAAATAGGTATCCGGAAGATTCTTCGAAAGCAAATTCTTCGAAGGAAAATTCTTCGAAGGAAAGTTCTTCGAAAAGCAATTCTTCGAAAGGAAAATTCTTCGAAAGGAAAATTCTTCGAAAATAAAAGATATTATATTTTTTGTTAACTACGAAACATCGCCTAAGGATAAACTGATTTTCTAAATAAAAAATGTAATTATTTTGATTAAATTATTGTTAATTTCCATATTAATGTTAGAATCTCTTTGTTGTATGTGGGACTCAAGAAGGGTAAGAGGTTCTTTATTTAGTTCAGTTCAATCAGAGTTTGTACCAAAACCGAGTATGTGGGACTCGAGAAGGGTAAGAGGTTCTTTATTTAGTTCAGTTCAATCAGAGTTTTTACCAAAACCGAGTACGTGGGACTCAAGAAGGGTAAGAGGTTCTTTATTTAGTTCAGTTCAATCAGAGTTCTGATTGAAGGGTAAGAGGTTCTTTATTTAGTTCAGTTCAATCAGAGTTTCTACCAAAACCGAGTACGTGGGACTCAAGAAGGGTAAGAGGTTCTTTATTTAGTTCAGTTCAATCAGAGTTTGTACTAAAACCGAGTATGTGGGACTCAAGAAGGGTAAGAGGTTCTTTATTTAGTTCAGTTCAATCAAGAGTTTGTACCAAAACCGAGTATGTGGGACTCAAGAAGGGTAAGAGGTTCTTTATTTAGTTCAGTTCAATCTGAGTTTCTACCAAAACCGAGTATGTGGGACTCAAGAAGGGTATTAGGTTCTTTATTTAGTACAGTTCAATTAGAGTGAATATTGTGAAATTGTGATTTATTGGTCTGCAACGAAGAATTTATAGGTCATGAATTAGGTAGGTATGACTGAAATTAATTTTTTGGCGATTAAGTATCCTCGCGATGAACTATACTTAGTGTTGTTTCGTATAATATCTTTTATTTTTAGAAAATCAGTTTATCCTTAGGCGATGTTTCGTAGTTAACAAAAAATATAATATCTTTTATTTTCGAAGAATTTTCCTTTCGAAGAATTGCTATTCGAAGAATTTTCCTTTCGAAGAATTGCTTTTCGAAGAACTTTCCTTCGAAGAATTTTCCTTCGAAGAAGTTGCTAATAAGCCAGATAAAAATTCATAAAGTTTCAAAAATATGTGCCGCGAAAAACGATGCCGTGTGTGACGGGACGGTGTGACGTCACTGGCCCTGAGAACATACGTTTACCACGCTGACAAGGACCGACTACGATACTTAGACCTTAACTTATTTCAACGCAGGTCCGTCCTCTATTCTGTAGTCAAAACGACGAAAAACTATTGTACATGAACTAATTTTTTTTTCAATGTTGTCTACGTTACACATGGCGCATTTTAATACACGTTTCAAAAAAGTTACATTTTCATTTCGATAAAAAGGTAATAAATCTATCAAAATTAACAATTATTACCACTTTCTTATAACTTATATATGCTGAAAATTGATATGCAATAAGTATTTCTTTAAAACCCGTAGACTTGGAAACCTCCGTTGACCATAACCATAATACAAGAATTTTAGAATAGTTGTAAGATCCAATGTGTATCTAATTGGTAAAGGGTACAGTAAAAAGACTAAATGGATCGAATATCGTAATAAAAGAAGTTAAATCACATAAAAAGTGAATGTTCAACGGTTTAGTTGATATGATTTCCATTAGGGTGGCACCGCTACAAACTGCGCATCTACTGTAAGTACCTACTACTCCACATATCCCAAAGGCATAATAATTTTCCCTATCGTCTGACTGCCAAACTGGGTACCTATTCTAATTCATGGCGAGGGTCGTTATCCAAGTTTAGTCGCTATCCTCATGACGTCATGCTTTTTGTAACTATATCAAGAATTAGGGATATTTGGTTACAGTTGATAACCAATGATAAAAATTTTACAATATGTGTTAGTTAGGTACCTATTTGAAAATTTGACAATAGAAATTGCAGAATCTCCATTTTATTTCATTTCGTACATGTTGATACGAAAATACATTTTCAATATTTTTTGCCCAAATATTTTAACGTCACAACGAACAAGTTGACAAGCGGTAGTTATCGAGGGCTGTTAAGTCGTCAGTCGCTTGGCTATTACGTCACACATGGTAGTGAGGATATCAAGACTACCAGTTATCAACGTTGATACGTGAATTAGAATTTAGAGTAGGCTCCCTGAACCTACACAAATTTTCAGCACATTAACGATTCAGATTCAACATTGAGATATTCTGACAGCGATAGCACAATTCCGTGTAGTCCCTCCCTACCTTATGCAGATATATTCGTGTAACGTTTCTCGCTCGATAACTACAACACTGTGTAAAAGGGTTGGTTGATGAAGATGATTCAGGTGAATCATGCGGACTGAAGTTACATCAAAACGACTGAAATAATATGTACCTACCTAATTGTTTTTATTACACCTGCATCATAATTAATCTTTAAAACACGCAAAACCAAGCAACATTCCAAGACTAAAACACACCGTGTTTTAAAGGTTAATACGCAACAACAATAAAAATAAACAACTAATGCTAATCAATCACCATGTTAAAATGATGATAATATTAGGAAAAACATTGAATTTTATAGATTTTAATATTATAAAACATTTAAAAAAAGTTTATGGTTTTTAGGAAGTTTGTTATTGCATAAGTTGAGTCTAAAATTACAGTCTTATGCAAACTAGGTTATCAATCACTCATTTATTATGATATATCAATAAAAAAATTATGAAAATGACATGGCTTTAAAACACGTCATGAATACAGGTTACAAAATTATATTAATAAATTTTCAACTTAATTAGGAAGCTAGTTTGTCAGTAAAATGTGTCAGGAAAATGTGCGACTTAAGATACTCGAAATTATTTACACTATAAATAATGTGGAAAATTGAAACCTGGGTTTAAAAGTGTCGCATACTGTAAATTTCCAAATATTACATAACATTTTTCTCGCTGTTATTAATATTAACTTCATTTTACGTCCACTACGAACTTTGACAAACGTCTGACAGCTACTATTTTTAACGATACTAACTTTCAAATGTAATACTACGTTGCCACTTCGGAAGCAAGTAATAATTATTTGTTACTAATAAACATAACTATTATTTCCAATTGATTTAATAATTATACCTGTTTTTCGGTACCTATTTCTAATGTAAATAAATAAAGAAATTTTTTATTTTAAATATTTTTTACCTCTACATTTTTTTCGTTCTCAAATTTGGACTAGATAGCCAGAAGTTGATCTATGTACGTAAACATAACATAACGTAATAAATAAATAATACTTGCATAAATAATAATTAAAACTGTTTTGCTGTGTATTAATTAGATCAATAAATCATTATGAAACAATTTTAACAGCCAATTTATTAATTTTGGAAGACTTGTAAAATAAAGAAACTCGAAAACTTATGAATCTGGCTTGTACGTCCTGGAACCTCATTTACGCTGTTCTGTCACATCACACAGACGACTTTATAAAATGAATCAAAATCAAAATACTGTTTTCAGTACACATGCATGCATCATAATCGATGTTTATATAAACACGCAAAATCGTGCAAAATCGCAAGACTAAAACACGCTGTGTTTATAAGGTTGCTAGGCAACAATAGTAGGAATTGTAATCTATCTTCTAGGCAGGAAACGCTATTTTGACATCTTTATAAAATAATTCAAAAATAAAACGCTGTTTTTCAGTATATGAAAATGAAACACGTGTATAAGTGTTTTTCAATAGCGACTTTAAAAGCTTATAATTATTAGTATTATTTCCAGCTCTATTAATGATGCAGGTGTAATAAAAAATAGCGTATGACATACGGTCGTGTATAGTATAAAAGTGCTTTTAAAGCACTAGCGACGTTAACACTAAAAGCTTTACACAGTTGTATCATTATAATATACTACTTTACAAAACCAGTATACGCAACGATAAATAATTTATTTAGCTTATGAAGATGAAATTTTAGTAGACACTTCCCCACTTCGCCTATATTCCACTCCTGGAATTGTATGTTTGTATGTAACGTACGTGGCAAACGTCTAAAGAGTTAATTAATTTCTGTAATTGTAGCAAATGTCCCAGCGACAAGCTTACCAAACATAGACAAGCTTCGCAGTACTTATACGCAGTTAATGTGTTATTATAATGAACATTACTTGTACGTTTACTTTGTTAAGGAAGTTTAGGTAGGTATATTAGAGAAAAGAGTAAATTGTAAAACTTTTTTTATTGGGTAGGTATCAAACTTTTGAAATATATCATATAAACGCAAAAAATACAGTGAGTTTATTTTAACGTGGAACATGATATTTATCATATCGATGGTTACGAATTTGACAGTACTGCATTGTAGCGTTCTTTTTAAAATGAAACGGAATAAATTTGAATTTGTTAATTGGTGTCACACTGCTGCTACCTGGAAATACGATTTATACTTTGAACAATAAATTAAAAGTTTATGTTGAAAGCGTCCCTTGGAACTATTGCAGCTGTCTAAATATCTTATATATTATTCAAGAAAGTTAAATTGATTCCCTATGTTTCATTTTTAAAAAAATGCTCTGAAACATTGCTGTCAAAATCATAACTATGGATATGAAAAATCCTATGTCTCACGTTCACTGTATAGGCGAGATTTAGCCAAGGCTGTTCTTCCATCTAATTTATTATTTACGGCAAGATGTCGATCCACCCCGTACTTTGTATATGTATATGTTGTCTTATGAAGTAATTATTTTTTGTTAAAAAAAGCTGGCGATGACATGCGTTGTAGTCAAACCATGCTAAAAAATCCGATGTGGCCAACACATGACCTCTCGCCATATACTCTACTATTTTACTAAGTGTGTATGAAGGTACTTACTCACAAATATACCATTGTACTAGAAGGGAATTCGGGAATTGTAGTATTTATATTATTATTAAAGTTTATTATCACCTTATAAATACTAAATGACATTTCATATTTTCCATTTCAATTTGCCAAAAAGTCAAAAATTTATATGACATTAACACTCAAATATTTTATTTTTTGTTTCCATAGGTAGGCAAATAAATCAAAATTGTAACAAATTTGTAGAATTTTTAACTTCTTGTAATTGGAAAATGGTGCTAGATAGAAACAACGTTTTGAATACATATTGTAGACAGTAACATTTAGTATACAATGTTATTACAAAAATTCCTATTAATTCATAAATTGTGAGGATATTCCAGAAAAACTCTTCAGATCTTCAAGAAACTACCACTTCCGGTAGCACGATCAACACCAAAATCTAATCAGATCTAATATAGGGTGTCAGAATATTATATACAAAATTTCAAATTTTTTTATTCAGTGGTATTTGAGTTATCGTACCTCCAACATCCATCCTGACACACAGACACACACACACAGACATCATCGCGAAATTATCAAAATCGTGTTCTAGGGACCTCAAAACGTGCTTATCCATTGAAAACTCACTATCGAAAATTTAGCATGATTACAATACCTCTCTTACAGATATGAGTGGCGAGAGGTAAAAATAATAATATACCTACATATAAAAATTGAATTTACGTTGTTCTTTACGATCCTGTCGCCTTCCTATACATCTTGAAAATCCGATGTGGCCAACACATAACCTCTCGCCATACTCTACTATTTTTATTTTTCTAATATAAGTATATATTATGTAGTACTTACTCACAAATATACCATTGTACTAGAAGGGAATTTGGGAATTGTAGTTTTTATAATATTATGAAAGTTTATTATGACCTTATAAATACTAAATGACATTTCATATTTTCCATTTCAATTTGCCAAAAAGTCAAAAATTCATGTGACATTAACACTCAAATATTTTATTTTTTGTTTCCATAGGTAGGCAGATAAATCAAAATTGTAACAAATTTGTAGAATTTTTAACTTCTTGTAATTGGAAAATGGTGCTAGATAGAAACAACGTTTTGAATACATATTGTAGATAGTAACATTTAGTATACAATTTTATTTAAAAAATTCCTATTAATTCATAAATTTTGAGAATATTCCAGAAAAACTCTTCAGATCTTCAAGAAACTACCACTTCCGGTTGCACGATCAACACCAAAATCTAATCAGATCTAATCTAGGGTGTCAGAATATTGTATACCAAATTTCAAATTTTTTTATTCAGTGGTATTTGAGTTATCGTACCTCCAACATCCATCCTGACACACTGACACACTGACACACACACACACACACACACACACACACACACACACACACACACACACACACACACACACACACACACACACACACACACACACACACACACAGACATCATCGCGAAATTATGAAAATCGTGTTCTAGGGACCTCAAAACGTGCTTATCCATTGAAAACTCACTATCGAAATTTTAGCATGATTACAATACCTCTCTTACAGATATGAGTGGCGAGAGGTAAAAATGAACCAAATTATAACCCCCAATTATTTTCGATTTTGCGGCTATTATACTTTACACTTATTTAATAACAAATTACAATTTTTACCTCTCGCCACTCATATCTGTAAGAGAGGTATTGTAATCATGCTAAAATTTCGATAGTGAGTTTTCAATGGATAAGCACGTTTTGAGGTCCCTAGAACACGATTTTGATAATTTCGCGATGATGTCTGTGTGTGTGTGTGTCAGTGTGTGTGTCAGTGTGTCAGGATGGATATTGGAGGTACGATAACTCAAATACCACTGAATAAAAAAATTTGAAATTTGGTATACAATATTCTGACACCCTAGATTAGATCTGATTAGATTTTGGTGTTGATCATGCAACCGGAAGTGGTAGTTTCTTGAAGATCTGAAGAGATTTTCTGGAATATTTTCAAAATTTATGAATTAATAGGAATTTTTTTAATAACATTGTATACTAAATGTTACTATCTACAATATGTATTCAAAACGTTGTTTCTATCTAGCACCATTTTCCAATTACAAGAAGTTAAAAATTCTACAAATTTGTTACAATTTTGATTTATCTGCCTACCTATGGAAACAAAAAATAAAATATTTGAGTGTTAATGTCACATGAATTTTTGACTTTTTGGCAAATTGAAATGGAAAATATGAAATGTCATTTAGTATTTATAAGGTCATAATAAACTTTAATAATATTATAAAAACTACAATTCCCGAATTCCCTTCTAGTACAATGGTATATTTGTGAGTAAGTACTACATAATACCTATATATTTATATTAGAAAAATAAAAATAGTAGCGTATGGCGAGAGGTTATGTGTTGGCCACATCGGATTTTTTTCCATTATTTACACAAAAAGGAAACACATTTTACTTCCTTATCGCAATAGGTGATCATTCCAATGTTTTTTAAAAAGAGATAAAAACATCGAAATTCGCGGATGCCACTCTGACTAGTTTTTCTCTTCTTCATCAAATTCGCAGGATCAGCTTCCTTGCAATGCGGATAATTCATCGGTTTTTATTTTAATGAGATATTTAATTAAACTAACAGTTAAGTTTCTTGTTGGCAGATGAAGACAGGGAAGTTTCTTTCACATTGCATGTTGCACTTGTTTTTGATTCTGTAACAAGATTTACAGGGGAGGATTGTCCCAATGGAATGCAGAATGTTCTGTAAATATTTGGCCGATCTGATAAATAAAAAATCTTCTCGGACCATAAACTTAAATTAAATATAATAAAGAGTGGTTCGGTTTCCAGTGACCAGCTGATAAACTAATAACAATAAAGATATTTTTTTATTCAGTATTATGTATTCTATATTATTGTAAGAAAAGAAATCTTTGCGCAATTGTCAAGCCGCCATTTTGTGTGAAGATGGCGGACTGGAATTTTAATATGCCTATGTTTCAAGTCAGATCCTTAGCTATTATTGTACCAAATTAGAACGCAATCGTTGCAGTACTTTTGAGAGATATGGCCGCCATTTTATTTCAAGATGGCGGACTGTCATTATAATATTCCTATGTCTTAAGTTGGATCCTTATAGTCCAAGAGCTGGCTGCAAAAAAGCTGGCCGATCGAGAAACAGAATAAAATGATCTTAAAAAGTTAGTACTTATAGAGACCATCCATAAAATCTTTTTGTGCCTGGGCGGAACTTGTGCAGAAATTAACAATTTGGTTAAAAATTCAAGCTATTTCTCGACAGGTACAGCAATGTGCCAAAAAATTTGTAAAAATGTTTTGTGCCAAGCCATTAGCACAAGATTGAACGAGGCACAATTATTTATTATTTTTTAACTGTGTAAAAGTTACATTTTAAGAGTAATTTGAAGCTGTTTCTCCATGGGTACTGTTACTATAAAAAAAAAAATGTTCAAGAAAGAGGACATTGTAAATGTCTGCACAAGTTCCGCCCAGGCACCAAATGATTTTATGGATGGTCTCTATAAGTACTAACTTTTTAAGATCATTTTATTCTGTTTCTGGATCGGCCAGCTTTTTTGCATCCAGCTCTAGGTCTATTAGCTATTACTGTACCAAATTTGAATGCAATCGGTGTAATACATTTTGTCCCAACGTGGCGGACTGACATCGCGACCAGTCTATATTTTTTCTCGGGTGCTCAAAAGTATTCACGCAAAATTTGGGAGCTATCGATCCAGTGGTTCCAATGTTTTTGAGGCACATATATACATACATACATACATAGTTAGTTGTTATAGGTAGTTTGAAGTGAAGAGTCGGGTCAGCTGCGCGAACGGGCGGAGCTAATTTTTGTGTATACACATATACACATGTTAAACAATTTGATCTAGTACCGCTTGTTATATTGCATTTCACACCATAACAATATTAAGTACTGTATAAGTAACGACAACGATAAACAGAACACTGAACACAGTACAACTATAAAACAAATTATATTTCGAGCCTCGTTCTCGTAATTACAACTATGTAGTACGCTTTGCCGGTACGATTATGTCACAATGTTTAGTAAAAACAAAAACGTAATGTGTTACGTAGCCCTAGATTCCTCTGTCTCCGATCTCCGTGATAATATTTAATCATTACGCTTTCTTGTGCGGTTGTGGTCACATCGGCTCCGATTAATTAATTGTTATAAAGTTAGTGTACAGTGTTCTGCAATTATTTAAGAAGATTGGAAAAAGAAGAGATAGGATAGAGACTCGCGGTTGAGGAATAATGGAAACTCGAAAGGAAAATAGCGCAGTCCTCGGCAAATTCAAATTCTTCTTCTTCAGAGCAAATTTTAGAAATTAAACAAGGTAATTTATTACCGGTGGTGGTCATGATTTTCAAACATGTTTTTCAAAATGTTTATCAGCGGTTTTTGCATATGTTTTTGTTTTTATAATATTGGATCGGTATATTTCTTAGAGGGGCAAGAACCCTTATAAGTATTTCGAAGTCTTAGTTTACAGTGTTTTAATTGATTTCTTAATTAGCAGTACGAGTTCACACAAGATCACATTGATCACTGTACAAAATACTACTTATAGTAGATTATTGCCTTTATTACAAGTCCGAAAGTTTTTTAAACAATTATAACTATAACTTAAATTGAGGGTGATGCGGTTTTTTGCATATGTTTTTTGTTTTTATAATAGTGGATCGGTATATTTCCTAGAGGGGCAAGACCCCTTATAAGTACTTCGAAGTCTTAGTTTACAGTGTTTTATTTGACTTCTTAATTAGAGGGGCAAGAACCCTTATAAGTACTTCGAAGTCTTAGTTTACAGTGTTTTATTTGACTTCTTAATTAGCAGTACGAGTTCACACAAGAGGTGAAACATCTGCAGTTACATAACTGAAATTCACGCAAATAGTGAAGCAGTTACTTAATGGATCTTATCGATTTCAGTTTTGTAAGAAATAAAACATTATGCATATTACTCATCCCAAAAGTAAAATATTTTCAAACAGTTAGCAGGTAGATTAATTTAACACGAGAGATTAAACAGTCTGTTTTAATTGACTTCTTAATTAGCAATACGAGTTCACACAGGAGGTGAAACATCTGCAATTACATAACTTAATTCGGACTTTAGCAACCGAAATTCACGCAGGCAGTGAAGCAGTTACATAAATAGATCTTATTGATTTAAATTTTATAAAAATTAAAACATTATGCATATTACTTATCCCAAAAGTAAATAATTTCAAACTTCTTAAAAGAAGAAAAATATACAATTAGTCATTCGAGTAGTAAATTACTAGCCTTATCAGACTAATTAGCATCGGAGATTATCGTATCTCCGAAATAATTACCCATTAATAAATTCGTAATCGAACCACTCTTCATGCATCAAACACACAAGAGTTCCTAGTTGAAAGAACTGCGGATTTACTGGGGAAGTATCCAATCTCAAAAATCGAAGAAATGGTAAATCTGCATCCAGATGTTGAAAAACAATAGAATAACTGGATCAGTACAGAGGTCGGAAAGGAGACTAAAAAATTATAGCTTAACAAAATACGCGTCTAGCGAAGTTTCCTCCTTTACCGCACCAAAACTGAACCCCGAAATAAAAGCTTTTATGCCAGATTAGTCTCAAAAGAGACAATCTTTTTCTTGACTCGCAGATCCAGTTAGGGACTGCAATAACTGTAATTGGAAAAACTCTATCCAATATTTTGCAGAGGAGGAGTGAGTTAAGTATTATAACTGGAAACACTCACCACCTCAGGGCTACACAGGTGCAGATTGGCGCTCGAGGTGCTACAGCATAGGCCCAAAAATCGAGTTGTAGTCTCGCAGACTCACAACCGAGCTGCAGCGATACAAACAAGGTTCAGGACTTCAGCGAAAATTTAACGCAGGTTACCTGTAAACATGCAGTCTTAACGACGACAACACAGCAATATTAATTCCAGAGGTAAGTGCTGGTCGTCTTAAAGTTTCTAACAAATATGGAAATCGTTTACAAAGGATACCTATGTAGTTGAGCTGCATTAAGGGTTACGAATTGCTTTTCTATAGTCAGCCAAGGCAAAAATTGTGCCAAAGGTAACTAAAAATAACTCAACACAGTTACATATTGCTATACAGAATTCAATAAATTATTTTCACCAACTGTTGAAAATAGAGAACACCAGAAATGCGACTAAATTACTTAGTCCCTGTTCATTTAGATGCCCACTGGGATCTAAAGGATGTATATAATTTTTAAATTGTCCAGTAGCTAAAAGTAGCAGCAAATATTGAGTTTTTCTTACAATAACAAACTGTATCAGTTCACTGGTTTGCCGTTGGACTTGTACAAGTCCTTTTCATTTTACAAAAATTATGAGGATAGTAGTACAGAGCTTAAGATAGCAAGGAGTTCTATAACTTTTATTAGATGATTTTTTGTATTTCGTCAATCCATTTGAACATTGTTTATCTAATTTGCGAAAGATTATTGATCGCTTTCAATACCATGGGTTGTACTAAATATTTGAAAAAAGTAGTTCAACACCTAGTACTAAATATTATATTTAGAGTTATTATAAACTCTAGTAATTACTTGTTGGAATTACCAGAACATATGAAAATTATGTTAATTAACAAAATAAAATCTTTGTTGGGAAAGAAATTAATTTCAATCAGTTCTTTCGTACAGCTGGCTTTACACAAAAGCAGTTGGAGACAGATAAAAACATACCTCTGTCTAAAAGTAACGGCGATTTGGATAAAATTATGTTTTTACCCGATAAATTAAGCACAAATTTAAATGGTCGATAAATAATTTAAGTTCTAAAAATCCCATAAGACATTTCAAATTCGATTTGAATTTAATAATTTTTCCTGATACTTCGAAGCATGGTTCGGGTATATTTTGTGCAGGTCAAACTGCACATCATGCTTAAAGAAAAGAACATATTATGACCTATTTGTATTTACTGGCAATTTTATAGACCTTCGCTGATTTGCAAGAGTTAAAGTAAATTGCGAAAGCTGGTTGAGAATAGACAATACAACAGCGATCTCATATGTTAATAAAATGAGTGGAGCGCAACTTAACAAATTACATAATTTAGCAAAATTGTGCGAACAGAAAAATATTTGGCTTTACGCCTCGTATATACCATCCAAAAGAAAATAAATGCTAAATGTGAAAAGTTCTGTTCATGGCATAGAGATCCTTATTGTTTAATTGTTGATGCACTCACTATATCATGGAAAAATATAATTATGCGTTTCCACCGTTTGCTATGATTTTAAAGGTCTTACATAAAATTATAGAAGATTAAGCAGAGGGAATTTTAGTATATTGAACATAAGTTCACCCACTTGCAACCAATCTATCCTTTTTAGCAGGAAGATTGCGTGGGAAGCGTTCGAAACCTAAACTCTAAATTATTCGCCAGCCACTGTTGATATTTTAATATCATTTTTATCGGGCGCAACGCTAAAACAATATCAGGGGGTTTTTATAAACTAAAATTATTTTTTTCTGTGATAGTCACGGATATGAGTTGTTTATGACAACAGAAAGTAACTTATAGTCCAGTAAATGAAGGGTCCAACCCATAGACTAAAGATAACTAATACTGGTGTAGATAGCCGACTCGATATAAATTCTATCATTTTTGTAATATCAACCTACAACCGCCAATGGCGCTGAAATCGTAACTGAATGTCACTTGTCACAGTAGAATGGAAAGAAATACGGCAACTTTTAAGTTTTAAGTAACTTGATTATTGTTGCTGAATCTATTTATATACCTATATAATTTTCAACAGTTTAAGTCAGAAAACGAAATAAAATTAATTTCATTGATTGAAAATTAGAACAATGCGATACAGCAACAACAATCACGTTACATAAAGGTAATAAATTATAAACAAATTACATTAATATTGAACAAAATTTAATATATTTGGCATAATACAAAATAAATTGGTAATAACAACTTTCTACGCTAAGGATTTTACAATACCTATATTTTTTCGTATTGTTCTTGCTTCTTTAATAAGAATATCTTTAGGCAATTTAAATTATAAATAATTCCAGAGTATTGCTTTATATATTAATATAGAATTACTCACTTTTTTGTCAATGGAAAATCGATGTAATTTGGCTGAAGATTTACATCCTAGCACACAAAACTTAAAGGACATTTTAATAATAAAATGTCACGTGGATTTGTCATTAATACAACATTCAAGTTTTTTGACACACGACTCTAAGCGCACTATGCAACATAATAAAAACACTTACATCAGCGCTCATTGTGATTGTTGCGATTGTAGGTAGAAACTAATTTCGAAAATTGACAGATATCCTACAAGTGCGCACCCCCTGGTCCAACCTTGACAAAATCGCTCACCAATGTAATTTTTATATTAATTTGTCGGGATTGACAGATAATTTAAAATAAGAAAAAGTTCTGTAAAAAATGTTCTTGTATGGGGGAGAAACAGCCCCAAAGGTTCCAAAGATCGTTTTTCCGCCAATATCTGCTAAAATATAGCATTTAGAGAATTTTTTGTTTAGAGAAAAATGAAGATCAGTTAATTATTTACAAAAAATGGTCCTTATGAATTTTCTCTAAAATTTGGCCGTTTTCCGAGATAAACGGGCCCAAGCGCACCCTGGATTTTGAGCTCCTGCGCTGCATGCCGGAGAGCACGCTCCATGCATCTACACCAGGAGCGGGCGGACAAAAGTCCAATAAATTGGGTAAAAATGTATATTTTTTATTATTCAAAGTTTCGGTGAAAGGGGAAATCTACAGCTATCATACCCGGTGACTTGAGTCACATTTTGATTTTTTGATATTTTAGATATTTTATTATTTCAATTTATACAAGGTGCGGTTTACGGCAATCCCACTTCAGCACGGTCGGCAATTTCCTATATTCTGGGGGCCTATTAACAAATAGCACTTTTATAAAGAGATTTTTTAAGGGAATATGCAGATTGAAACCATTATTTCCAAAGATTCAGTAAAATATGGAATACTAATATGGTAGGTATTAGACAAATTAGCAACTGAAAGTCATTGAGATAAATTATCATTAAAAAAAAAAAATCTAACAAAAAGATTAAGTACCTTAGTTGCACTAGTTTTAGTGCATAGAGTTCAAAATTTAGCAGAAATTGAGATAAATAATATTCATCAAACACAGACCGGCATTGAAATTGAGATAAATTCTTTCATTGAAACCTCAGGACCAAGCCGAAATCAATTTTTTCTAGATTTTCTTAGAAAAACCTAATTTACGTGTGGCTAGTACTAAACCTTTATTTAGAGAAAACCAAATTAGTGCAGCATACCAATAAACGGTTTTATTTCCTGGAATAAACCACATACAGCTGTATGTGCACAAACTTTTTCTAGATGAATTAAAACAGTTTCAGATAGATGTGGAATTAATATAAAGCAGGTTTCAGCGCATAGTACAAGACATGCGTCAACATTAGCAGGGTGTAAGAGGAATTAGTTTGGATGTAAGTAATAAGAAACACAGCTGGCTGCTCGAGGAATTTCCAGATATTGCAAAGTGTTATAATAGACAGGTGTCTAATTATAATAAGGAAAATTTCGGGGTTACAACCCTAAATGGATAACTATAACAATGCTGATTTGTTATTAAGTATGTGGTTGGTTTTAGGGAAAAATATAGCAACAAAATTTCAGCTTTTTCATAAATCTAAACATCTACATAGTTGTAGATACGAGAACGAGGCTCGAAATATAATTGAAGATTAAACGAACTTACCTGTAAGTGAAGTTCAATCGAAATTATATGAGAACCTCGTTCCAAGTAATTACAACCTCCCACCCATTTCCCAACCCCATAGGAAAATAGCAGAAATTTTCTTTCAGCTCTAAACGAAATGATTAAATATTATCACGGAGATCGAAGACAGAGGAATCTAGGGGGACGTAACACATTACGTTTTTGTTTTTACTAAACATTGTGACATAATCGTACCGGCAAAGCGTACTACATAGTTGTAATTACTTCGAACGAGGTTCTCATATAATTTCGATTGAACTTCACTTACAGGTAAGTTCGTTTAATCTTCAATTATTCGCAAAAGGGATGCAAGCATGATGAGAAAGTTCCTGACTGATGTTTCTTTAAATTAGTAGTTCGCGCAGCCGACGCTTCATTTCAGTTGTACTAGTTAAATACTTTTCTTCTTTATTTTTATAGATGCATTGAAGTTGCACAAAAAATATTTTGTAGACCTTGTCTGCAAATTTTCTCGGCCGCTAAACAGTTATTTCGCAGGTATACAAATTACAAACGCACTTTTGTTGTGCAATTTTTGTATTTATTATAATTTTACAGATCCGTAAAGATCATATGTTTCTGAATTCGAAAACGTATATTATTTTTATGTTTACTTTTATTATTATAGTAGTAGCAACGGTGGTTAAGTTATATTGCACTACAGTACCTACCTATTCGAATTTTTGAAATGTAAAATAAAGGAAAATTAAATACGAATTGAATTTTCAATGTGACATACCTACTCGCAGAAGCATAAATTGGAATTAATTCTAAATAACAATGGCTCCCAGTTATCGTCCGCGATGCAGTAATTAATCTTGTAATTAAATTAAGGACAGTAAAATTTTGGAGTAGGGTAGATTTGGGTCTCATTTTTGTTTAATGAATTCTGGCCAATCCTTTTCCTTCACAGTTCCCTTAATTTAATTTCCAAATACATTGCAAAGACTGCCACATTGATAATAAATAACTTGTTGCTTGGCATCTAACGTCATTTAAAATAGTGATGCACAGGATGTTCGGCCGGATAGCTGAATATCCGACTACTTAATATACGGCATGCATTTAAAAAATTTATTTATATGCCATCGAAGTACGACAAAATCGCAAACAAGTTGAGCAAGGTTGGGATAAATAAATAAATAAATTGATCGTATTGACAAAACTGTTGACTATTTTCATATTATTTTCTAATGGATTTGATTATAAATAATTATCAATATTTCTTAATAATAATACAATATTATGTCAAAGTAAAAGATCTTTCAAGTTAACACACCACTTTGCGTGGCGCTACGTGACGGTTCTATAAGATACATCCGAAAAGATAAATGCGCATAGGAAAATTGCGCACAGAAAAATGTGCACAGGAAAATGCGGACACTATTTCGGACACGGACAATTTCGCAAATGGACAATGGACTCATCAACCATTTATTTTTTAATTTTTTTTATGAAACTTAATTATTTAGTACGTAATTACTATTTTTAATTGCTATAATTTGGTTATGGTTGATGAGCCTATTGCGGACGTGGAAAAATGCGCACATGGAAAATTACGACCACGGAATATTGCGCACATGGAAAATTGGGCAAATGAAAGATATGGAAATAAATCTCATATTAACAGTTTTATAGAACAATGTTTCTAGAATCGAATTTTGGAATCCATAAATCGATATTTTAATTCGTATAGAAATGACAGTTGATTAAAGTTACTGAAAAAAATAACACTCAAATTTCTTCTATTTCTTACAAAGAATACCTTTTAATTTCGAGTAAACCTAAATTTTTTATAAAACGTTATAAGCATGTTTCTATAGAAAAATCAATTCAAGGAATCAAATGCTGGAAGTTTCAAGTCAATAGTTTGATACGTTCAGAAACTACAGTAGATTACACAATAAATAAAAATAATTTTAGAATTTTACTATTTTTCCGAGAAAAAAATATTTAAACATCGATTTTGCTAAGGCTTTAAAAAGAAATTCATACAAAGTACCTTATAAGAGAATTATTTGGAGAATTGAATGCAGGAATCCGCAGTACAATATTTTAATTCGTTTAGAAAAATACTAAATTTTCACTATTTTCTCTACGAAATTATGTTTGACAGTGCTCCCGAAATGTTGAAAATTATAAACATAACAAAACAATATCTAAGACATCGAATGTTGAAGACCGGAAATCGATATCTTGATTCATTAAAAAATAGCAGCAGTTTTTGTTTGAAAAAACAAATTTGCGGTTTTAGTGAAAATGACTAGAAATTGCTCATTTATATTTTCTCGATTACTATTCATCTTAGAAAAAATTCTTTTCCATGGAAAATGTAGGAAAATTTCTGTAGTGTAATTTTTTTAAAAATTTTAACGTTCTATCACTTACAAAGGAAAAACCGAGAAACCCCCTATTTTTTCATGGTTTTTCGCTTATAACTTTGTAAGCAGGAAAGTTACGAGGTGGCAAACTTAAAATTCGTGTTTAGCACCCCAAAAAACATAAAAGAAGAAAGAAAAAATACTTCTTCAAAACTTTCCAGGCAGAAGCCTGATATTTTGATCTAAATTGACTGGACTACCTTACCTTATTTTCACTCAAAATGATAATTTAACCAATTTTTAATAAATTTCATGTCAAACTAATATAATGGCAGTAAAGTTTTCGCTCAAGCTACTAGTAAAAATATTCCACTAAACTTGTATACAACCATGGTTACTATTATTGTAATTAATTCTTCCATTGGATGTTATTTATGTAATGCGATGTTTGTCAAAATAATACTCTGTACTATAATAATTTTATATAATACTTATTTATTTAGCCAATTTTGATATTTGTTTATTTTACATTCCAATCTTACTTTACTAATTATTAACATCTGTTTTTTCCAACATACCAACTTCACTATTTACTACCAACTTAATTCTAATCATCTGACATCTCCCTTTTTATAACAAATTTTATTTATTACACAATTGTGGTTTTCTTACTTCCCTTCCATATCTAGTAATATAATTAGTACTATCTGAACTACTATTAGAACTTTGATTTACAGCTTCAGGTAGGTACTACATCATGAGACAAACTTTGACGTCCAGTATTTGACAAACTAATCCTATTACTAGATGTGTTACAATTATTTTTTGTGACATATCCGTCATCAATTTCATTTGGCCTTAATGTAAATCTGTTATTGCTAGAACCTCTAAAAATATTGAATTTATTCCTATCAACAAATTGTCCGTTTTCTAGCTGTAATTTATATGATCTTATTCTTTCCCCTTCCCTTACTATTCTGGCAGGTGTCATGTTATTTTTACTGTCATTTACAAATACATTTTGTTCTGATCTAAAATTTGGAATTAGATTAGAATGCTTTAGATCATGATAATATTTTTGTTTTAATTGCTTTTGCTGTAATTTATGTTTTATTGCTTTGTTATCATAACTAGTAACATTGCACTGTGATGGTAACAAAGATTTTTGGTTTCTGCCAAATAGTAATTGATTGGGAGACTTTTGAATTACATTATCTATCGGTGTATTTCTATATTCTAACAAAGCGAGATATGGATCTTGGCCATTATATTCAGTTTTCTTTAATAAGTTTTTTATAGTTTGAACATATCTCTCAGACATTCCGTTAGATCTAGGGTAATACGGACTTGACATAATATGCTTAAATTTCCACTGTTCTACAAATTTTTTAAATTGACTACTTCTAAACTGAGGTCCTTCATCCGTGTATAAAATTTCAGGAATACCGTATCTAGCATAATTTGATTTTAATATAGCAATAGTGGCTTCACTAGTTTGATTCGGTAATATGTGAATTTCTACAAATTTACTATAGTAATCAACTAATAATAAATACTCATTTCCTTTATAATAAAACATATCAGCACCTACTGACATCCAAGGACCTTCAGGTACTTCTCTTAAAACTAGAGGTTCGTAGGAATGTTTCTTTTGGAACTTTAAACATGTTTCACAATTTACTATGAGATCTTCTATATGTTTATTCATGTGTGGCCAAAATAAAACATTCCTAGCCCTAATTTTACATTTATCTACTCCAAGATGATTATAATGTATCAAATCCAACATAGTTTTTCTTAACGCATTTGGTACAACTACAGCGGAATTTTTAAATATTAAATCTTCAGCTACGAACAGTTCATCTTTAATAGAATAATAAAAATTTAAACTATCGTTCAGTTTATCTTTGTCAGGCCATTTTGTTTGTATATATTTTTTTATTAAATTTAAATCACTGTCTTTTTCTGTTTCTTTTTTAAACAATTCTAAATAATATTTCGAAAGAGACCAATTTTGCACTATTACACATACATGAACATCAGTTTCTATGTCTATAGGGTCATTTTCCTTATTTTTAAGATTTTGATTAGAGCGCGACAACGCATCCGCAACTAGTAACTCGCGCCCAGGTTTATATTTGACTTCAATATCATAAGGTTGTAACTTTAATCTTAATTTGTGTAAACGCAGTGGCGTTTCATTTAACGATTTTTTCAAAATAAATTCCAGTGGCTTGTGGTCGCTCTCTATCAAAACTTTTTTACCATATAAGTATTGGTGGAACTTTTCACAACCAAATACTACAGCTAGTAACTCTTTCTCTATCTGTGCCCAACATTTTTGATTTTCAGTTAATGCTTTGGATGCATATGCAACTGGCAAATTATCTTGCAATAGCACAGCACCCATACCAACGCTACTACTATCTACCGACAATACAATTGGTTTATTCACATCATAAAATTTTAACACTGGTGCACTTGTTAACATATCTTTAAGCTGTGTAAAAATTTTATCATGGTTTTCTGTCCACAGGAATTCTACATTGTTTTTCAATAACTGTCTAAGTGGACTGGTAATTTGACTAACATTTGTTAAAAATTTACTTACATACGTAACAATACCTAACAATGTTTGCAGTTGTTTCTTCGTTTTGGGTCTCTCCATGTTTATTATGGCTGCAACCTTTTCTGCATCCGGCTTTACACCACTCGCACACAAAATATGTCCAAGATATTTAACTTCACGGGTCCCAAACTTACACTTTTCCTTGTTGAACGTTACTTTGGACTGCTTGGCCTTTTCTAAAACAGTTTTTAATCGTGTGTTGTGTTGTTCTTCACTTTCCCCCCAAACTATAATGTCATCTATATAGACTTGGACTCCCGGTAGATCACCAAAAATGTCCGAAAAACATCGGTGAAAGATTTCAGGAGCTGAACATAAACCATATGGTACCCGTCGGTAGCAGTAACGTCCAAATTTTCCGGCATTGAAAGTGGTCAGCAGTTGGGATTCTTCGGACAGCTTAATTTGATAAAAGCCTTTATTACCATCTAAAATAGAAAAAAATTTAGCACCAGGCATACTTGATACCAATTCTTCAAATGTAGGTATCTTGTAGCGCTCTCGGACAATGCAATTATTTAGGTTCTGTGGATCTAGACATATTCTTAAACTCCCATTTGGCTTGTGCACGAGAACCATTGAATTAACCCACTCAGTAGGTTGTGTAACTTTTTTGATGATGCCCAGTTCTTCCATTTTATTTAGTTCCTTTTCTACACATTCTTGTAATTTGAACGGAATTTTCCGTGGAGCTTCTACTACTGGCTGATATTGCTCCTTCAGTTGAATCTTGTGTACATGATCCAATTCTCCAATGCCTCGAAACAAATGTTTGAAATTTTCAACTATTTGGTTTATTGTTTCTGTATTTTTGTGTTCAACTTCATTGATTTCAGAGACTTTTTTCAATATGTTAAATTTCTTTATGCTCATTAGTCCCAAAATACACATTACTTTTAAATCAACTATTTGAAAGGTCATTTCTACTTTAATATTATTATGTTCACACTTAACTTTTGCGGAACCCACCACTTCTATAGGACTACCGTTAAAATTTAATAATTTTAATTAATTTTTGCTTATTTTTAAATTTAACTTTTCAGCGGTTTGGAAGTCTAAAATGTCAACTTGTGATCCAGTGTCCAATTTAAATTTTACATTTTTATCGTTTATTTTTAAAAACTCATACCATTCGTTTCCAGCTTTATTGTCCACTACGCCCACGAACAAATCAGATTCGGACTCGGTATCTGCATCTTCTCTGACTTCATGGAGGCGATTTGATCTGCACATCTTCGCAAAGTGGTTAAACCCACCACATTTGGCACATTTTTTCTTGTAGGCTGAACAGTTTCTAACCTCATGTTGCCTACCGCATCTTTGACATTCTTTTTGATGATTGGGATACTGTCTCTTATCGTATTTTATACTTTCCTTATACTTCATAGGCGTGTTTGAATGTTGTTTCAACTGTGAACTTGAAATCTTGTTTGTATTATTTTTGTGTTTTACACCATGTACATTTTTTTCTTCATGTAGTACTTTACTTTGTTCAGCAGCTAAATCTGCAGCTCTGCATATGAGAATGCATTTGTTTAAATCTAATTCTGGTTCTCTGAGTAACCTACTTCTTACTGTTTCGTTTTTTATGCCACACACAATTCTATCTCGTATAAGACTGTCTTTTAATGTTCCAAAATTACAGTCTGCACTTAGCTTACGTAAATCGGTGACAAATGCATCAAAGGTCTCATCTTCCTTTTGATTTCTTGTAAAAAATTTGTGCCTATTAACAGTTTCGTTGGCCTGTGGTATAAAATATGCCTCTAATTTGTCTAGAACCTTTGCCCATTCTTTTTTCTCTGCGTCAGTCAAAGTCAAGGTATTATAAATGTCAATTGTTTCGGATCCAATTGTGTGTAGAAGGATGGCTACCTTTGCTTCTTTAGTAATATCTGCATTGGTAGAGATTCCCGTTGCTAACATGTAAATGTTAAATTTTTGACGCCACTTCTTAAAATTTTCCGCTACATCACCTACTAGACTTAATTCTGTAGACTGTTTAAGACTTTCCATATTCTTAGGTACTTTTCTTAACCAAAAACCACGTGATATTTCTTATTATTTATTGTACTTCTTTTAATACTTTTTTACTTAGTTTTGCCGCAGCGCCATGTCAAAATAATACTCTGTACTATAATAATTTTATATAATACTTATTTATTTAGCCAATTTTTATATTTGTTTATTTTACATTCCAACCTTACTTTACTAATTATTAACATCTGTTTTTTCCAACATACCAACTTCACTATTTACTACCAACTTAATTCTAATCATCTGACAATGTTGTACAAAAATAGTACATAATCTAATTTGCCTTCTTGTTTTACAATCATCTCCAGAGTTTATATTTCTTATTAAAATTACTTTTAAAATAAAACAATTAAAACAAAAAGATTAAAAACGCAAATTCTATTTGATAAATCTTATTCTCTTAAGTAAATTACAAATAATTAAACGTGAAACGTAACGAAGAAATTTTCCGTAATTTAACTAATTTGTGTACTCTTACATAATTAAACGTTCAGGAGTGCATTGGCAAAATAGTATATTGTGTATCAAGTGTCGAAAAAAGCATTCTACTTGTGAATGTTTAATTTGCGGCCCGACCTGAAAGGGCGTTCAGCAAGATTTCATGCACACTATTACTCTATTCATTCTGGAAACCTCTTACCCGTACTGCAAAACCTTATTTACCGAAATTATTAGTGTTATGACTGTTATGCAGGGTGATTCACAACTTCATGAATATACTATTTTAGTGGCATAAAGTACTACTCAACTTACTAATCATAGCACAAAAATATGTTTTTAAAAATTCGTAAATTTAAAGGGCGGTTTTATTAAGAAACACATTTTCGGAATCACTGGATTGAAGATTGCATATATATGGATATCTGACTAACTATGAATGGACAATGGAATAAAATTAAATTTTCATGAATTATACAATGCAATTCAAGACAGTTAAAAATTAAATAAATTCATGAAATTCATATGGAATCAGTGATAAAGAACAAATTAAATTTGCGAATTTTGAATACATTCTTTAAAATATGTTGAGTTCTAATATACTAATATATACACGAAATTGTGAATCACGCTGTATTTTAATGGCATATACCTGCTCAAGTTTTTTTTTCTTGCTCCAGGTTTTCTAATTAAACAGTTTTCAGTGTTTTCAAATGATATTTCATAAATTTACTATTTTTGCCATTGAAAAATTAATTAGAATTTAATTTTTATTCATTCATAATTAATTCAGGACCGTAGCCAAGTTATATTTCTAGGAAGGACAAAATATTTTGTAAAAGGGCAACATTGATCTTGTAAAGGGAGTTAGGTCGGTGAGGAAAGAAAATGCACCGCAGGCGAAATTTTTTTCGTTCAAGGTCAAATTCCTTATAATTGAACGTTAAATTTTTTCAATGGATGAGAAGCTGCATGTTTTTCATCTACAAAAATGAATAATAAATTGTCGGATAATAGAAACACAGAAACTTTTCGAGAACCAAAAATGTATATAACGGTGATAGGTACTTATACTTAATGCCAGTTATTGAACCACAGTTCCTGATTGATGGTTAATTAGATTATACAATCAACAATTCAATTTCAAAAATGTGCTTCTTGCGAAAACTTTCCTTCAATTTAAGACTTTTAAAAAAATTCTTTTTTTCCATAAATCAGTAAGTACAGTACCTACTATAAATATACCATTAAAATATATATACGAAGTTGTGAATCACCCTGTATAAATTCAAAAGGCAAAGAACCAAACAATATTTAAACCTTTTTCGATTCAATTCATCCATCATCCATCACCCACACCTAATAAAAACCTTGAATTGTAACTTTAGTAAAAAGTTCCAACTACAAAACTAAACTCCAGCTCCACTAACTGCTCGTCGATCAATACATAATCATCAATCTCCAAATCAAAATAGACGCATAATGAAACAACAATGATCAATCAGTTCCCCGTCCCTCGCCTACGTTGATCTGAGGCAATCAGCGCGCCAATCACGCCCGATTTATAATCCTAGGAATAAATTACACTGAGGTGGAGAATCGAAACTGTAATAAATGATTGTACTTGGAATGGCAATAAGGATTTTTACCTGGAAAGTTTTAAAGGAGTTTTGATTTTATGTATTTTTATGTTTGCCACCTCAAATTTTTGCTGGATATACCATTTTTTCACGAAAAAAGTTTTAAAATCATACAGTTTTTTTATATACATTTTTTTGGCAAAATGTAGGTGAGCAGGGGTTCAGTGGGACACAAAAAATTAAATACAAAATTAAATCTGTTTATGATCAAATTTAATGAAAACAAAAATAATTATCATTAGGTAAACATATGAATTACATATTAGTAGGTATAACGAAAAATATAAAATAAACTATAGTATTCGACTATAAAAATTAGATTTGTATTGCCAACATATTAGAATAACAATTTTTTGTAAATTTGAAATTATATAACCCTAGAATCAATTTCCATACTATATTTTATAGACAACATAAACATAATCAGGGGTGTTACAGCACAGCAAATCACAAACATATAAATCACCCTAGAATTTTGTTTTTATTATTCCTATAATTAACTTCAGTTTAAAAAATAACGCAGGATAAGATAGGACGACGATATTCTTGAATCTGACTGGTCAAGGCGTGAAGGGTGGATTTACATCAGCGAACATTGGAGAGACCTGTGTTTTTATTTCCCTTTGCTCTTGATGTGTTCATATAATAATCATAACATAGATGGCAGCTTGCTTACATTCACAAGATTACTTCTAATGTTCTAATATAAACTGATTGACACATGTCATATAAGGACCGCCGAAGTTAATTCGAGATTTTCGAGACTCTCGATTCCACGCCGAGATTAGTAGAGAATTTTCTAGACAAAGCTAGAGGTGATACACTCTCGATTAAAGTCGCCTAATGCCATCATTAAATGCAACTAATGCAAGAAATATCAACAAGTTAGGTACCTGAAAACATCTCTACAAATCTACCCGTAATCATGGAATATACAGGTGTCTGTGGATTTGAATCTCAGTACCAGTACCACATTCGACCAAATGTCACAAAAATCGACACAAGATATTAAATCGTATATATGTTTTTAAAGGAACCAACATAATAAGATATTTTCTTTTATTATTTAACTTAATTCGTTTATTCGTTATATATAAATTTGAATAAGAGGTCCCCATTTGATGCCGTCTGACATCTCGTTCGGATTATGATAAATGAAGTTGAAAGAGGAGCCTGGCGTGATCAGAGGCGGCTGCGACGGAGGATGAGGATGGTAAACAAATGAGGAGTGAGAGGTGAGGCCCGCATGAGTGAAGACGTGAAGAGCGATGAAGTGGAGGAATCTGATGTGGATGAGGCGACGTTAACTGATACGATATGACAGAGGCGGAATTAGACGATAAGTAATATGGATTCAGTAGCTGCGCGAGTTTAAGGTAAACCAACAGTAAATCTAGTTTATATAAATAGATGTTCACAAAATTCATACTATGTGTTAAGAATAACACTGTTAATTTTTTATGAACTTCTGATGTAGGTACAGAAAATGATATATTAGTCTCGCAAGTCTGGTGTTTTAACACGTGCAGCATAGGACGGTGGCTATCAAAATCAGCGTTTAATTGAAAGCATCATTTTGCTTCAATAGATTTAAATAAAAACTAATACCTAGTACTTTAGTATGTTTCAAATGTTATGTCAAACTACGAAAGCGATCTAATATATACAGGTTCAGAGTAATCGTAGTGTAAAATAAGCTGTGACAATGTACTCGATGACGGAAAAACTCGAGGGAGAGAGGCAACGGCAACATTTTTTGCGGAGAGAGGATAAATTGCACAAACACTACCTTGGAATATAGTCAAAATGTGGGTAAAATTCAAAATAACATGCCAGCTTTCCGTTCACACCGGTTCGTAGCGGAGTGCACACATGTATGACACATAGCACGAGGAAGTACAGTCACCTATCAAAAGTTTTTTTTAGAGAAGGGTTACCGAATATATTACCGAATCACGCGCAGTATGTTTAGCGCACACAAAATTTTACCCTGGACTGTAGCTGGTGAACGTCCTTAACCCTTAAGTACTCGTGCGGTAGCAATTTGAATTTGTCGTGTTTCCACATATCCTAAGACCATGTCAGTTGTCTTTAACTCCAATTATTTTGAATTTACTTCAACAATCTGAGTTATGGACGTAGCACTGAGTTCTACGGCGCGAGTAAATTAAATTGAAATTCATATTTTTAGACAGTTATTAGTTTATAATTGATAAAAATCAAATTATATCCTTATAATAATTATTGAAATATGTATATAAATTATAATTTATGAATTGATTTAGATCGGTAAAAAATCCTAAAAATATGAAAAATGAAAAGCTTCCGACGTATTTAGATTTCAATGAAGATGGAAGTGAATTTTGTATATATTTTTTGTAAATTAATAATTTAAATAGTAATAATGGTTATTTAATTAATAATTTACAAAATTTTATCCTTTATTAAAAATATGTAACACTGTATGTGTATAGAGCACTGCACGAGCCGTAATTTTGGAGCCCGGCCCGCCCGAAGCCCGACTATTATTAGGCCCGGCCCAACCCGGCCCGACAATTTCAAATTTTGCCAAAGCTCGGACAGCCCGAAGCCCACCTGCTATTTGGCCCGGCTCGGCCCGGCCCGATATTTTAAAATAAAAACAAAGCCCGGCCCTGCCCGGCCCTTAATGTTTCGAAGCCCAGCCCTACCCGGCCCGAGATTTTTTAAGGCCCGGCCCTGCTCGGCCCATGGTTTTTCGAAGCCCGGCCCTGCCACGGGCCGGGCCTTGCAGTGCTCTAGTGTATACACGATGGTGCACATAGTGCTCCGCGCGAGCAGTTATGTTACAAAAATTAACTATGGGTTAAACACAGCTCTCTGCATGTGATGTACGAACCCGGAATTCCGTGGTTCAAGTTTCTCGGCCGGCAGTGTGTGATTATTGATAAATTGTAAAACATCTTGCAATTAAATCGCACTCGAATGCTTCAAGCTTCTTAAATGTAGTCCTGGTTGCAAAATGAAAAATTTCAAAGGTCGTCGCACGGATGGAAATTCTGACTGCACCAAGACGAATCAATCGAACAGTGGTTGAATTTTCTTAATAACATCTACTATTCTAGTTGGGTGTAAATTCTGTTGAATGGTTACCAGCAAAATAAAATAAATAAATAAAAATTAATAAACTTTTTTGCACAATTGGATTTTTTATCAACTTACCATGGCCGTTTCCGCAAGACAGTATGTTGATCTTACCGGTTGGTAGGCTAAATAAAACGCTAAGTAATTTACTTACCGTTCAGTGAACGGTAAGTAAACTTAACAGAACGGTAAGTAATTTACTTTTCGTTCTAGAACGGTAAATAATTTTAATATTAATTACGAAGAATGAATATTTGCATATGGACAAAAAAGACCAATAGTGCAAAAAATTATATAAGCATCACGGACGTTAAGCAATTAACGATGTCAGACAAAATTGGATACTTAATATACTATTTTGCCTATCCATCCGAAACTTACAGTGCAGTGCTATAGGGCTGTTTCCTAATAGCAACAAGCATGCGCCGTAGTATACCGCGAGTTTTAAAATTTCGTACAATGAACATGGCTTCAACTTCAAACTTGAATGCTTTACAAAATTTCACTCAAAGAACGATTTTTCTGATACTAAACAATAAAAAGCTTCAATTTTTTAACAAATTACAAATAATGCAGCGATAGATCAAATTTTAAAGAAATAAAAATGTGTAAATTATTATGGTTAATTATTAGAAAATTAAGTAAGTTTACTGTACTTATATTATTTTTCTTGAAATATTTTCAAAGTACTTTACCTTCTCAGATTTATTCAATTCAAGATATTTTAAAGATAGTAAAGCTTATTAAAATAAATCTCTAGGTTTTAAGTTCTGTATATATTATAATCTTTTAATAAATAAGTACTTCGTTTCGATCTTCTGACGAAGATTCACGTGGAGTGGTTTGAAACGTTATATTTAATTTTAAAAAATATATACAAAACTTAAAACCTAAATATAATATTATTTTAATAAATGAGTTCTAAAAGTTATTTTCTAATATTAATAAAGCTTATTTGTAATTTTCGACTTTCCTGTTTAAAGCTGTGTACCATTTAAAGATATTTACTCCATTGCAATAATGTTCATTTTAACAAAGGACTGGATACCGGAATGAAAGAAATAAATAATCTTAAAGTCCTTAGTAGCGAAGCAAAAAGGAATAATTCCTCCGTGGCCTCGGCACAGGGTCGGACTAGACACTAAACACATCAATATGATGAGAAATTTCTCATTGGACCCAATTTATATTTGGTCTCTAGATTTCTCGCTTTAAGGCAGTAATGAAGCTATAAGCAAAAGTAGTTCAAAAATGTATAAAAAGCACTTCATGACTTGCGCTTTGGTGAAGATAATATAAGGACCTGTTCACAAGCAGTCTGTAGGCGGGACTAGAGCTTGCAGCAACATCTATATTCACATTATAATATAAACTATGATTGCATTATTTTATTTTCATTATATTACAATAACTATTCAAAATTTCTAAATAACACAACATACAACATTTATATGTTTAGGCGTGTTTAGAAATATACCTACTGTGCGACGCAATCTTTTTGATATATTTTTACTTCCCCGATCTATGTAATAGAGGGAAGTATTGTAATCGTGATTTTTTGACAGTTCGAGATTTTGGTGAATCTTCACGTTTTAGACCCTACTGAATCGAAAAAACATAATTTAAAAAAAAGTCGGTCTGTCGGTCTGTCTGGATGTTGCATAACTTAAAAACGCGTTGGAATTTTGACTGAAATTTTATATTTAAGATCTTGAGCCAAATTCTGACCAGTGGTACCAACTTTATAAACATAACTTATTTTATTTTTATTAAAATACTATCGTGTGTGGTATCAAATTAAAGCTCTCGGGAAAATAATTCTAGTAGAAAGATAAAAATAACATTTAAACGATCGTCAATTTTTTTTTTATACATTATTCAAATTATACCGAGTTTGGTGTCAATTTAAAGCTCTCGGGGAGACGAATTTAGTAAAAATGTAAAAAATGACATTTACCTATGCGATATTCAATCAAGTTGGTATCAACTTAAATAGTTTGGGAAAAAAGATAAATTTTTACCTTCCGCTTACCTGTAAAGGAAGGTATTGGAATCATGCAAAAAATCGGGTGGTGAATTTTTAGTGGATGAGCACGAATTAGGGTCCTTACAACTCATTTTTGATAGTTTCACGATGATGTCTGTGTGTATGTGTGTGTGTATGTGTGTGTGTGTGTGTGTGTGTGTGTGTGTGTGTGTGTGGTCAAGGGGTGTTAGTCGCATAACTCAAATACGAATTACCCGAAAATTTTGATATTTGGTATTTAACATTTGTATATAAATTGGAAGAGCTCCGTAGATTTTGGTACAAATATCTTCATCGGAAGTGATATTTTTTGAAGATTGAAAAGGTTAATTGTCAAAATTGTATATAAATTTGGAAAAATATAGTATTTATTTGTAATAAGAATAAGAGGAAAAGTTATTTGCAAATTACGTTATAAAAAAATTGTCTTTATCTGGTAGCATTAAAGAACTGCAGTAAAATTTAAAAAATAAATTTATCAAATAAAACGTTGATATCTTGTAATCCATGATCGGTTGATTTTTGTTTCTGCGTAAAAAATATTGACAGGTGAGACGGGTGACAAGTTGGCATACTAGCGCTATATAAGTCCTAAGTAAGATATTAAATGTAGTAATTGAACGGAGGATGGCTTCAACACAGCAAAGTTTTCCTGTGAATGAATCTTTTTATTCAGGTGATGCAAATTTCTGTGTTTGAATATTTTAGATTTTTATTTGTATATTTTAAATGGGCACCGGATTGTACGTATACATTTCTGTTTAAAGTCTAGATAAGGCGGAAGGTTGTGTGATGGCCACGTCAGATTTTTTAAGTTTTGCTGAATAAATCATAAAATTAAAGGCGTTACGAAATAAGTTATTAAAACTTATAGTCGGGGAAGTACTGTGGTGGACACAGCAGATTTTTTTATTTAAGCAGCTCTAAATTAAACATGTAAAAGTAGTACCTACTTTTCTGTTAAACAATACTATGGCAAAATTTGATAATACAGATGCGTCGCACTGTAGAAAAAAACATATATTCTCATATTAGTATATTAGATTCAATATTTTACTAATTGTAGCACTTTTTTCCTCTTTTTATACGCTCTTAAGAATAAGCCAATTTGGGTAAAAGGCGAGATAGATATGTACAGAGTGATCATACATGAACTACCGTACTGTATCGTTCTGATTAGATCTTTGCCGCCTTTATGTGATTAAATACTGAACTAAGCTCATCATCGTAACCTTAAAATGTCAAAAAATTACAGTTTAATTTCAAAATGACTTAATAATAGTAATCTTCACTTACTTTCTGCTTTACTGCAAGGATTTTAAAAATTTGCAAAATTTGCCGTAATGGCACTAGGTACATAACATTCGTTTGATAAAAAATGAATACCTACTAACTTTATTCTGTGGATGGGATGATAGTTTTGATTAAAAATTGACTTTTAAAGTCACGTGACGGTCAATTATTTATGGTCACCCTGCGTAGTTTTAGATTCAAAATTGTATTCTCTTCAATTGTATTTCAAACATTTTTATCACAATGATGTAGTAACAAATAAAAACTTAAATGTTCATTTACTGGGTCGGCTTTTTTCTTAGACCGACCCTGGTCTCCACCCTTTGGAAAACGAGGCACAGAACGTCACAATATAATTTTGTTAATAATCCATTTATTTTCTTCAGCTCCTAATTTTCCTTATATATCAAATTTAATTCTTCAATTAATCATTGCAGAACGGCAGAAACTTTCTTCATTTATTGGTTATTAATTCTCGAGATATGACATATTTTAAATTTTAGTTACGCGCAAGGGGTACAAGCTTCGAAGAACAAGATTTATGCAATTTAATTAAAATCATTTTCAAATAATTTTATTATGGAACATAATCAATACTGCTACCACAAAAAAATTCAGGGGTAATACCACAAGAGATGATAATTTTTTGAGAATTGTTTTGTCGTTTTTACGACAACTTATTTTTTACAATTCCACTCATACATTTATAAACCAACAAAAATTCATTATTTTACCTAGTTACCTTGTTTTATTTTGACTATTCCACTCATACGTTTCTAAACCAACAAAAATTCATGATAGTTACCTGATTTTACCTAGTTACCTTGTTTTATTTTGAAAAAACAGCCTTACACAAATTTTTTCGCACCTCTCCCTCTCACCTATGTTAGTTTTGATAAGTAAAATTTTTTTTATGTTTTAATAACTTCCTTAGCAACATGTTATTTAATTAGTGTCAAAATTGACTTTTTCATTCGTGAAATAATCATCCGAATATCATTCGTGGTTAAATCTTGTTTTGGCAAATTTTTCAAATTGTTATTGCAACTTCACACAAAACAACATTTAAAAGCATAAAGTTGGGGAAAATTTTCTATGATGTGAAATTGCAATAAGTTGCTATGGAATAGACAAAAATTGTCTCAAAAATTATTATCTCGAATGGTATTGGTAGAGTATTTTTCCTGTTAGAAAACACTACCTACCAAACTACTCATTTTGCAAAAAAAAAATGCTGAAGCTTAATTTGGCAAATAAATTTTGTATTGTAGCTAACGTAACTAAATATAATCGAAATAACATTGCTGCTTTATTTTTGAATTATTTTTACAATAGAAACTTTGACTATATTCTATATAGTGAATTTAACATTAATAAATGTACATTATTTACCACACTGATTGCGTATTTACTCAAAATGACAATTTTCAAAAAAAAATTACCATAATATTATTGAAATCAATTCTTCCATTGCCTGTTGGGTTATGCGATTTTCGACAAAACTGTACGAATGAAATTATTGAATTAAAATGGCTCAAAAAGAAATTCTCCTTCATTGATTTCAGAAAACAAGTTCGTATTTTTAATAAATATAAATGTTTGTTGAAAACAAAGTCTACAAATTTGATTGGCTATGAAATAAAAATCCTGCATTTTTATTGGTCATCTTTTGACAGATATACTTACATAGAATACTGAACATACGATAAACACTCCATTTAATATGTTTGTTATTTTAATTTTTTTTTGCAACAAACAGGAAACAAAAAAACGTATAAATTATAATCTAATAAACTTGAACAACTTAATAAAATGTATTAAAAATGGAGCAAACGTCTTAATAATTTATTCCATACAAGTTTCTACTCTCATTTATGCAAAAATTAATCCTTGAATACTAGCAAAAATAAAATAAAACTAAATGCCATCAAGTTAGTGCCAAAAATTTATTAACTGGGACATAATTTAAATAATTTTCTTAATCTTTCTGTAAAGCTCAAAGAACAAATACCCAATTACAAATGTGCACATTGTTCAATCATAAATTATGTATGTAATACATTCTTCGCATGTTAGCGTGAATATAGTATTTTATTTACATTTATGTAAATATTGAAAGTGGTTTTGTTTTGTTTTCAACGAGTGATGAATGAAAATTTTAATAGCACATTCACAAGAACATGAAATGTCAAATCCTAATAATACAACATGGTACATTTGAGTGACAGATGTCGTTTTGTTAATGGAAATTTTAATAATAAACCAGTTGTCATTGAACATTTCTTTAGCAGTTTTCATTAGTGCTTCGAACAATACCAAGACTAGTCTTGGTATTGGTCTTGACAAATTCAAGACCAATACTCAAGAAAGACTAGGATTAAAAATCAAGACCAAGACTCAAGACTAGGCACTCAAGACCAAGAGTCTTGAACAAGAGTCTTGCAAGAGTCTTGATCCGTTTATTTTTTTTCTTAAAAACAATAATACGAGTACATTCATTTTAAAAATAAAATTAAATAAAAAAACAATTTTGATACTTACATTTTTTTAAATAGCTTTAATCTGATGCCGGTCGTGTCATAATGACCAAGGACCATAATGAATCCAGTACGGTACTCAGTAGCTCAGTACCATAATAAAATATTAAACAACTCGTTACTTACGAAGTTTGAAAAACAGCATAACTTGACTTTTTTAGATTTAAATTTTTTTGTTAAATACCAAATAATGTATTTTACTTTTTGACTAATTTATGCTAGCAGATAAAAATTTTTATGCAATACTTATCGTATCCAATTATTATGGTACACGTCATGTAATCAAACTCGGCTTCGCTACGTCTGATAATCTTCACGACTTATACCATAATGATCGACGTTACGACCCTTATAAATAACTATTATAAATCTAAATACGGAATGTAGGTACCTATATACTATATACTTTAAAATAAACCATTACAGCGTAATTTTACAAAACTATAAATTGTTCGCAATTAAGTTAACTGTTGGTGACATGTCCTAAATTATTAAAAAATGAATATTGATATAATTATAAATTTATTCAAAATTTAGTAGATTTTGATAATAATAAACAGTTTTTTTTTCAAGACTCTTGATTCAAGACCAAGACTGAATGTCACAAGCCCAAGACTAAGGTGTTCAAGACTAAGGCAAGACCAAGACAAGACTTACTTATTCAATTCTTCTCGAGACCAATACCAAGAACAAAAGCCAGTCTTGGTCTCGACTTTCCGAAACACTAGTTTTCATATTATGTGTTATAAAATAATGAAGTAAAGCTGGGCATAAATTAATTCAAAATGAATTAAAAAATTATGTATCAAATTTGGTTAAATTTATACTAATATTTCAATTTACAATCAAAATACTTTCTAAAAGTTTGTTTACATTTAAAATTTATATTTGTTGTATTGTTTTTCTACTTATAAAATTTTATCTTTCATAGACAAAATAGGTATCTGTTGATTGTTAATAAAAAGCAATTAATCGTAGAAAAAATTATGTGTATAGGTAGCTCTTGCTGATAGTATTTTTGCAGACTTTAACTAGTTGCAGTCCTCGCTGCGCTCGTGCTACAATCTTATAGTCTCAATCTGCAAAAGGCTACTTTCAGCCATTGACATACAAATAACTATTTTGTCATTTTTATTGAAATTAATTTGAATCAAGCCCTTTCAAAAAGAGTGAATTGATTCCTGAAAGCTTAAGCCTTTTCGAAAGGGTTGTCCCAAAAAAAAAAGTTTGATTTTTTTTATACAAATCGAAAATTTATCAAAATAGCACTCGTGCTACGCACTCGTGCAATTTTCAATCAAGCGTAATAACCATTCGTGATACAGCAACAAAAATTGTCGACATAACTTGGAACACTAGTGGTATTATATATGACAATTCGGCAATTCCACTCATAGTTTTCCATCCAATCAAAACACAGTATTTTGCTGAATTATACCAATCACAGACGAACTACAGTAACAATTTTCACTAGTGAAAATTGCCGCGAAGCGTTGCTTAGATATTATGTCAGTTGATGATTGTTTTAAAAATACTGTAATTTTTTTGGAATAAATAAAATAATTCGAGAAATTGTCAAGCCGAATACCGTACGTGACTATGATTTTTTGGAAATTTTTGCCATTTGGTCACTCCTGCTTGTTGCTTTAGAAAATAAACACGAGTGCGTAGCAACAAGCAGTCGTGACCAGACGGCAAAAATTGCCGGCAAAATCATAGTCACTAATGGTATTATACGAGTATATGACAATTTTTACTGTCAGACGAATTTGTATATTTTTTACCATAGATTATCTGTCACAAAAGCACGTATCTATTTACTGACAACGGGATTAAATAATTCAATTCGTTGACACAAGGACTGAATATGAAAAGTAATCCCTTGGGATCAAATTAAGAACCCTAGTCCCTAAAGATAAGAAGAGTTTTACTCCCGGAAATGCAAAAAATATAACAGTTCTGATGTGTAATTCGTCTGCGAAATGTGTTCAGCATCTTTGAGACTATTTGGCCTCGGCTAAAACTGTAACTCTCAGGAAGCTAAAACCCTGTTCACACATGAACACATAGAAGACACACACACACGCAACAGTAAGAAATACTGTGTGTTGCTTGTGAAATAGAGGCGCCGCTATTTTTACTTCCTTGTACGAAGTAAGGAAGTATTGTAATCGCGAAAAATTTCGGTTCTCAGATTTTGACGGAAATATCCGTTTTGACCTTTTCTGAATCCATTATGACTAGTTTCGTCGTGACGTCTGTACGTACGTGCGTACGTGCGTACGTGCGTACGTGCGTACGGACGTATGTGTGTCGCATAACTCAAATACGGTTAGACGTAGAAAGCTGAAATTTTGTATTTAGGACTGTTATAGCATCTAGTTGTGCACCTCCTATTTTTGGTTTCAATCTACAAACCGGAAGTAGTAAATTTAAAAAAAAAATTGATAAATAATTAATTTTAGGCAATTTTTTTTATTTTAAATGAAAGATTATGTGATTATTATCTACAATCGGTATTTTATAAATTTTTCTGTATCTTCTATCATTTAAGAATAATTAAAGTATATACCTACTTATAATTTAATATTTCGGTATCTTGTAGTCCATGATCGATTAACATTTGTTACTAGGTAAAATTTAAATGATTATGACATGACAGTGACAGTAGCCGTGACAATAGTAAAATATCGTTTATATCTTCTTCTGCAGTTTAAATAAAATGACTAAAATATATTTGTGAGTATATACTAGTATAATAAGTTAAAGAATTTTTTATATTATTCTACATTTTAGTTATTAAGAAAATTATGAACATACAAGGCGTACAAGGAAGTCATGTGGTGTCCACGTCAGATTTTTTTATTTCTATGTAAGTATAGAAAAAAATCAATTTTGAGGCGCATGTGTGTGTCTTCTGTGTGTCCATCTGTGAACAGGGCTTAAAACGTAACTAGAATCCATTCTCTACTCTCTTCGTTTGTAGCCAGAAGCACTGACCACTTCTTCAACTTCTTTATAAAAATCCGAAGACTGATCGCTGTTAAACGTTGGGTGTGCCGCCAGCACAATGATCAATGCTCCAGTGAGTGGCTTCAGCATCAGTTAATGATACGCTTTCTACGGCTCATGCGGCCGAGTATAATCACAGTTTTCTATCCGTTTTGTTTTAATATGAAGCGTTCTGCTTGCCTGGCTAGGCTTGGCTTGGGCTTGATTACTTTAGTGTTTACTTGTAATTGCACATCGATTAAGGCTGGATTTTTTTACGGAGTGAACGAGGAATGCAATAAGAAATGGAACGGTAATTGATGGAGTTCATTAATGAATTTAGGTATTAATGCAGTCAGTGCAAACAGAAGTAAGTTATAAATTGAAAAGAAACAGCGCAATTCGATTTCTACGATCGCACAAGAAAAATAGTCTAAATCTATACAGGGTGTTCCACAACTTTGGATAAAAAATTAAAGGGTATACTGTACGACGCGTGCTGATAATGAAACTATTTTTTTTTAATTCGCAAAGATAAGGGTAATTTACTTAACGTGTGCACATTTTAAGTATCACTGTTTTGATGGTATATTTGATAATTTGACATTTATTAGTACTTAGGTATTACATATTATGTAAATAATTACTTTCATTGTAGAAGATTTTTTTAAAATTATTAAAAATAACTACCGACCAGTGGCAAAAAATGTTAATAAACAAAATCCTTTCAAATTCAAATACTTATTTCTAAAACTATTTAAAACTTTTTCGTATAAAAATATAATTAGCCTGTCGATCGGTGTTATCATAATTCCATAAAAACTGCAGCGCTTTTTATTTTTCTTATGTCGTATTTCATTATCATCGTACGCCTTTCATTTTAATAATTCTGACATGTTTATAATTACGTTATGGCATTTAGCTGCCGTTAGCCAGTGGCACTCAAACTTGTTACCGATCAGATCAACGAAGGCTACGAACGGCTCAAACGGGGGCGTGCAGTTTAAAACTAAATGCTTATGTCAATGAAGCTTTATGGCGTATAGCATTTGGGAAGTATCTCTATTACTGTCTAACTCATGTAGAACATGGGCAAAATACTTCATATTTTTAAATACAAACTTGCCTCGGCGACTCTAGCGCGCGCGTCCTTTCCAGGTGCGTAGTATAGAGTTCACTGGTCTTCTTGTTCAATGAACAAATCAACAAATTAACGCGGTCCCTGCATATCACACCTCCAACTCATCACCCAGCAATGATGAGTCTACGGCCAATAGTATAATCAATTTTGTAGAACTCATCACTAAATTAACATCAAATCAAAATTCTACACAAGATACAGTCAATAAAGTTACTATACTATGTCCACCGAACAGATAGAGCAGATGCTCCACCCACAAATGTGCGCGAAATTGAAATACAGTATTGCTATTGGTAAGCCAGTTTTACACTGCTAGGCAAACTCAACTGCTGAGATCGGTCATCAAAAAAATCGTTCGTAAATAAAAATTGTACTTCATATTCCTTTTAAAATTATGTTATACATAAATGATAAAATATATAATTCTTCCATATTTATTTCAAATAAAACTGTTTAATTTTTCTGCTTTTTAAAATTTGTTGCTTGTAAAGCCTACTTCTGCGCACATTGTACTGCGCAGATTTGGCTCTGCCCACTAGTTTTATTACTCTATGTGTTCGGTGGACATAGTATAATTCAAATAATTGATCAAATCTCATCGTTTTCATGCCCATAATGGGCTCTATATACATCTTACAATAAGATTTATAAAAATAAACTATTACACTTTTACAAAATAAAATCCATATTGCTCGAATATATTAAACAGGATTATTTTAATCACGTTAGTAACCAATAAAATAGACCTCCCATTTAAAGTTTTTCCTACTTTCAATTAAAAATAACAATATTCGGAAACATTTTTTTAAATTCTATTAAGCATTCCAAAACAAAAATTTAATTTTAATTCAAAATAACTCCTGTCAATTACAATGATTATGCTGGTTAATTGATATATTGACAATAATCAAAAATTCTTGTTTGAATATTCGGCTTAAGTGTTTTTTTTCAACATTTTCAAAACAGGACGAAATTTACTAGCGGACTACATTTTTCACTACATGAAATTTCCGTTTAATTACAATTTTATTATTTTCTCATCTGTTATAAACATTATAATATTTTTTGATAAATCATTGATGTACTACATACCTAATATTACTTGTATATAAAATTTGAATAAAATATCTTTAGTAGATAGTTCACAAGAAACTACAAGTTAAATTTTAAAAATCACCAAAAATTTAATTTCTAAAAAATCTGACGTGGCCATCACACAACCTTCCGCCATATCTACACTTTAAACAGAAACGTATACGTACAATCCGGTGCCCATTTAAAATATACAAATAAAAATCTAAAATATTCAAACACAGAAATTAGTATCACCTGAATCAAAAGATTCATTCACACGAAAACTCTTCTGTGTTGAAGCCATCCTCCGTTCAATTACTATACATTTAATATCTGACTTATGACTTATATGGCGCTAATATGTCAACTTGTCACCCGTCTCACCTGTCAATATTTTTTACGCAGAAACAAAAATCAACCGAACATGGATTACAAGATTTCAACGTTTTATCTGATAAATTTATTTTTAAAATTTTACTGCAGTTCTTTAATGCTACCAGATAAAGACAATTTTTTATAACGTGAGTTGCAAATAACTTTGCTTCTTATTCTTATTACAAATAAATACTATATTTATCCAAATTTACATAAATTTTTGACAATTATCTTTTTCAACTTCAAAAAATATCACTTCCGATGAAGATATTTGTACCAAAATCTAATGAGCTCTTCCTATTCGTATACAATTGTAAAATACCAAATATCAAAATTTTTAGGTAATTCGTATTTGAGTTATGCGACATCCGGCATCGGCCCGGACCACACACACACGCACACACACGCACACACACGCACACACACACACACACACACACACACACACACACACACACACGCACACGCACACGCACACACACACATACAGACATCATCGAGAAACTATCAAAAATGAGTTGTAAGGACCCTAATTCGTGCTCATCCACTTAAAACTCACAACTCGATTTTTTGCATGATTCCAATACCTTCCTTTACAGGTAAGCGGAAGGTAAAAAGGAGAAAATTAAATTTTTCGGATTGATGGCAATTTCGGATTTTCGTACCTTTTTATATATATATATATATATAATATTGTTTTAAATAAAACTTCAGTCAAGAAGCTTCCATTATTGTATACATAATATAGTTTTTCCAGGAGGGTATACCTATTCGATTCTCAAGGTCAGAAATTTTTTGACGAGATAAAAACGCTTAGCCCTCGGACTACTAGTGATAACTTCACAAAATAGATCTGAAAGGTGTGGAACGGTTCGAGTCTGGCTGGGTTGGGACGAGGTTGCACGTCGCCGCCCAAACGCACATGCTTGAGCTTTAGAAGCGGACGCATAAATTAACGAGTTTTTATAACTGGATCTCTTGAAGAAATTCGTTTAATTAGCGACTGGAGACCAACGAACTTGTTTTTAATTCATCGAATGCTCGAATGGCTAATCGATAAATGGTTTATATTGTGGTTAAGTGAGTTTCAGATATTCTTAACCAGAAAGGATTGAACATACCAAGAACACTTCTATTTTACATGTAGTTAAGTGACCCGTTTTCCTGTTTTCCGAATTCCTACTCTCGATTTAACTTTTCTACTTTCCCGACCTATGAATAAGGGAAAGTATTCGTTGTAATCGTAATTTTTCGACAGTTCGAAATTGTGGTGAATCTTTACGATCTAAACCCTACTGAAACAATGTTGGATTCCTAATTTTAAAACGCGTTGGAATTTTGAACTAAAATGTTATATTTAAGATGTTGACCCAAAAGTTCACTTTAAGTTCGTTAATGAGACTTATTCACCCAGTAGTACCAACTATCGAGTGTGGTATCAAATGAAAGCTATCGGGAAAAAATTACAAGAAATTAAAAATATCATATAAACGATCGTCAGTTGTTTTTCTTAAATAAATTATTCAAATTATACCGATTTTGGTACAAATTTAAAGCTCTTAGGGAGATAAAAGTATAGTAGAAATGTAAAAAATGACATTTATGATATTTTAAATTGTTTCTTCAATAATTATTCAAATATTGTCAAGAAGTATGTCATAAAATTAAAGCACCCTGAAAATGAAGTTTAGACGAAGAATCAAAAACAACATTTAAACGATGGTCAATAATTATTGTTTTCACATTTTACTCAAATTAGGCCGAAGTCGGTATCAACGTAATCCTTTCGAGGAGAAAGAAATATTTGTTTAAATTTTGCTAAATGAAGTATAAAATTAAAGCCTTTACGAAAGCAAGCTATTAAAACTTATAGTCGGAAAAGTACTGTGGTGGCCACAGCAGATTTTTTAAATGTAAGTATCATTCAAATATTGCACAAGAATCACCTTTCCAAATTAAAACCAAGGACCATTCTAATTTTTATTTACAATCTATAGCTAGTAGTTATCTCCAAACAAATTTTTATTGATACTTTCCGTTTCTAATTTAACACAACAATAATAATTAAAGCTCAAAATTAATGATCTCCAAACATGCCAGAGTTCTGATATTCTGATTGAGGAAGCCGGTGAACCTCAGCTCTGTAGTCTGATCTGACGAATAAAAAGACAATTTAATTAATAAAATACCGTTTTGGAAACCTGTTCCTAGTTATTAAATCCTAAATGGTTGATTTTTCAACTGTTGCCGTCAAGATGTTATTAATGGATATCAGAATGTCAGATGATACAGCATTTATACAGAAGAGAGGATGTGTAGTGGCCGTTATACATACAGGATGTTAAATACAAATGATCCAACATTCTGCATGAAAATATGTGATGCCTAGCAACTGGATGAATTTGTTTTGATAACAATTTGACAAAAAGTGTCCGAAACGAAGTCAAGGTTACTTTTTATGTCAAATTACTATCAAAACTGTTGAATTTTATATTTGGTTTGAGCTGTTTGAAATAGATTAGCACATACTCGTATTAACATCAAACTTGTACTCATTAATCACAAAATAGATTCCACAATTCGAGCCACAATTATTATACAAAGGAAAAGTTATTTGTTATCTATGTTTTTATAACACTATTAGCAAACGTCATTCTAAATTAAACAAAATACGAAAAGGTGGCATGGCGTCAAAGCTAAATTACTTTAAATTGCATTTCTCAACAAAAACAAACGATATTACTTTATAAACATCGAATAATAGTTTTTTTTTATACAAGACGATAAAATTATATTTTTCGGCGATTGACATTAAAAGTGCCGTTTTTTTGACAGTTGACAGTCAGCAAAGTGTCACTTTTGCCACCTAGGCAGCAAAAATAGTAAAAAAAGCCAAGGCAGCAAATGTAATTGTTACTATGGTGAATCAATAAATTTGACATTTATAAAATTCATCAACATACCTAACCTATTTTGTTTTTTCATAGCAACTGTCAACATATACACATAGCAATATAATTTGAGTGCGATACCTATCAATATATTTAAAATAATCACTAAATTAATATTAATTAATAACAATCGCCGAAAAAATAATGTGTTTAACATGGCAAAAAAATAGATTTGCTGCCAAAGCTAGATTCATAGCCTCGGCTGCGCCACGTCTATGAAACTCTAGCCGCGGCAGCAAATCTAATATTTTTTTGCCTAGTTAAAATAATAACTATTTATCGACGAAAGAAAACTGTATTGACAGATTTCGTATAAATATGACAGCTTCCAGCACTTGTTTTACTTTTTAGTGAAAACTTTCCTCGTGTGAACAGGGCATTATGTTTTTCATCCTACTTTTTTCACAGAACGGATGCATGCAGAAATATGTGAAAACGAATTTGAAAAAATAATTTTACTTTATCTACTCTAATGTTACATTATCTACCCTTGCGGTTAAAGTGTTTTGGGTCAATAAAGTAGCACTTTGACATCAGCTATGGAAAAAAATATACATCTGAATCTTTTGTAACCCGCAGAAACTTAAATTTAAAATGGATCAACACCAGTCGTCAAAACGGAGAAAAACAATATGTAGTTTTTCCCCATAAAATTGTTTAAAATAATAAAAAATATTTTTTGTCTATTTTTTTCTTCTAATGTGCCTTTTTATATTGTATTAGATTAGAACAAAGAGGAAGCATTTTTAAACTATTAAATATGTCTTCGTTATTTTGAAAATTTTTATCGATACATTCGATACATCTCATGTCCCGTAAACCACCATAGAAAAAAAAGTTTTTGACTGAAAAAAATGTTCAACTTTAACAACTTGCACGGATTGCCAAAAAAATTGTAGACCATATTCAAGGCAAGGACATTAAAGTTCACACAATTTCCCTTAAAGTTAAAAAAAGAACAAATTTCTACGATGATTTGATCCAAAGTTATGAGCATTTGAAATTTAAAGTACACCATTCGAAAGAGAAGACTTTGATATTTTAAAAAGTCAAAGTATTATTGATTTTGGGTCAAATGCAACCGAGTTATCATGGTTTGAAAATTGGACATTTTTCGTCAACAAAAAAATGTTCCCCTAATTTTTTCCTCGAGTGTATTTTAGTACCTATCCGGAAACCAAACCTCTGAACCGTTATAGTTATTTATGTATCAAGGGCATCATGATGATGTTTATGCTCATCCGAGGGCGACATGTTTACAAGCCCAAGGGCCTCTGGCCCGAGGGTCTGTAAATCGCCCGATCATCAATGATGCCCGTGGTGCATACAATATTTTATGTCTTACTATTTTATTTAAAATATTACGCGCGTGACATTTCGCTTTGACGTTTCGAATTTTGTTAATATTTTTGGTATCCTATAGTAACAGACAGAAAATATATTAATTTCAGAAGAAAAACATTAGTGATGTCTCAATATTACCATGGCAATTTCTTAATGCCCTAGGGTATAATGTAGTATATAACATACCTCGTATCCATGACATAATTAAACAATTACATACTAGGAAGACATAAAAAATATTTTTGTAAACCAATAACAGAAGTCGAACCGATTCGAATCAGTTTTTTAAAGCTAAAACTAAAATCTAAAAATTTTTCATCAAAATGTTGCATTTTCTGTAGTTAAGTTTTAGATTTTTTAAATATTTTAATCAAAATCTGGAACACACATTTTAATTAATGGATTGTTAGCATTTTTAAACTGATAACCGGTTCATATAAAATAAAAATATGAAACCCGGAAACTATAGAAAACAGTGAACTGGTAATCGAAGATGAACCGTTATTTTATGCGGTACGAGTCCTTGCCGGTGCGCAATCAGTATGTGTGTGACTTTTGCCGCATAAACAGAAATATTTCTATTCGGTGAAATAATCATCGGAAATATACCTAGAAAGCTTTTAAAAGCAAACAAGTAGATAAAACATTAATTTCCAATTCTGCAAAAAGATAATCTATAAAGGAAAATAATTACATTATATTGATTGCACCCTTTGTTAGCCCCGATCAATACTAACCTCACTTTAATCTCCGTATTCAGAACGTAGAAGGTAGAAGGAACCACCAGGAACCTTCATAAATATCTATTACGTGTTGAGAAGAACCGCGCATTTCCTCAAAAGCGATTTGAGTCAGTTACAGATATAAATAATGAATGCGGCTAATGCTGGTAATTTGCTTTACTGGGAAACTCCTTGGCGGTTTGTGCCTTGTGAGGCAGCTTGCAGGAAATAATTAATTAGAACATTTTGTGACCAGCGAATGAGTTAATTTGACACTTGACTTGCATTTTAAATTGTGGGAACATTATCACAAATTTAAACAAATATGTACTTTACGCAAAGTGTTAAAAATGGAATGGGTTCAACACCAGAAAATAAAAGTCCATAGCATGGAGGATGCAAATCACAGGAGAATAATTCAAATCTTTTATTATTTATTATTATATTACACTATAAACACAGGAAGATCCAATTCTAGAAAAGTTATAATAGTCAAAACCGAGTATGTGGGACTGGGACTCAGGACTGGTAGTTGATTTCGTTCAGTTCAACCTAATTTGTGTATTCCCCTTGTATTGAAGAGACAAACAAGTGTTACGTATGAGAAGTTGACCCACCCATACTAGCCCACCCTGTTAAAATCTATCGCAATCGTTAGTTTTACGTTAGTTGAGTTTAGTTTTGTAGAAAATTGCGTTAGTTTTGAATGTTTATACGTATTTTTAAAAAATAATATTTGGGTGGGCTAACTTCACAACAGCCCAACCCTTAATTCGAAAGTGCGAGGAAAACACATTAATACCTTTTAATTGATTAGTTGATGTTAGTTGTGCTACATATTACGTTTGTTTTGTTATTCTAAGCTGTCAAATTTGAGCCGAGTGGGTGGGCCAAAATCACCGTTCTCCAGCCCATTGCAGAATTTCACGCGTAGATTTTACATACGTTGTCACCGTGGTTAGTTGAGAATAGTTTTGACGAAAAATACGTTAGTTGTGCCATAATTTGCCCGCCTTAACCAAAATAACCATTTTCGCTAACCGTACGCACTTGATGCTATTATGTCATTGATTGCTGTAATTTTACAATATAAAATTGGAAATAAAATAGAAGGCAACAACCAACAGCAGTGTTGGAATTTACCAGATTTTTTTAAATTTAGTTTATGATTGACAAATAATATGGTACAAAAGTTTTCAAAGTGAGGAATGCAATAGTTGGACGTATTTACCAAAATATAATTTACCTTTTCTTTTTTAGTGTGCATGCAGTAAGCCAAACGCTACTGAATAAAAACAAAGAAGCAATTTATTAAAATAAATTATTGCAAAATAAAAAAACTGCAGTAATACATTTTTTTACAATAATTTATATTTAGGTATATTTGTTGAAAAGAAGAAAAAATTTTGATATTAGCAAATCAAATTGAGCGATATTCTTAAAATTCTAGAACTATGTAATTATCCGAAAACAATTAAATTAGTTCCTAAAAATAAAAGATTGAATTAATAAAATAAAAATCGCATGACACAAATAACAGCCAATAGAAGAATTGATTAAAAAATAGTAACAAGGATTATATAAAAATTTAGCGGAAATTTTTTACAATTAGGTTGAGGAACCTAACTATAATAATTAATTAATGCATAACTTTTCTGTCACATTCCAGTTTGATATTTAAATTAAAAATTGGCTAAATTGTCATTTTGAGATCAGATTATTTTAAAAAGATTTTTGCAACAAGTAGGTATTCAAGTAAAGTATTATTTCCGGTAACAGAATTTTACAAAAATCTTATCAGTTCTTCTTTAAGATGTACAAATGTTTTATGCAAATTATTATAATATAATGTTGGTGTAGAAATTGAGATTATAATAATAAAATTATAATGACAAATAAAGTGCGCAAAAATTCATCCATACATAACCACACATTTGTTTCTACCATGACAACAATAATTTCTTGTATTAGTTTAAAAAATGATTTACTTTTTGTACAATTGCTATAATAATCATAAACAATTCCTGAATGGCCTCCTATTTTTACAGAAAACAAGGATATATAGTAGCATCAAGTCCGTACGGTTAGCGAAAATGGTTATTTTGGTTAAGACGGGCAAATTATGGCACAACTAACGTATTTTTCGTCAAAACTATTCTCAACTAACCACGGTGACAACGTATGTAAAATCTACGCGTGAAATTCTGCAATGGGCTGGGGAACCGTGATTTTGGCCCACCCACTCGGCTCAAATTTGACAGCTTAGAATAACAAAACAAACGTAATATGTAACACAACTAACATCAACTAATCAATTAAAAGGTATTAATGTGTTTTCCTCGCACTTTCGAATTAAGGGTTGGGCTGTTGTGAAGTTAGCCCACCCAAATATTATTTTTAAAAAATACGTATAAACATTCAAAACTAACGCAATTTTCTACAAAACTAAACTCAACTAACGTAAAACTAACGATTGCGATAGATTTTAACAGGGTAGGCTAGTATGGGTGGGTCAACTTCTCATACGTACAAGTGTTTGCACTAAAATCTACATATTAATTTTCTTGTGAATGAATCTTCTGATACAGGTATTTTATTACTTAATATTTTCTAGATTTGCATTTTCTGAAGATGCATTTTCGTGTGTATGATTTTTATTTTTTATTTTTTGGTGTAGAATGGCTACTTGTATGCGGCTACCAACTCAAGGGGAGGCTCAAAGTTGTTATGTAGTGGATTTATGGACAATATGCTTTTGCTTAAAATTGATGGTATAATCAGGCGCGTACCCGGAAGGGTGGCTGCCAGACTGCAGCCTCCTCCCTACCAAAGAAGTAAAAAAAGACAAATACTTGTAGTCCGGCAGTTTGAATTTTCCCTTTTTATTTCAGCTTATCTAATGTCCTAAAAAGTTTGTAAAATAGTGCATCTCATAAAAAATGGAGAATTTAGTGCAAGACATCGGTGCTCGATATCATTATCCGTTAATAAATGACGACAGTTTTCGTGTAAGGAAACAAAATTTCAACTTATTTTAAAATGATTGAAATGTTCGAAATACATTTTCACGATTTTCTCGAAAACTGTGCCGCATGACCTTTTCTATAATAGTCCAGGAATTATAGCTTTTAGGGTCAGAAAAATTAATTCATAAAATTTTATGACTGATTTCGGTTCCTCAGACAGTGCACTATCACCGGAAACAAAGTCCCCGAAAATCCCCGCTTTGGAAAATTTGCAGGAACCTATTTTAATGTAAACTGCTAGAAAGTGAAATTAGCGTTTACGGACCCTAGGGGTGGTCTGATGTGGTTCAAATGTTATTTTATGAAGAAAAAATATTTTTTTCGACCCAAAGACAATTTTTTTTTCAAAATGGGCCAAAACTTTCATCGGAAGTGGTTTAAAAACGGGGAGAAAAGGGTTTGCCACCCTTTTTCAAGGTGCTACGCGTCTTGTGACTGAGTTTAAGTACGTATGCGTGTGTGTAGTGTACGCGCGTGCGTGTGTGCGTGCGTGCGATGGCATTCGCAGTTGTGCTGTTGAAAGGGATGAAAAGACGTTAAACCAGTAGTTTACAGAGAAATAATGTCGGCACATTAGCCCTTTAAAATTTTTAATTACGTTATAATTTATTTTTATAATAACATACCGGTGCCATATATCGTGGCTAGATGCCCTAGCTTTTTCACAAGCAATTATAAAATTTAAAAATTTAAAATATTTTTTATGTTTGATCAACTCTACTTTCTGAACGAATGAATATATCGACTGCCGGTTTGCAGTGTTGGATTCCTTGGTAACTTTTACGTAAGATACATTATATTCAATTTTTTGTAAGGCCATTGATAACCAAAAATTTAATTATTCAAGTGAAAATTGCAAAATTTAAGAATCTAAAATATTTTTTGTGTTTAATCAACTCTACTTTCTGAACGAATAAAGATATCGACATCCGGTTTGCGGCATTGGTTTCCATAGTAAATTTTACGTAAGATACATTATATTAAATGTTTTGTAAGGCCCTTGATAACCCAAAATTTAATTATTATCTTCAAATGAAAATTGGAAAATTTAAGAATTTTAAATATTTTTTGTGTTTAATCAACTATACTTTCTGAACGAATAAAGATATATAAAGGTATTGAATTATCATTATCATGTTACAAAGACACATGGGGGAAATTTAATTAATGCGTGCTTTGATGTCTGACTTATTTATAATAAATCTTACTTTGTTTAAAATTATGAATTTTAAGGTAGTAATAATAACGTCACTGCTTAAAGAGGAAAAATCTTATTGGGCTCCTAAAGTGAAACCTAACAATCCCACATCGTTGACGTCTATGGTAGTTGCGATTTTACAAAATTTAATTATTATCTTCAAATGAAAATTGGAAAATTTAAGAATTTTAAATATTTTTTGTGTTTAATCAACTATACTTTCTGAACGAATAAAGATATCGACTTCCGGTTTGCGGCGTTGGATTCCTTAGTAAATTTTATGTAAGAAACATTATGTTAAATGTTATGGTAGGTCCTTGACGGTCCTTGATAACCCAAAATTTAATTATTATCTTCAAATGAAAATTGCAAAATTTAAGAATTTTAAATATTTTTATGTTTAATCAACTCTACTTTCTAAACGAATAAATATATCGACTGCCGGTTTGTAGCGTTGGATTCCTTGGTAACTTTTACGTAAGATACATTATATTAATTTTTTTGTAAGGCCATTGATAACCCAAAATTTAATTATTATCTTCAAGTGAAAATTGCGCCATCTTGGATTCCGGGTGTTGCATGCAAAATTCGGCTTGGTAACGAGCAGATTCTAATTCAGCGGGGTTAAATTAGTCTAGAAACTCATGTTACATAAAATGCACCTAGAAGTGCAAATTTCGGATTTCCCGTCTAGTCTATTAGCCCGCTTGTCTTGCGCATCAGCTTCTGTTCTATGGTTAGATCCATTTGTCTTTGGGTCGAGAAAAATATTTTTTCTTCATAAAATAACATTTGAACCACATCAGACCACTCCTAGGGTCCGTAAACGCTAATTTCACTTTCTAGCAGTTTACATTAAAATAGGTATATTTCTATTGGTTCCTGCAAATTTTCCAATGCGGGGATTTTTGGGGACTTTCTTTCCTGTGATAGTGCACTGTCTGAGGAACCGAAATCAGTCATAAAATTTTATGAATTAATTTTTCTTAGGTTTGGGCCTGTTTTTCGGTATAATTCCTGGACTATAAGGATTTTAGTGCTCTATAATTATTTAATATAACAGTTTTTCTCGTATCATTAATCATTTACAAGATAAATGCAAAAAACAAAAACAAAATGATATGCAACACGTAATATACAACCTCTGTAGGCGGCAGAGAGTGGCTTAATTTTTTTTTAAGAGAGGGTCCCATGTATAAATATAAATATACGAGGAACTCATATAAGCACAAATTTGCAGGGTACCTAAATATTTAATATAGGGATAGCCGCTACCTTAAATTCTGAGGTTGTCCAAAGGTACCAGCAATTTTATGATTCTACATACTTAAACATGAAATACCAACAATACAAAAAAACTTTATATTTCAAAACAGAGTTTCATGAAAAACTCCTGTTTCGCTGCCGGATTACTATTGAAATTTTAAAACTATGACACTAAAAAACAAAACTTGTAACATTCTATTCAAAATTATAATCATTATTATAATTTGGAAAAAATATAAGTATGTAAGTATTATTTGTATTAAATTATATCATATACCAATACTATATCTTCATAAACTATATACTAATATAGGTATTTATTTTTTCATCGACTTTGTTGTTTATTTAAATAGAGATGGTTATACCGGGTGTAGACTTTTTTTCTGACCTATAGGAAAAAAATTAATTTCTCTCTAGGTTTTTATCTATTGATTTTAGGAATCAAATTGTAAGTATTTCCTAAAGGTCAAAAAAAGTCTATACCCAGTATATTAGTTTTTGAATGCTCACAATTCACACTTTATATATTTTACTGTTTTAGAATATAATTAAGTTTCACATAATTTAAAAACATTAAATTAAAATACATTGGACACTACAGTTGTCAACAAAAAAGTGCCAGGCGTGGATACAAGGGAAACTAATGGCGGGTAAGAACACTGTAGGTTTTCATGTCTGCAAATTTTAATCTTGAAATTAAACGTATTTGACCTTGAAGTTTAAAATAAATTCGCCTGCGATGCATTTTCTTTCCGAAATTTTTATATTCCACATTTTTAAATTGTTACATTTTTTTACTTTTTAAGTGGCTTTTTCTGTTTTTGTGCTTTTTGTTGAATTTTTATGCCTTTTGTTTAATTCTTGTGCTTTTTAATGCGTTCTTATAAATTTTATGCTTTTTAAGGGCCTTTTTATGGTTTTTAGTTCGGTCTATAGTTATATGTTAGCATCATTTTTATTGTCCTCATTTTTGTATCACGTAGCTCTTCTCACTCAAAGCCTAAACGCCTAAAGGATCGTGTTCGGAAGTTAAGCCTTTCAAGAAAAGGTTCTGTGATGTAGCTAGTAGGTACTAGTATTATAGCAGCCAGCTACAGCAACAGCAGTGAAGGTCTTGTGTACCCGGTTCTAAGCTTATTAAATTATGCTGGTAGATGGTTGTTTGTATGCTGCGTACGAAGGTATTAAATTCGCGCAGGTATTGAATTATCATTATCATGTTACAAAGACACATGGGGGAAATTTAATTAATGCGTGCTTTGATGTCTGACTTATTTATAATAAATCTTACTTTGTTTAAAATTATGAATTTTAAGGTAGTAATAATAACGTCACTGCTTAAAGAGGAAAAATCTTATTGGGCTCCTAAAGTGAAACCTAACAATCCCACATCGTTGACGTCTATGGTAGTTGCGATTTTACACACGCCATTTCTGTTTCAAAACTTCATGTATTTTGAATTATTATCTCAACACATGCATTATGCGAAAAGTAATATCATACAAATATTACACCTTATGTGTAAAAATCAAGGAAATATACGTAGAAAAAATAAGGCTCCGAAACAAGACGAAGAAACAGCACCAAAAAAAGAAAACGTGTCTGAGTACACAACAATAATTTATCTTATGGTTTATACAAAGATTAAATACATATATATATATATATATATATATATATATATATATATATATATATATATATATATATATATATATATATATTTTATATCGTTGTAAAGCAAAAAAAAAATCTGAAGTGGCCTGCACACAACCTTCCGCCATATCTAGACTTATAAACACAAATGTATACGTATACAATCCGGTGTCCCTAATAGTATATTGTGTTATTAGGATTAAAAGTGATAATTTGTTTGATGAGCAATTATTTTACATTTGCGAGGCGAAGCGTAGCGAAGCCGAGCGGATGCAAAAATTGCGAATCAAACAAAGACACTTTTAATCCAAATAACACATACTATTTTTTCTTCAACCAAGAAAATTACATATTAAATTATTGAAATATTTTGTTGAAATATGATTGAAACTAAGAAGGTAGCTTTGCTTAACCTTTTGTTTTGTTTACAAATTTTATTGTTCTGTCAAACTAAAATAAATCAAGAGTTTTTCTTGAATTATGCTCCTGATAATAATACCTGATGATTAAAGTAAGTGTTTAAATATGAGGTATGAGAATATAACTACCTATCTAAATATTATGAATTTTTATAGATTGTTGTAATACTGGAAATTTGGGTACGTTTAAAGATTGATGTTATTGAAGACGTCAAATCAGCTTTACTGGTAAACATACATGGTAGACAGCTAAAAAAATATTACGGTTCGATGAACCTAGCACTAGTAAAAGTATAATATCCTCCATTCATGATGATAATACCAGTAGAAAAAATGAAGAAGTGAGTGATGATCAAGCTCAAGAAATATTACGCTCCCAAGATTCTATTGTTAGCAAAACTACCAAAAATGTTAATACTGTTGAAACTTCTGGCTTGTTCAATTTTTATCAAAGTTGCTCAATCTGTACTTTTAATATCACTGCGAATAAGTAATAAATTTGTAAATTAATATTAAACCTAAGTACTAAAATAAAGATGTTTTGAAATCAGATTAATAATTTCTTTTTTTTTTTGGTTTGATTAAATTAACAAAAAAAAACATTCATCTACAGAATACAGAAATACAGAATGTACTTTTAAGCTTAGGATTAAAAGTACTTTTAAGCCTAGGATTAAAAGTGTAACCTAGCAGTTAAATTTTTTTATTAATAACAAAAACGTCAACTTTTAATACTAAAAACAGTATTAAAAGAACCAACTTTTAAGACGGTTGAAGAAAAAATATATAAATAAAAATCTTAAATATTCAAACACAGAAATTTGCATCACCTGAATCAAAAGATTCGTTCACAGGAAAACTCTTCTGTGTTGAAGCCATCCTCCGTTCAATTACTACATTTAATATCTTACTTATGACTTATATGGCGCTAGTATGTCAACTTGTCACCCTTCACCCTTCTCACCTGTCAATATTTTTTACGCAGAAACAAAAATCAACCGATCATGGATTACAAGATTTCAACGTTTTATCTGATAAATTTATTTTTTAAATTTAACTGCAGTTCTTTTATGCTACCAGATAAAGACAATTTTTTTATATAGTAAGTTGCAAATAACTTTGCCTCTTATTCTTATTACAAATAAATACTATATTTATCCAAATTTATATAAATTTTTGACAATTATCTTTTTCAATCTTCAAAAACTATCACTTCCGGTGAAGATATTTGTACCAAAATCTAATGGGCTCTTCCTATTCGTATATAATTGTAAAATACCAAATATCAAAATTTTTGGGTAATTCGTATTTGAGTTATGCGACATCCGGCATCGGCCCGGACCACACACATACACACACACACACACGCACACACATACATACAGACATCATCGAGAAACTATCAAAAATGAGTTGTAGGGACCCTAATTCGTGCTCATCCACTTAAAACTCACAACCCGATTTTTTGCATGATTCCAATACCTTCCTTTACAGGTAAGCGGAAGGTAAAAACTCTATTTAAAAATGTCATAGCTTACTATGACGTCCATATGAAAAATAAAAGTTAATATCAATAACTCGAAAATGGTGAAATATAAAAAAAATTTGAGGACTCCTGCAAATTCTGTGCAAACCAGAATCTCGTATTATTTCATATAACAAAGTTATAAGCAAGAAAAGAAAATCACGAAATTTATATATTTGTCCATATCTAGTGACCTATGCTTTTAATTGGAAAAAAAATACATGGTCAAACTCCTCTACTAATGAGACAACTTTTGTCTAATTTAACCAACCTCGTAGCTCTTACGGTTCTCGAGATCCCAATGCATCGGTACCTTAAGTGGGACAGCCTGTATATTTCTTATGCTAAAATTTTTGGTTCAATAATTTTTTCTGTGCGACCGATATATTGCGAGAAAAACGGTTTGAAAATTGTTTCAAGATGGCGGCACAAGAAGGTCGGGGGGAGGTTAATTCGACTTTAGACTTTTTCTTGGTTCTGAAAAACTATTCACATTAAAACTACTTGAGTGATGTGCCGATTTTACCTCGCAAAAAAGAAGTGGCTACTTTGCTGCGCCGGAATATGCATTTCCCACGCCGCGCGGTCTTTGAAGGGCTGTAACTCGGAGACTATTTGCAGCAATCACATTATTCATAAAGATTCGTGCACATTTTTTTCAAGCACTACAACTATCACATTTGCAATTTTCCGAAAAAATCACGCGCACAGGGTTAAAATGGCGAAATTCCGATTTTTTGTAACTTTGTCGCCCACTATACTGTTCAAAATATCAACTTCTCGGTACCGCGGCAAAAACAAACAGAATTTTATTTCTAACATTTTTTGTACAATAACTTTTTCTCTGTGACCTATGGATCGCGAGAAAAAAATATTCCAAATTCAAGATGGCGGTTGTTTGGCAGGGGAAGATGTTTGACATAAATGCAGCTGATCGTTTTCATCTACTGTTTTAAACAATGTCATAGTTTTTGTCGAAGGTGGAAACGATCAACCGCATTTACGTAGGTATGTCAAACATTGTAAGGCTATGTCTTAAAACAGTCGAAACGTAATATTAATTTTTCCCGTATAACTTGTATTTTTATTTTCTAGTTTTTTGGTAGACATTCAACAGGATTGAATCCTTATGACTCAATGGTAGACGTTGTTATAAAAAATTATAAATGATTGTTGGTATCTATTTATTATAACTTTCACAACAATCAGTTAAACTTATTTTTAGATTATGATTCTATTACTATTATGTTTCACGTGTATCTTAACAGTATATTCTTTAAAATAATTGTAAGATATAATACTATAACTATTCGCTACACGAATACTACATACACATACACGATACACGGATACACCTATAGATAAATCATAACAATTAATTGCATTAAACTAAATACCAAATGCCTTAGACTCACACCTTCAGAAAATACAACCGCTATACCGGGTGTCTGTCTACTCTGTTAAAAACAATGAGCCGAATTCAGCACTCTTCTCTAAGTTAAATAAGCTTATCTAAAAATAACAAACATGTATCCATCTGTAACTAAAAGATAGATAAAAGATGTTTCCATGGTTATTGGAGAATCATCATTAGCTTCAAGAATAGTGCTGAATTCGGCCCAATGTTTTTACCTCTCGCCACTCAGTTCTGTAATAGTTCGAGAGTCAGCATCACAAAATCGTCGGTCATACTAACGCCGTTAATATTTTGTAAATATATGTTGTTTAGGCTAGTAGAAGACGTGTTGTAACAGTCTACGTTATTTAAAAATTAATTCAAATTTTGCTGAATGAAGCATAAAAATAAAGCAATTATTATGAGAGCATTATATTAAAACTTATAGCCGGGGAAGTACTGTGGTGGCCAGAGCAAATTTTTCTATTTCACTCCTTCGTTATTGTCCCATCGAGATAGCAGCTGTTCACTTTCAACCCTTATTAATTACTGTTCAAGCTTCATTTAAGCATGATCAGCTGAACATTAGTGTCATTTTTTTTACTTTGACCAAACTACCCTCCCAGCTGACGCGCAATGTCCCTTTGAAGAACCAACTGATTAAGCTTAATGTAATGGGGTCGTTTACCAATTATTTTTTAAATTTTTAAATTAATTTTCAGGTATTAATATTTCCAAAATTATATTTTTCACCTTAAAAGTGCTAAATTAATATAAGTGAAAACATATTTTTTTATGTCGCTCAGTTTAAAACACCTCAAACTCGTGACGACAAACATTTCGGTGAAGTCTCCGTCTAACGCTGAACAAAACGGCGTGGCCTTGCGAAATGTTTGACGTCACACCTGCGAGCCGCTGTGTTTCTGTTTTTAATGCGTTCGAAAAACGCCTATTTCAAAGCTTAAATACTTGCGTATCATTGAATTTTTATGAACTTTAATTTTACTAATTGTAAAATTATGTTCTTATTTTCAATATTTGGTAAAAATTATAAAAAAAATTACCGGAGTAAACGCCCCATTGCCTTTTTTTAAACAACAAATTCGCAAAGTTTCAGTCTCATTAGAATTTAAAAACAAAACTTCTAGTTTGCAACAATCACGGCGCTGTAGCACCCGAGTGTCCCACGTAGTGGACCAGCTAACGGTCACAACACGTCTTCTACTAGCTTAAATAATATATTATTTACAAAATATTAACGTATGACCAACGAATTGTGGCTCTAGCCCTCGGAGTATAAGGGAGGTAATGCTAAAATTTCAATACCTAGTGAGTTTTTAATGGATAAGCACGTTTCGTGGTCCCGAGAACAAGATTTTGATAGTTTTTCGATGATGTATGTGTGTGTGTCTGGATGGATGTTGGAGGTAGGTACTCAAATACTATGGAATAAAAAATTTGAAATTTTGTATATAACATTCATACAACCTAGATTAGGTCTGATTAGATTTTGGTATGGTAATCGTGCAACCGGAAGTAATAATTTCTTGCAGTTCTTAAGTATTTTGCTAAAATACCTTAACAATTTATGGATTAATGAGATTTTTTGTTGTAAAAATCTATACTAAATGCCATTATCTACAATTTGTATTTGTAAATTTCTTTCTATCTAACACCATTTAGCAATAACAAGAAGTTAAAAATTCTACAAATTTTTTACAATCTCGGTTTATCTACTTAGTTACCAATGAAAACAAAAGATAAAAATGTATTTGAATGTAAATAACAAACAAAAAATTATGAAAATATAAAATGCCATGTTTTATTATTTACTTATATGGTATGATAAAGTTTAATAATAGTATTTGTAAGTACATATTATTTATATACCTGTATTATTAAAATTAAAATAGTAGAGTATGGCGAGAAGTCATGTGTTGGCCACATCAGATTTTTTAAAATTTTGATGTATTAGTTATATTACTTACCTACTGATTTGAGATTAAATTTGTAGATACAAAACTTGTTCAAAATTTGAAACTATAGACATACACAAAAAACCACATTCGAGAGTCGATCTTATTGATTTGTTAGTTCTCGAGAAAAACTCGTAGTATTGTAGCATTATTGCAGAGTACAATTAAAGTAGGGAATTTTTTTTAATACTTTCCTTTCTATATTTAGATACGTACACTTTTAATAATTATGCAAAAAATTTAACTTAAAAATAAAATGGTAAGATTTGTCAAAAAGCACATCCTGAAATCCATGGCACTTTGAAATAGTGCTATAAATGTCTATTTTCTTTCGCGTTTATCACGTGGTGAAGTTTGGTATTATATTGTGTATAGTTTTTTATATTTGAACAAGTTTTGTATTTACAAGTATCGTCTATAATATTTAAACTAACTACAGCAAAGTTTTAAAAATAACAGTTTTTCCTATAACAGATTTCAAGTAGACACCCGGTATACTAACTATACCTAAGTCTGTAAGTAATAACTGTAACTGTAACTATCAGTATTCCAATTTCGAACTACTAAGCTTCCAACTGCCATATATTTGCTTTTTATACCTACTTCATCCAGTTGCAGTTATACAGTTAAAACGGCAAGTGAGCAAGTTAAGAATTAAAAACACGCTCGATGTATGAAGTTATAAGCTCTCGCACTCTATTTATAACGTGAATTAAAAAATATATAAATAAATCCGTATAATCTAGACCGTATATATTTGGAATCAGTTTATCTGAAGCCGTAATGTTTCAAATGATATCGACTATAGACAGCCTAAGTTCTCGTTCGTTAACACAATGTTAATTTTATTCAAGTTTGATGAGTTTTTAATGTTGTCGTTAACTGCATGTTGAATACTTATCAGGGACGGATTGAATAAAAGTGTTTAGCATTATGGTTTGGTCATGCACCAGTAAGTGTTAGTAGGTATTTCATTAAAAATAATTGTTCATATTATTAGTTCTGACATATTTAAATGTGTAATATATAATATCCCAAGTGCATGTCAAATTATCGACAATTATACATGCACGAGGGTTATTCGAAGGACTATTTCCCGATTAAAATTTAGCCAAACGCTGTTTCTCTCATGAAAAATAAAGCAAAATTTAAAAACTACCTTTGACAGCAAGTCTGAATCACATAAAAATAAATCTATAGTAAATAATTATAATAATTGTACATTTAAATGTTCTAGTTATCACTTATCAAAATAATAAAGTTAATTGTGTTTTTTAAAACCTATCCTTTAAATTATTGGTAATTTGCACTAGTGCGAATTATCGATAATTTGCACTAGTGCAAAATTATCGTGTAATTCTACGTTGATTGGACGACATTCAGAAATGTCAGACTTCTGATTGGCTTAAATTTTATGAGGGAAATAGTCATTGTTATTGCACTGGTCCCCTGAAAGTTGAGAACCATAACATTATTAATTTAAAAAATTGACTACTCTTATATGACTATTGACGTCTTTACGGAGGTTCAGGTTGCATAGCTGCAGAAAGTGCACATAAATAAATAAGAGAAAATCAAATAAAAAGGGCCATTTCACAGAAAACAATGACGATAGCTATAAAAACATAAAAATACTAAGTTAGGTTTAGTGATGAAACGATTAGCACTTTTGTGATAACGATTACAATATGAAACAATAATCGTAGTACGATTACGATTATTTTTTATAAATAAAACAGATCATAACAAAGTACCTACAGTGTTTTATTATTTTAGTGAAAATATAAAGAAAAATATTACAATATAGTCCTAAAGGTTCCATCCACCAATAATTGCAAAAGTAGGCCGGTACGCCGTACCAGTAAGAAAAATTGAGCCGGTACGGTATACCGTTAATCAAATTTCAGAAACAAATTTATTTTTAACAATACTTTTTATGTTGTCTTAATATTAGATAATTTTATGCCCTGTTCACACGTTGCTACTTTGAAGACGCATTTGTGCTACTGTAGCATGAAAAGAAGAAGTTTTTGAGGACGCAAAAATTATCTGTATCCTGACCGTTCACACATGAGCTGGATTGTGACACGATTTTAGCATCAAAATCTAATTATTTTTTCCTATAAATGTTTGTTAGTTTAGTTTGTATTATTGTCTCACTAAAGCTATTTTAATTTTATACGAGTTGTGAAAACGTCAGATGTGTTTACTTTTGCGTTTGTACTTGATTTTGTACTTTTCATTATTTGATTATTGTTATAACGACTGGGCATTGTTTTTATTTTGATTTGGTTTTTTGCACGTTTTTTGTATACTATTACGACTGGGTATTGTTTTTGGACTTGATTTGGTTTATTTCACTACAATTATTACGACTTTGATTTGTTTTTGGACTTTGTTTAATTAAATTTTGTACTTTTTATTGTTTACGCTAAACAAACTGCTTTAACCACTCTTCGTCTTCGCAACATGTTTGGTAAACAAATATCTATAACGAACAAAATTCCATATTTCAATCGATTTCAATAAATTTTCATTTACTATTTACCAATTCAATCAGATCCGTAAACAACCCGCGTTGTATACAGAGTGTCTCTGTACTTCGGGAAAAAAATTAAAGGGTATATACTATAAGACGTACTGATCATGGAACAAAAATAATTTTTTTAAAATTCGCAAAATAATTTGCATGGTATTTACAGGAAACATTTTGTTAGCCACTGGTTGATAGCTATTTTTAATGATTTTATTTAAATCTACTAATAATACAAAGTAATAATTGTTTACACAACGCCAAATGGTATCCGGAAGATTCTTCGAGAGCAAATTCTTCGAAGGAAAATTCTTCGAAGGAAAGTTCTTCGAAAAGCAATTCTTCGAAAGGAAAATTCTTCGAATAGCAATTCTTCGAAAGGAAAATTCTTCGAAAATAAAAGATATTATATTTTTTGTTAACTACGAAACATCGCCTAAGGATAAACTGATTTTCTAAATAAAAAATGTAATTATTTTGATTAAATTATTGTTAATTTCCATATTAATGTTAGAATCTCTTTGTTGTATGTGGGACTCAAGAAGGGTAAGAGGTTCTTTATTTAGTTCAGTTCAATCAGAGTTTGTACCAAAACCGAGTATGTGGGACTCAAGAAGGGTAAGAGGTTCTTTATTTAGTTCAGTTCAATCTGAGTTTCTACCAAAACCGAGTATGTGGGACTCAAGAAGGGTATTAGGTTCTTTATTTAGTACAGTTCAATTAGAGTGAATATTGTGAAATTGTGATTTATTGGTCTGCAACGAAGAATTTATAGGTCATGAATTAGGTAGGTATGACTGAAATTAATTTTTTGGCGATTAAGTATCCTCGCGATGAACTATACTTAGTGTTGTTTCGTATAATATCTTTTATTTTTAGAAAATCAGTTTATCCTTAGGCGATGTTTCGTAGTTAACAAAAAATATACTATATTCGAATAATATTTTCGAAGAATTTTCCTTTCGAAGAATTGCTATTCGAAGAATTTTCCTTTCGAAGAATTGCTTTTCGAAGAACTTTCCTTCGAAGAATTTTCCATCGAAGAATTTGCTTTCGAAGAAACTTCCTAGATCCACGCCAAATAAATGTCTGATGTTGTGTAATTAAAAATTATGTTTCTTTTAATAAAGTACGCTGTTTCAGTGGTTCTAAAAATGTTCATTTCAAGTAAACCACCCTTAATTTTGCGAATTTAAAAAAAAATCTTTTTGTTCCATGATCAGTACGTCTTACAGTATATACCCTTTAACTTTTTTCCCGAAGTACAGAGACACCCTGTATAATAATAATCAAGAACAAATCCAAGTCGTCATAAAAGTTAATTAATCCAGAATAGAAATATAATTTGTAATCAGTAATCAGTTCGGATTCAGAAACAAAGCTAAGTCGTTATAATAATAAAAATATTCAAATCCAAACAAAAAATCGCTATCTACACATACAACGATCAACGATGTGAAATTATCAACGAGTAGTTTTTGACACTTTGAGGAGGCCACAAATTAGCAGCGCTGCTATTTGCCAAGCGACTCAGACCGTACTTCTTCTTTTCATGCTACAGTAGCACGAATGCGTCTTCAAAGTAGCAACGTGTGAACAGGGTATTAGTATTTGTAAAATAGATATTAAATTTCAAATAAATCTACTGTCACCCCTTGGTGAAAACTAACATACGACGACTTCTGATTCCCGGCATTTCTCTATTTATGCGAATCAATCGCCTGATAATCGTATTAATCGTGTATGATAATCGACTATTATGATCGTTTTTTCACTAGTCAGGTTCGCTTCATGCGGCACTCGAAAAGAGGGTAAAATGCAGTTTTCTTCCTGTTAAAATATAATTTTTTCTACCCCTGGTACTTATTAAAATATAATTTAACGAACTATTTTCCATGGCACTGTCAGTCAGTCCGTCACTGGACTAGCACGCATTCTAGTTTAACTCCACGAAAATATTCTCTGCCATAGGCGCCGAATATGGCGGGCGTCCGCCCTCCTAAAATAATTCAGCGAAAGTATCATTTCGCCCCCTCATTTATGAAATCAACAATGACTCAAAAGAAATTGATATTAGGTAGTAGAAATTCAATAGCAAATGAATTTATTTAAAAATGTAAATTTTATTATTCTTCCCAACATGTTTTCGTTAGATATAATTTAGTTTTGTTAATATTGTAATTTATTTACTTGATTTATTCCCCCACCAATAATGATAAGTCGGCACCTCTGTCTCCTATGGTGTACTCTCCATGAGTAGACAGCTGGTAGCTGCACACACGGTAAACATATATGTAGTAAACTCATATATGTGAGTATGCCACACCCAAGTTGGGTAAAAGGCGTAGATATGTATGTATGTATGTACAATTTTCCGATTACATCTCTGCATAGCTCTCTCTCTCTCTCTCATTTATTTAATTCGCCATTAATTAATATATGAACCCGTCCATTACCTTGCGACATTAACTCGTTGCGTGCCAACCGGAGTAATCTTACACTCTTTTTACTCGCACTCGCTCTAAGTTGCTCGGAGTGATCTTGGAGCGCTCGGTGCACGTGCAGAGCAGCAAGTGCAACCGAAGTTTTATCGCCACATAAAATTATATGTGAGAGATACGGACATTTGCATACGTTTAAAAGCAAAGAGGACGAAACGTAGACAACGGACGGAGTGCATGCTTTGAATGGGTGGATGAGAAAAAAAGTATACAGGATGCATTGTCTCTGTCTTAAAATCTAGAAGAAATATCAAAATGCGATTTGAGTCAGTGGATTCCTCGTAATTTTATTAAATCGCTACTTTTTAGACAAATTGTGGAAGTGACGGCGAGCCTCGCGTGCACTTGTGACGAAAAATGTAATACCCCGGGAGGGACGGGACTATTCTCTTTTGTAAATTTGTAGCATTCAAGATTCAAATCCAACTCGGCTCGTTTCCTGCTGCAACTTTACCTGCAAGAATAGTCGCGTGCTTCCCTCCATTGGTACATAATATACAATTCTCATAAACGTCATTATTTAAATACATTATAAGCTCTAAACGAGCTTGGTATTGCCATTTATTGGTGGCACGGCGTCCATATTTAGATTCAGCAGTAGTTATGGATTCAAAAAGATGGGAAAGGGGGTTTACGCCATCAATTACATAGCGCACTGAGCTATCCAAATCTCATTTATGAATAATCTTGTACGATTTCATTTTCTGAGAATATCAGATGTCTGTCTGAAATCTGTTATATAAGGAAAAACAATGCTTTTTTAAAGTTTGGCTGTAATTAGTGATTAGTTTGTTAGTTTTCGAGAAAACGCAAAAGAAAATAAACATTTATAGAATTATTTCAGAGTGCCATGGAACAAATATTAACATTTTATTATGCATAATTATCAAAAGTGTAAAAAAATACAGATAAGAAAGTATAAAAATAACATCACTTGTTCTATGGTACTCTGAAATAATCGATAATATTGCAAAATATGACTATTTTATTTTGCGTTTTTCTCCAAAACTAACAAAGCAATATAGTCCGGTCGCCAAATGAGAAAATCGGCTTGAACCTGGAAGTTGGGTACAACAAATATTTTATGATTGATTCTAGTAGTATTTGATATACTGAATCATAATATGACGGGTGCCAGATTGGCACCCCTGGGCAACTCCGGGAAATTCGAAAAAATCGCCCAAAAAAATGGAATTTTTTTGGTTATTTGCCAATAACTACTAAACGATTAGTTCTACAGTTAAGATTGTCCAGTACATTTTTGTAGAGAACAAAATTTACAAAAAAATGAAACTTTGAACTGCTCTCTCCGATTAACCGTTTCAGAGATACACGCGTTCAAATTTTGAAACTTGATTTTTTTTTACTTTTTTCATTATTTTTGTGTTTAATGACCTGTAACTTCTAAACAAATTAAAATTTTGATATTCGGTTTCTTTTATTAAATTCTGCAAAAAATTCTCTATAAGATAGATTGTATGAAATGTTTCTTAAGCCAAAATTTTAAGATTTTCTTCGAGAGAAACTTGAATTTTTTTACTTTTTTCATAATTTTTGTGTTTAATGACGTGTAACTTCTAAACAAATTAAAATTTTGATATCCGGTTTCTTTTATTAAATTTTGCAAACAATTCTCTATAAGATAGATTGTATGAAATTTTTCTTGAAGGCCTTAGTTAAGCCAAAATTTTAAGATTTTCTTCGAGAGAAACTTGAATTTTTTTTACTTTTTTCATAATTTTTGTGTTTAATGACCTGTAACTTCTAAACAAATTAAAATTTTGATATCCGGTTTATTTAACTAAATTCCGCAAACAATTCTCTATAAGATAGATTATATGAAATTTTTCTTGAAGGCCTTAGTTAAGCCAAAATTTTAAGATTTTCTTTGAGAGAAACTTGAAATTTTTTTACTTTTTCCATAACTTTTGTGTTTAATGACCTGTAACTTCAAAATAAATTAAAATTTTGATATCCGGTTTCTTTTATTAAATTCTGCAAACAATTCTCTATAAGATAGATTATATGAAATTTTTCTTGAAGGCCTTAGTTAAGCCAAAATTTTAAGATTTTCTTCGAGAGAAACTTGAAATTTTTTTACTCTTTTCATAATTTTTGTGTTTAATGACCTGTAACTTCTAAACAAATTAAAATTTTGATATCCGGTTTCTTTTATTAAATTCTGCAAGCAATTCTCTATAAGATAGATTATTTGAATTTTTTTGAAGGCCTTAGTTAAGCCAAAATTTTAAGATTATCTTCCAGAGAATATTGAATTTTTTTAGCTTTTTCATATTTTTTGTTTAATGACTTATAATTTATGAACTAAAGTTTTACTTTTTACTACGATTTAGCGGAGCTAAAGTTAGTCATTATTGAACGATTTCATAAAAAATAAACCGGAAGTCGATATCTTTATCCGTTCAGAAACTAAAATTGATTAAACACAAGGAACTATAAGAATTCTAAAATTTTATAATTTTCTCTTGAAAAAAATTAATACAATGTATCTTACATAAAAATGTCTGAGGAATCCAATGCCGGAAACCGGAAGTCGATATCTTGAACCGTTCAGAAATTAAAGTTGATTAAACAAAAGAAACTTTTAAAATTCTAAAATTTTACAATTTTCTCTCGGAGAAAATAATTAAATTTCGGATTATTAGAGGCCTTTTAAAAAATATAGTACAATGTATCTTACATAAAAATTGTTTGCAGAATTTAATAAAAGAAACCGGATATCAAAATTTTAATTTGTTTAGAAGTTACAGGTCATTAAACACAAAACTTATGAAAAAAGTAAAAAAATTTCAAGTTTCTCTCGAAGGAAATCTTAAAATTTTGGCTTAACTAAGGCCTTCAAGAAAAATTTCATACAATCTATCTTATAGAGAATTGTTTGCAAAATTTAATAAAAGAAACCGGATATCAAAATTTTAATTTGTTTAGAAGTTACAGGTCATTAAAAACAAAAATTATGAAAAGAGTAATAAAATTTCTAGTTTCTCTCGAAGAAAATCTTAAAGTTTTGGCTTAACTAAGGCCTTCAAAAAAAAAATTAAAATAATCTATCTTATAGAGAATTGCTTGCAGAATTTAATAAAAGAAACCGGATATCAAAATTTTAATTTGTTTAGAAGTTACAGGTCATTAAACACAAAAATTATGAAAAGAGTAAAAAAATTTCAAGTTTCTCTCAAAGAAAATCTTAAAATTTTGGCTTAACTAAGGCCTTCAAGAAAAATTTCATATAATCTATCTTATAGAGAATTGTTTGCGGAATTTAATTAAATAAACCGGATATCAAAATTTTAATTTGTTTAGAAGTTACAGGTCATTAAACACAAAACTTATGAAAAAAGTAAAGAAAAATTCAAGTTTCTCTCGAAGGAAATCTTAAAATTTTGGCTTAACTAAGGCTTTGAAGAAAAATTTCATACAATCTATCTTATAGAGAATTGTTTGCAAAATTAAATAAAAGAAACCGGATATCAAAATTTTAATTTGTTTAGAAGTTACAGGTCATTAAACACAAAAATTATGAAAAAAGTAAAAAAATTCATGTTTCTCTCGAAGAAAATCTTAAAATTTTGGCTTAACTAAGGCTTTGAAAAAAAATTAAAATAATCTATCTTATAGAGAATTGTTTGCAGAATTTAATAAAAGAAACCAAATATCAAAATTTTAATTTGTTTAGAAGGTACAGGTCGTTAAACACAAAAATAATGAAAAAAGTAAAAAAAATTCAAGTTTCAAAATTTGAACGCGCGTATCTCAGAAACGGTTAATCGAAGAGAGCAGTTTAAAGTTTAATTTTTTTGGAAATTTAGTTCTCTACAAAAATGTACTAGACAATCTTAACCGTAGAACTAACCGTTTAGTAGTTATTGGCAAATAACCAAAAAAATCCATTTTTTTGGGCGATTTTTTCGAATTTCCCGGAATTGCCCAGGGGTGCCAGTCTGGCACCCGTCATATTATGATTCAGTATATCAAATACTACTAGAATCAATCATAAAATATTTGTTGTACCCAACTTCCAGGTTACATGGCTTGGCGACCGGACTAATATGATCGAGCGTAGTCTCAGTCTCATATTGTATAGTTTTTTATTCTAAACAACTATTGTATTTATAACTTTCATCTAACTACAGCAAAATTTTAAAAATAGCATTGTTTCCCTATAATAGATTTCAAATAGACAACCGGTATTAGTTATTTACGAACCAAATGCGGGAAGATTTGGATCCCACATGAGCGGATTTTTTGAAACACGAGCGGAGCGAGGGTTTCATTTACGCGAGTGCTGGGATGGTGTCTTCCCGCAAGAGGTTTGTACAATGTTTTTTGTAACGAATAAAACTATAATCAAATACATTCAACATTCAAGTTGTAGTTGTAGTCTGGTCATTAAATTTGAGGTTACGATGCTTTTTGTACTCACTACTACCAACAGATGGCGCGCTGCACACAAGTTTTATTTTTAAATATTGGCGGTTTTCGGTGGTCTTCACTAATTATAATTCCCGGAAGTAACACTTTATAAACTAAATTTTATTATTTTAAAGATTATTTTACTCTGAAATGTCTAGAAAGGCCAGTGTTATTTGCATTTTTCCTGATTGGCTGCACTGGGAAATTGACATTTCCGATTGTCAATTGCGTGTTTCATATGTCACTTCCTAGGTGATGAGTACAAAAATAAATAAACATCCTAATTTATCATTCCCGATATACCTAATCAGTTAAAAGTAAATCAGGTCTTCTCTTTGATAGAACATAATCTACTGGATGGATCATGATTCCGCAGTCAGCACTTTAAACTGTAGACGAAGTTATCAATGAAGCAGTTTATATTAATTTCCGGTGCTGAAAAGAGGATAAGCCACATAACGACACGAAGGGTAAAAGTCGAACCAAAGATTAACGCACTGCACAACCAAGGAAAGTTGTGCTTTTTATAAAGTTATAAAACCATATCGAACTTTAAGTAGTACTTACTGCTTCCGGTTGACGAATTTCTACCAAATTCAAAATCAACTGGGATCTTAAGAATCTTACTAAAATCTTAAATATAAAATTTTATTATAAAAGGTTTGACATTTTTTTAGCCATCGTGGACGATAAAATACGAACATACGCACATACACACAGACATCATCGTAAATAATATACTAATTATAATGTTTGTTTGTAGTGAGTAATGTAATATGTAATGACAATCTTATCAATTTTTTACAGGTAGCCCAGTCAAATTGTAGAAAATAGATAAAGTTTTGGGGTAGTTTTGCAATTTTTATTATTAAATTCTACGAACATTTCTCTGTAAGATAGATTACTATAAAAATGGTCTTACTATAGCCAAAATTTTAAGATTAAAAAAATTGAGAAATTTTAGTTTTATTCATATTTTTTGTGTTAAATGACCTGTAACTTCTAAACTAATTAAATTTTTGACTGCGAACAATTCTCCATATGAAAGAATATTTTAAATTTTTTGAAGGGCCTTAGTTAAACACAAATTTTAACATTTTCTACGAGAGAAAATTGAGAAAATTTTGCTTTTTTCATATTTTTTGTGTTTAACTGTAACTTTTAAACAAATTAAATATACGACTTTCGGTTTTTTAAATTAAATTTTGCGAACAATTCTCTATAAAACAGATTATTTAAAAAAAAATTGAAGGCCTTAGTTAAGCCATAGTTGTAGGATTTTCTTGAAGAAAAATTTGAGAAAGTTTAGTATTTTCCATATTTTTCGTGTTTAATGACCATGTAATTTCTGAACGAATAAAAATTTTCACTTCCGGTTTCTTTTAATAAATTCTACGAACAATTTTCTATAAGATGTCAATACTGTTACTAACAGTATCAAAGTGGCAAACTTGGTTTTTGCTTTTACAGCGACGTTGAGCGGCCGGGAAGGACTGCAGTATACAAAAATCACCAATTTCGCAGCGCTCTCGCAGCTGAACCGTTGATCTCACAAAAAGATCTTAAATAGGTACATATAAACGTGAAAAAAATGAACCAACAGTAACACTGGACGCGCTTACTTTATATTTTTGCGTAGTACCAGCCGGTACCAGCTACCACGAAAAAAAATCGTTCTTTGCTCTCTGTACTTCATCTAATTTTAGTCCGATCAAGCATTCGTGCATATCATTTTGCTAATTGTTGACAATATGCAAAAAATAATAACATTATTTAACTTTGACTGTATGTGTATAGTGTACATCATTCTCAACATTTGGAACTATCAATGAAGTGTCTACGTTATTCCAATTTCGAAAGTTATACGAGTTTAAGTCCGCATATATGATTTGCCATCCCTTAGGATCTTTTGCTACCGAAGAAAGAAAGCGTCGGTGACCTTGAGGGGTTTGGAGGAGTGTTTTCGAGGAGTGTTTTTTTTCGTCTAGATTCATGCCAGATTTCTCGTTTGATTTCCATACGAGATTCGTTCGAGTTACATAATATTTGTTTTATACAATCGGAATTCTTCGATTTTTTCGAAATGGTCCAAGTTAGGCAACTTCAAAATAATAAATCATATTTTTACATATTCTAACAACTGACAACTTAATATTTGAGGTTAGAATTTATAATGGAAGAAATATTAACACTACTTGAATAACACGTACAAGTAGTGCAAAACTCATAAACGTCAACATGAACAAATCAAAACAAAATATCAAATCTTTTAAAGGTTGGTCCACTCCACTGACTCCTGATTGAACTGCGCATGCGTAGACAAATCTAGTATGAATCTCGAATAGAAAAATAGGGCCGGTCGTATATTTCTATACTAAAAAAATCTGACGTGGCCATCACTAGACCTCCCGCCTTGACACTGTAATTATGTGAATTTGGATTTGGTTAGGCTACTTTTTGTAATTTTTGTTATAGTTCTTCAAGCAAAATACCGATTCCTATTGGAATTGAAATCAAATTAGCTCTTTGTAGATAAAATTTTTATTCTATTATTACCTTATATCCAGTTATAATAATAATAATGAATCGATGATACTTCTTGACTGAATACGTTTAATGGAAGGATGAAAACTTAATGGAATTCAGTCAGTCTTTAATTTATTATATTTCGGCTCCTATAGGTTCTAAGTTTCAACCCAGTTAATAAAATATTTATATTTAAAAATGGAGTCACATAAATTTCAGAAACTGTGTATACGTCTGTTCATCTATCACATTGACATTTCATTTTTGTTTTTAAATTTTGTTCCTATGATTTACAAATCGTGGTAGGTAAAATTACAAATTTTTGAAAATTAATTTTCCTTTATTGGTAAGAGATATAGAAACGATGTTAAATAAATATTGTAAAAGATTTGATTGTTCTTTCAAATGTCGAATGACAAATTGTAACTATCGAAGTATTTCCTATATTTTTTGCAAAAAATTTTAAAATGCTTCAAGAAAATACCATTTCCGGTTGGCAGATTTTTACCAAAATCTTATCAGCTCTTCATTAACATATATAAATGTATATTGCAAAATATTAGAATTTTATGTTCAGTAGAATTTGAGATAATGAATCAGAACGAAAGACTATAGTAGGCGCACATACAGACTTCCATACATACACACACACAGACACACACACACACACAGACATCATCGTGAAAATAGTCAAAATAGGTTCTAAAGGTGCTAAAACGTGCTTATTGACAAAAATCTCGACATAGAATTTTTTCACGATCCCTATACCTCTCTAGGCGAGAGGTAAAAAGGATGAAAATCGAATGGAACTCGGTTGGGAATTTCTGATTTACATTATACTAGAAATGGCTAGGAACTTCTCGGACGAATCTCGAACTAGAATCTAGACGAAAAATTTAATTGCAAGACGTTTTTACAATTTTTGACGACAATCACACACTGCCTGTCGAGAGACTTGAACCACGAAATTTCAGGTTCATACGTCATCACGTCATGCAGAGAGCTGTGCCGTGCCTAAACCCGACCTAAACCCGCGCAGTTACTGCCTCGACTTTGTACTATCATTTATATTAAAATGAGTTTTGAAAGCTTCTATTGAACAAACACTAAATGCTAATATATAACATCTTACTTCTCTATATCTTACCGTGCAAATAATACTTTTGGATTTATAAACTTTGCAGACAGTTTTACTTCTACTTGTTACTTCTGCTGCTGTTACACAGCGTAGCTACACTTCCAAAGCTAGGGAATTAAGTTTTATTTGGTTTAGAACTTCAACTTAAATGCAAGCTCAGCTCACTGAGATTTGTTTCTTTGTTTTCACAAACTTCTTCAAAATTTCCTAATTCTGTGTAATGGAAGAGCTCTTCGTTAATTGAGTAATATACTGAGTTGAGATCGAGAATTCAATTATGCAATACAAAAATTATTTTAAAAATTTATATGTAACTTGTTCTGCATTGAGGTCTATACTCATGTAAAAATTTTCAATAAATTTTACTAAATAAGTACTTATTAAGAATAAGAATATAATTTCACTAATAATTAAGTTTAAAATCTTGAAACTACGCAAATATTTAAGGGTTAAACGCATTCCAAACAGCAACATAAATGGCAGATCAATAAGTAAGCAATCATCAGATGTTAAACTTAAACCACGCCGCGCCATTTGACGTTTGACGGATAATGCATTGTGTTTTGTTTGTTTAAAGTTTAGGACATGTTCACTTATAGTAAAAGGCGGATCTTGGGCGGGACTACACGAATATGTTGGACGTTACGAATTGAAGGTATTTTAAACAGAGCTACTTTACAAAATATGTTTTTATTTATATTTAGCACTTTCAAATTTTACATTATTTACTGGCGCCATCTCTTAGCAGCTGTTCCAAGGCTTTTAGTGCAAAAATGTCAAATGCATCACTTAAGGAGGTACACTCGAGTGGTGGGGGGTTAGGGGCATCTCCTATACTTGCAATGTATTTCATGTCAGGGTTTCAACTTATAAAAAATAAAAATAATTTTTTTTTATTGTATGTAAACGCAGTCTATTTGAATTTTTGCTAATAAAATGAGATGTAAATATCTTAATTAAGAATATTATTTATTTTTGATATGTAAAAATTGTTTATTTTATAAGATTTCATTCGGCTAAATACCAGTGTAAACTACGGCAACGCTGTGCTGTACATGTCATTTTTCACGGTCTTATGTCAATCTGACAGATAGTAAAAATTGAAGGTGAAGAGAATTCTGCACTTGAAATTTCATTTAAATCGTTGGGTATGAATTATTTATCATTTGTGCATATTACCCTCGATATTACCTTTCATTCTTGTGAAAAACTTGTGATTGTAGATAGATAATGTTGTTTTTTTCTGGTTAAATTCTAATTTTGCGCTTTTCAACGTTGCCGCTTCTATATTATATTCTCGCCAATATTCTCCAGTAGGCATAAACGTCAGTCTTTCGATTAAGAATTCTTGTAAATTACGTGGTAAATGATGCTTGTATTACTTTTATTCGGTATATGAGATAATAATGTACGTTTTAAAAAAGCAATTGGAATTTTCTGTCATTTCTGTAATGCTTTTTACGTTGATTTAAAAGTAGTCCCATAAGAGGCCATGTAAAATGAAGTTTTTTAATATTTATTTTTGGATAATCTACGTGGTGAAAAATTATGAAAAAATTCAGGTAACATTTTTACAATGTTTTGATTAATTTTGCAAAGTTTCATTAAACTCTCTCATTATTTCAAGTGTCGAGTGTACCTCCTTAACCTTATAAGAAATAGATTTTATTAATAAATTAATAATAGGTACCTATATCGGCTAAAAATATAATACCTACATAATGCATGCGTTAGGTATTTGCACATCGCTCGGTTTTTAAACATTTTATTGCAGAAGTTATACGTTGATTTGTTTATTTTATATGATATTCTTGTGCATTGTTGACAAAATGTAGTTTTTTTCTGATTTATAAAAATAAATTATTAGTAAAAATTGGTAAAAATTTAAAAAATTATGTTGCATATCTGTATATCCATGCATATATTTGTAAAATATTGCATATTTGTTTAATTTTGTTCATATTTTGATCATATTTGCCTGCATAATATTATCCGCACTCGTCATCATAATAGTCCAGGAACTTTAGACGAAAAATGGGCAAAACTTCGGAAAAATTCCAACCAAGCTGAAAATTTGTATACACGTACCTTTTAGCTCAACAAATAACCTCTAAAAAGTCCCACGAGTCCAGGGGTGGGCTTAACTTTTGACAGCCAAAAAACAGTGAAAAAATTACCTTTTTTCGGTTTTTTGCTTATTAGTCCATGAGCCAAACCCGAAAATGAGCTAAATTGGTACCACCTGGGGTGGCAAATGCTGACTATGATTTTTTTGTTCAGTTTTATGTGTAGACCAAGAATAAATGTGATAGCAATGTCTAAGTAGTAGCTTTATGGCACAAAATAACGATGTTTATAGTAAATAGTGATTTTTCATCATCAAATTATAAAAAGGTACCAATCAAGGTGGCACATGCTATCAATGTTTTTATTTTTCAGTTTTGTGTTTAGATTAAAAAAATATATGATAGCACGGACTATGGAGTAGCTTTTTGCAGAAAAAAACAATTTAAAAAAAAGAAAGAAATTTTAGTATTTTTAAATTAATTAAATTTTTGTGTGTTTAATCAACTCTAATTACTAAACGGATAAAGATATCGACTTCCGGTTTGCAGCGTTGGATTCTCCAGTAAATTTTGCGTAAGATACATAATATTAAATTTTTTGTTAGGTCTTTGATAACCCAAAATTTAATTATTATCTTCAAGTGATAATTGCAAAATTTAAGAATTTAAAATATTTTTTGTGTTTAATCAACTCTACTTTCTGAACGGAGAAAGATATCGACTTCCGGTCTGCGGCTTTGGATTCTTTAGTAAATTTTACGTAAGACACATTATATTGAATTTATGTAAGGCCCTTTTAATAACCCAAAATTTAAATATTATCTTCAAGTGAAAATTGAAAATTTAATAATTTTAAATATTTTCTTGTGTTTAATCAACTCTACTTTCTGAACGGGTAAAGATATCGACTTCCGGTTTGCGGATTTAGATTCCATAGTAAATTTTACGTAAGATACATTATATTAAATTTTTTGTAAAGTCCTTGATAACCCAAAATTTAATTATTATCTTCAAGTGAAAATTTCAAAATTTAAGAATTTTAAATATTTTTTGTGTTTAATCATCTCTACTTTCTGAACGGAGAAAGATATCGACTTCCGGTTTGCAGCGTTGGATTCCTCAGTAAATTTTGCTTAAGATACATAATATTAAATTTTTTGTTAGGCCCGTGATAACCCAAAAGTAAAATAAAAGTTGATGAAACAAAAGAAACTTTGAAAATTCTAAAATTTTACAATTTTCTTTCGGAAAAAATAATTAAATTTCGGATTATTAGAGGTCTTTAAAAAATAGTACAATGTATCTTACATAAAAATGTCCCAATGCTGCAAACCGGAAGTCGATATCTTTATCCGTTCAGAAAGTAGAGTTGGTTTAACACAAAAAATATTTTAAATTCTTAAATTTTGAAATTATCACTTGAAGATAATAATTAGATTTTGGGTTATTACGGGCCTAACAAAAATTTAGTATCATGTATCTTACGCAAAATTTACTGAGGAATCCAACGCTGCAAACCAGAAGTCGATATCTTTCTCCGTTCAGAAAGTAGAGATGATTAAACACAAAAAATATTTAAAATTCTGAAATTTCGCAATTTTCACTTGAAGATAATAATTAAATTTTGGGTTATCAAGGACCTTACAAAAAATTTAATACAATGTGTCTTACGTAAAATTTACTAGGGAATCCAAATCCGCAAACCGGAAGTCGATATCTTTACCCGTTCAGAAAGTAGAGTTGATTAAACACAAGAAAATATTTAAAATTCTTACATTTTGCAATTTTTACTTGAAGATAACAATTAAATTTTGGGTTATCAAGGGCCTAACAAAAAATTTAATATAATGTATCTTACGTATAATTTACTGAGGAATCCAACGCTGTAAACCGGAAGTCGATATCTTTATCCGTTTAGAAATTAGAGTTGATTAAACACACGAAAATTTAAAAATACTAAAATTTCTTTCTTTTTTTTTTTATTGTTTTTTTCTGCAAAGAGCTACTCCATAGTCCGTGCTATCATATATTTTCTTGATTTAAACACAAACATGAAAAATAAAAACATTGATAGCATGTGCTACCTTGATTGGTACCTTTTTATAATTTGATGATGAAAAATCACTATTTACTATAAAAATCGTTATTTTGTGCCATAAAGCTACTACTTAGACATTGCTATCACATTTATTCTTGGTCTACACATAAAACTGAACAAAAAAATCATAGTCAGCATTTGCCACCCCAGGTGGTACCAAAAAAGTAATTGGCTCATGGACTATATATCTTCGTTCCAGTCGATCTTACCGCTATGAGGTCTCGTCAGGACAAACAAAATTATTTTTAGTGAAGAAATCAATATAATTGGTTGACTAGATTACGAGTTATGAATTTTATAGTGTAAGAAAGAAAAACGCACGGACCGTTGAGCGCGTAGCACGTCGTGTTCGTAGTACAGTACAGTACCTACCTGCCGTTCGCTGTGTAGTTGTTGATAATTTTTTAACTTTTGTTTAATGATTCATTATAATTGTTATTATTACACGAGCCGCAGGCGAGTAACATAATTATTCCTATAAATAATTACTGTAATGAATGCAAATGTAATATAATAGGTAAGTACTTTATTTATGAATAATACATTTATTTTTTATGAAATCGTACAATAATGACTAACTTTAGCTCCGCTAAATCGTAGTAAAAAGTAAAAAAAAAGTAAAAGTAAAGTCATTAAACAAAAAATATGAAAAAAGCTAAAAAATTTCAATTTTCTCTGGAAGAAAATCTTAAAATTTTGGCTTAACTAAGCCCTTCAAAAAAATTTAAAAAATCTATCTTATAGAGAATTGCTTGCAGAATTTAATAAAAGAAACCGGATATCAAAATTTTGATTTGTTCACAAGTTACAGGTCATTAAACACAAAACTTATGAAAAAACTAAAAAAATTTAAAGTTTCTCTCGAAGAAAATGTTAAAATTTTGGCTTAACTAAGGCCTTCAAGAAAAATTTCATACAGTCTATCTTATAGAGAATTGTTTGCAGAATTTAATAAAAGAAACCGGATATCAAAATTTTAATTTGTTTAGAAGTTACAGGTCATTAAACACAAAAATTATGAAAAAAGTAAAAAAAATTCAAGTTTCTCTCGAAGAAAATTTTGAACGCGTGTATCTCAGAAACGGTTAATCGAAGAGAGCAGTTCAAAGTGTCATTTTTTTGGAAATTTTATTCTCTACAAAAATGCATTGGACAATCTTAAATGTAGAACTACCCGTTTAGTAGTTATTAGCAAATAACCAAAAAAATCCATTTTCTTTTCGAATTTCCCGGAGTTGCCGCTCTGGCACCCGTCATATTATGATTCAGTATATCAAATAGTACTAGAATCAATCATAATATATTTGTTGTTCCAGGTCCAAGCCGAATTTCTCATTTGAAGACCGGACTAAAAGGTTTATAAAAATGAAAAACTGAAAAATTATCATTTTTTTACCGTTTTTTAGCCGTCAAAAGTTAAGCCCACCCCTGAACTCGTGGGACTTTTCAGAGGTTATTTAGGAAGCTAAAAGGTACATGTACACAAATTTTCAGCTTGGTTGGAATTTTTCCGAAGTGAAATGCTAAAGTTCCTGGACTATAACCATAAGTAATGAATTATCATCGTTTGAATCTCGATAAATTTAATAAATAAAAATCGTTTTAAATATTGACATCATGCACAAAATAATATTCATAATTTGTAATAAAAAGTAATAAATGCAGGCCACATCAAGCAATAAAAACAAAGTTATAAATAATGGAACACCCTTTACTACCCACCGCATAAAACAATAAAACCTCTATGCTCTATACACCGGACATAAAACTTCAAACAACATTCTATAATAATAATTACAACCTATTACTATCTATTCCACCGTGGCAGAGATAAATATTCATTATTTTACATGATGTACATAAACTGCTACAGTAATTTTACCATACTAAAATGTTATACACTCCATTAAATTGTGTTTCAAACACCTCATTATAAAAATCCTCTATAACTTTAAAGATAACAAAAGTGTGAGATGATGAAGGTAATATTAAATAATTTCCTAGCCAGTGAGGCTATTATTGCCTGAAGGAGTGAATTTGCTTATTAGTGTAATATCACGATTATGCTATGAAATTAGCCGCAGGATTTTTTAGGAATATTAATATGGACGATAAGGATTTTTTCGGGTTTTTATTAATGTAATTTTGCTACAGATGTTTACAAGGTTTATAGTGTGAATATTAATTAATAATCTTTTTGCAGTTAAATTTAATGGTACATGCAAATATACAAGTAAATTTTTTGCATAATAAGCATTTTTACTTGCAGTTTACCTTGTATAGTTGCACTTGAATTTGATTTGCTACTTTGTCAAATTAAAAATCGGGTTAAAATTGATGGTTAGTTGACCATAGGTTAACTCATAGTGGGTGCGGTACGAAAAAAAACCTTGCATTTCGGGTTAGAAGCATGAGATTTGGCACACATGTTCTTTAGGTGAAAATGAAATTTTTTGCCCGCAGTTCCTTTGAAAATGTCCCTTCGGATTCGAAATTTGGACATTTTTGTGAAAAATGGGTAAAATTTTGTATCACTTGATAATAGGCCGATTTCAATGTTCCAACAGTGCTTACCGCATGAATTTGCAACGTTGAGTTGATATATATAACCAACTATCATCTATTTGTCAAATTAAGGCCACTAAAAACGAACTTTCTAAAAAAATGCCCAAATTTTTGATTTGGGCAATATTTTAATTGCAGTACTTACTAGGGTATCGAATTCGACTAACTCTAACCCACCAAGCATGTTGGTAATATCTGGTAATCGATAAAATTGACGGTAGTCCAGTGGCGTAGTCAGAATCGACCAAAGAGGATAAGTTCAATTTTCTAGGTTTAGTTAATAAACCAATTTTATAGTTCAAACCTTACTTTTTGCATAAATTTGCAACGTGAATTCTATGTTTGTAGCAATTTGTCTTGTATTTATTAAAATAAAGGCACTTAAAACGGGTTTTCTAAAAAAAATCAAAATTTTAATTTCTGAATTTAACTGTATTATTCTTGACCAATATAACATATTTGGGCAGCTGTAATAGTTCCAAGAGACGCTTTCAACATAAACTTTTAATTGTTTAAACTATACCTACATCGTATTTCCAGGTAGCAACATTTGAATTTGTTAATTGGAGTCAGACTGATGCTGATACCGGTAACAACGGAAACTGCTATAACCGAAATAACATTTTTATGGCATTTGAGTTGGTGTTTACGTGTTTGAGCTTTGTACTTTTTAAGATAATTTATTATTTAAATTACGTTATTCATATAGTATGATAAAATATATGATGTTTTAGTTTTAATTATGTTCATTTCAAATAAAAAGATTCAATTCTTCAGCGTTTTTAAATAGTTTGTAAAGCTGACTTCTGCTGAGCACATCGTACTGCGCAGTTTAGGCTCTGCCCATTTATTTAATTACTCTATCTGTTCGGCGTCCAGAGTATAACATAAACACTTCGTCACGTGAAAACTTGTTCTGAATATTAGAAACTACCCAATGCAAATACGCTATTATATTTAATTTATATTTCCTCTCTCCTCTACAGTTCACGATTATCCAAGGATGATTCCGAAGAAATTTCAGCACAGTCTTAATCATTGTTACGTACTAATTATTTGATTTAGGTAATACTAATCTTATTATTATAAATATTTTTAATAACTTGTAAATCCTATGTTAACTTGTAAACTAATACTAATAAATATATCTGTGGACGAGAAAATTTGTTCTGTACACTGGAATTGGCGAGTTATTCACGAAAACCGTCTACCCTCCTCTGGCCATTTTTGGCTACGCCACTGCATTATCATAATTTTTAACGTTAATCCAACATGACCAATGTGATCTGCGGGTTGAAATTAGTCGAATTCGATACCCTTGAAAGTGCAAGTCAATTCAGAAATTAAAATTTTGATTTTTTTTAGAAAACCCGTTTTAAGTGCCTTTATTTTAATAAATACAAGACAAATTGCTACAAACATAGAATTCACGTTGCAAATTTATGCAAAAAGTAAGCTTTGAACTATAAAATTGGTTTATTAACTGAACCTAGAAAATTGAACTTACCCTCTTTGGTCGATTCTGACTACGCCACTTGTCTACCGTCAATTTTATCGATTACCAGATATTACCAACATGCTTGGTGGGTTAGAATTAGTCGAATTCGATACCCTAGTAAGTACTGCAATTAAAATATTGCCCAAATCCAAAATTTGGGCCTTTTTTTAGAAAATTCGTTTTTAGTGGCCTTAATTTGACAAATAGAAGATAGTTGGCTATATATATATCGACTCAACGTTGCAAATGCATGCGGTAAGCACTGTTGGAACATTGAAATCGGCCTATTATCAAGTGATACAAAATTTTACCCATTTTTCACAAAAACGTCCAAATTTCGAATCCGGATGGACATTTTCCAAGGAACTGCGGGCAAAAAATTTCATTTTCACCTAAAGAACATGTGTGCCAAATCTCATGCTTCTAACCCGAAATGTAAGGTTTTTGCGTTTTTTCGTGCGTGTACCGCTTGTACTAGAAGATAGGTGGGAACACTTCATATAAAAAAATGGTCAGATTTTTTCCTCCTAAAATTAGTTCTATAGATATCACTAGTGCATCACTACACCCGATGTTAAATAACAACAAATGTACAAATTTTGGGCAAAATGATGCTTAATATTTATAAATTGTATAAAATATATGATTACAATTCATCTAATGAACAATAATGGTTCTAAAACATATATATTTGAAAAGTGACAGAATTCTAACGTTTATTTGATTGACAAGTAGAAAATTTAGTCAAATAAATTTAACTTATTTTATTTGAGAGTTGGATAAAATTTGATTTTGTGGTAAATTATAATAAAGAAGAATCTTTAGCAATTAATAAAGAACCATATTTTGCAATATATCTCAAATTTTAGATATTTCAAATTGATTCTAAAATGTACGATAGAAGTCTATACTGCAACACTCCACCCTGTCAAAGGACTTTTTTGATCACGTTGACAGCTCAAGTGTCCCAAACTATCTTCTATAGTAACCGTGGATAAGGTTAACCCAAGGTTACTAGAAGATAGGTTAGGACACTTAACCTGTCAGTGTGGTCAGAAAAAATCTCTTTCTAGTGTGCTTTGAGAGGGTGGGTGGAGTGATGCAGTATAGACCTCTAGCGTACATTTGTTAGGCTATAAAATGGTATTTATAATAATTTGCACTGTATTATTTCTAAAAAAAATTCCGGCCTTTAAAAAATGTTTCTTTTGTCGTCTTTCATTCTATGGGAAAAAAATTGTTTCGCACTTATATTACCTACTAAAATGTAAATATAACTAAGGATATTAAAAGTCATATTAGCAATACTGGCTGGCAATACATGATTTGTGTTTATATCGGTTCACTCATTTATGTTAAATTTCAATTATAAATTCCAATAATTCAGTTAAAATGAATCAAAATTAAAATTGTGATTGAGAAGATGCTGCTGCTCGAAATACCTACAAGTAGGTACATAATTTATATTTAAGAAAAGTGATTTTTTTGTCATTTCACTCCAATGTAAAACACGACATGCATGAAAACATTGTTATGGCATATACAAGATGAAAGGTATAACTTTTTACAAGTAGGAAATAATCTCTGGCACATGTTTTTCAATTTCTTTAAAATTTCACTGAAAAAAATTACTATGGATGAACATGAATATGAACATGCATTTATAATTTGAAAATTGGTATCTTGTTAATAATTTGACTTAAACTTAAAAAATGCTCGTCTTATAGATAGAGACAGTTTGTTTCGTCGAATTTCTAGACATTCAAGTTTTTTGTAAAATGAACATTTTCCTATAAAAACTTCTAGTTTATAGTGTAATTACAACTTTACAATAATTGATAAATGGAATACAGCTGTTAACTTGCTAATTCACAAGTATTCGTTGGCAATTATTGCTATCTCAATTGAATGCACACTACTTTTGTATAATAAAATTAAAGTCACAAAGCTGCGCGCTATTACGGTGGGCGTCTGCTGATAACGACCTGTAATCGGCATAACGCCTAAATTACTGGCCAACTCAGCACGTTTCGTATTACCGAACTATTATCCCATCACCGCTACCATCAGACTGACGAAAATACTAAACTCTTGTTCATCAAGGGGCATATGAAAAATACAAAGAAATGTTCATAACAACGTGAGGACATAGACACGGGGAGACAATTATTAAAATAATGAGCTGCCGTCATTAACGGCCTAATGATAAAAATTAGGTATTTGTGCCGCAAGAACGATGAAAGAACCAAAGAAAAGAAGATTCAAGCGAAATAATCACGAAAATAAAGCAAAATTCTACATACAGTTATATCAAAGTAAACACATAAGAGAACGTTAAACAAGTATGTTATTTTAACGATTTCCTGTCAACAGTATTTTTGGCCAATTTAGCGGTTTAAATTAAATTATACTACCTTCTCTATTGCTCTTCTTAATCTGTTTATCGCTGCCGGTAGCACATGACTAAATATAAAAATCTGAAGTGGCCTGCACACAACCTTCCGCCATATCTAGACTTATAAACATAAATGTATACGTATACAATCCGGTGTTCCTAAAATATACAAATAAAAATCTAAAATATTCAAACACAGAAATTTGCATCACTTATATGGCGCTAGTATGTCAACTTGTCACCCGTCTCACCTGTCAATATTTTTTACGCAGAAACAAAAATCAACCGAACATGGATTACAAGATTTCAACGTTTTATCTGATAAATTTATTTTTTAAATTTTACTGCAGTTCTTTAATGCTACCAGATAAAGACATTTTTTTTATAACGTAAGTTGCAAATAACTTTGCCTCTTATTCTTATTACAAATAAATACTATATTTATCTAAATTTATATAAATTTTTGACAATTATCTTTTTCAATCTTCAAAAAATATCACTTCCGGTGAAGATATTTGTACCAAATTCTAATCAGCTCTTCCTATTCATATACAATCGTAAAATACCAAATATCAAAATTTTTGGGTAATTCGTATTTGAGTTATGCGACATCCGGCATCGGGCCGTACCACACACACACACACACACACACACACACACACACACACACACACACACACACACACACGCACGCACGCACGCACGCACACACACACACACACGCACACGCACACGCACACGCATCCACTTAAAACTCACAACCCGATTTTTTGCATGATTCCAATACCTTCCTTTACAGGTAAGCGGAAGGTAAAAACGTAGTCTAAATCTAAATCTCTTTTTGATGTATATCACTAATAAAAAGCCGGATCGGCTCGTCAAGAGTTTCAACTACGCATTGATTAAAATCTGTGTCTCCGGGCATAAATCCAAATATTCCATTATCCAGTTTTTAATTTTTTGCGTTGGCGATTGGTGACCGCAACGATTATCTCTAATCGATGATTTTTCCGCATCATTTAACGGAATGAATCCCATCAGATTGAGGTTCTATTGGTCTGTGGAAATAAAAGCAATAGTGACGACTATTCACAGAGGTTTTTATCAGATAATTTTTATTAATATTGCGGTTTACAATGTACAATCATAAAATGAGATTTGGGTTTTTGTGAAATGTTAAAATGTGAGGTTAGATAGAAGGATTACAGAAGTTTTGCCGAATTTTGCCATAAATTGTAGTTTATTATTTTAAATCAGGTTTTCAATTATTAATAGTCCAATAATATGTTAGTATTAAAATAATAACAATAGTGACGAATATAATAAATTGAACATTATGAACTAAAATTTTATCGGATGAATAAATATTTCATTCATAAATCAAACAGTTTACAGAACAGTAGGGGAGAGGGAGAGTATGACAAGATGGGGAAAGAATATTTCCAAAAGCTTATTTTTCAAGAAAATTGAACAAATAATTATTTTTATGCAATTTCGATAGCATATTAAGTAATGTTACATTGTCAAAAATCAATTAAAAATTTATTGTGAACCTGAAAAAATGAATTATGCAAAAGTGTAAATTTGGTGTGTATATCTCAATTTTGCTCCAGGGATGGGTTAAGATGGGAACCAAGATTAAGCAATGCAAAACATCATTTACAAAATGTGCAAACATGACCAACATCCATCATTCTTGTTTTCTTCAGATCAGATGCGAACAAAAACAAAAACTATGATAACCTGCAAATTAGAAAACCAAATCGGCCTATGTTTCGTACAGAGGACACTTGCACTAATACAGAAAGTAAATAAGGGGGAACCCCATCTTTCTTTGCCTACCCCTACGCTAGTTTTCTCTTTAAGTTTAAAATAAATTTTAAAAAAGTAAGTATTCAATTTCAATAGTTGTCCCTTTTACATCGTTTGGGCTAATATTCGTTAAATCTCTTTCTAGTAATTTCCTTTGAAGTTCATATCATTCATATGCTGTCTTAATTCAACATCAAGCTGTTGTCTATTACTATAAGTTTGAAAAGTCTTTTGCTACATTCTCTTTTGACTGGATGATCTTGATTAGCTGACCATTTTTACCTTCCGCTTACCTGTAAAGGAAGGTAATGGAATCATGCAAAAAATCGGGTTGTGAGTTTTAAGTGGATGAGCACGAATTAGGATCCTTACAACTCATTTTTGATAGTTTCTCGATGATGTCTGTATGTATGTATGTGTGTGTGTGTGTGTGTGTGTGTGTGTGTGTGTGTGTGTGTGTGTGTGTGTGTGTGTGTGTGTGTGTGTGTGTGTGTGTGTGTGTGTGTGTGTGTGTGTGTGTGTGTGTGCGCGCGCGCGTGTGTGTGTGTGTGTGTGTGTGTGTGTGTGTGTGTCCGGGTCGATGCCGGATGTCGCATAACTCAAATACGAATTACCCAAAAATTTTGATATTTGGTATTTTACAATTGTATATGAATAGGAAGAGCTCATTAGAATTTGGTACAAATATCTTCACCGGAAGTGATATTTTTTGAAGATTGAAAAAGATAATTGTCAAAAATTTATATAAATTTGGATAAATATAGTATTTATTTGTAATAAGAATAAGAGGCAAAGTTATTTGCAACTTACGTTATAAAAAAAATGTCTTTATCTGGTAGGATTAAAGAACTGCAGTAAAATTTAAAAAATAAATTTATCAGATAAAACGTTGAAATCTTGTAATCCATGTTCGGTTGATTTTTGTTTCTGCGTAAAAAATATTGACAGGTGAGACGGGTGACAAGTTGACATACTAGCGCCATATAAGTGATGCAAATTTCTGTGTTTGAATATTTTAGATTTTTATTTGTATATTTTAGGAACACCGGATTGTATACGTATACATTTATGTTTATAAGTCTAGATATGGCGGAAGGTTGTGTGCAGGCCACTTCAGATTTTTATAAATAATGTTAAGGTGCTGAAATTTCCGAGCACCAATGAAATATAACAAATAAAATTTATCTTTCTAAAATAAAAATGCACATTTTTAGACTGACCGGGGCCCCTTAATTGTCCGGGGTTCTACTTCTGCGCACACCTAAATACGCATCTGTAAATACGTTGTAATTGGCTGAAAAATTGCTTCTTACAAAAAATAATATTTAGTCATATCATGTCGTTTCGTTAAAAGAATTAAAAGAAAACGATCCATAGGATTATTTTTTCTCTTATGCCTCCAGCCTCCCAGTAATCTAAGCTTATATCTGTGTTGCACCGGTCACTAAACTCGGTATAAAAATACTAAACTTGGCTTTGGCTTAAAGATAAGCTTTAAATTTTCTTAGTTTAACGTCAGAATAAGTATTTTGTTGCGAATTGGTTTTTGAGGGTTTAAATTTGTTGTATATTTTTTAAAAGTGAATTTTGATGAAATTATAAACGACGTAAAACGATAATTTCGATGGTATAGCGCACACTTGTGGTAAGTGCTTATTTCATAGTTTTGCAGTAGAACAATTTAAAGATTTAGGATAAATTATTAAGGAATACCGAAAGTCAACTATGGATAGTATTGTTGCTCTTTGTTGCTAGACTACTCTAGAATAGGATATTATTATTTTGACTTTGTTTCAATTATTAGTTTTCATGTACAAAATTATTATGTAATAAAAGTATTGCATAATTTGCACTTATCCCTTTTGGTAACAAATATTATCGCACTTAACACTTTTGTACACTACTTTTTAACTTAGAAGTCATGTTTCGAAGGTGCTATGTTTTGAAAAAATTATAACATTATACTTTTTTAATTAGTATTTTTAATATGTAATTACTAATTTTTTTTGCTGCCAACATTGAAGACACAAATGTGTTAAGTGTATATCTAACACATATTTATGCACAGAATTCAGCACCTATTCAAATGCACAAATGTGTTAAGTACATATTTACCACAAATGTGCACGGAATTCGGAACCTCTTTTAATGCACATTTGTTGTAAGTGCACTTACCACATATTGCTGCACAAAATATTTGGATTTGTGTACTTACAACCAATTTTAGGGCTGTGTATCTTTGGCAGTATCAAACCGTCACTTACCACAAGTGTGCTATATCATCCTTGTACCTAAACACATCATATGGTGCACTTAACTCATTTTTTGCCAAAACTGCACTTAACACAATTGTGCGCTATACCATCGATTTATATGCTTTAGAGTTAATTGTATATGGGCTACCACGACGAATTTAATAATAGAGCTGACCATATTCATTTTCTTTTCGAGTTAGAATTTTTTTAAATGTTTAATTTAAATTATAATTGCCATTGTTACGTCAAATGTTGAATCAGTAAACACTTTTGTAGCCACTTCCTGGTCATTATTGTTTACAATTTTCTAGTATTTTTCTTTACATTGTCATCATATTTCTTTAAAGAATAAGCATTTCTGTGCACATTATTAGGTGCCTTACTATTAAATCTAGTTTCTATTTTTTTTTCAAACTTCAACCTTTGCTGACAACTAATCATATCAGTTTTCTTACATTCTAATACATTTTTATATGCACTGACGAGGTTGAACAGTTTTATTCTACAACTGTACAAATGTATATTTCGTAAATTCTTGTTAGATGTCAGTATCACTAACATTATTATTATCGAAACTGCAACAATGAGAAAAAAGCGAATGGTAATTGTGCATTAGTCGAGCATTGTAAAACCAACAAGCATGCTTTCAATTTCGATGGAGCTAAAATATTAGTAACGGAAAGTAATTTAAACAAAAGACTTACTCTTGAAATTTTATTTATTAACAGCGACAAAAATAACGTAAATTTAAGAACAGATACAATGTATCTTAGTAAAATATATCATAACATCCTGAATAATATAAACAAAAATAAAAAATAACATCGTATTAATAATTGTGTTAATATATAAAATTTTTAAATAATTGAAAATAAAACAACTTCTTTCCCTACATTAATAAAATGGTACTTAAGCGAGATTATCCCTACTCTAGGAATATTTAAGTAACTTAACTTGACCTTGCGTGATTAAATTTGTTACTTAGCTGCAGCCGTTAGGTGTGGTTTTTTCACAAAGTTTTTGTAAATTTTAGACTAATGTGTGTTTTTACATACATTTATTATTTTTACAATTGTTGACTTGATCCATGTAATATTTTTAAATGTGTTTTACAATTAATTTTATGTATACAATTTTTGTTATGACTTTCACGTAAGTTTAAATTTTTGTAAATGTCTGTTATTTCTTTTACTAAATTTTTTATTAAATATCACTGTAGTCCCATGTGGGGTAGAAACCGGTTGGAGATGAAATAAAGCCTTCAAATCTTGTGACTGACTTCCAGTAATTGATTTTTCCTTCATTATTATTATTATTCACACAAGAAACGCATCCTTCTAACCTCTCTTCCGCTAGCGGTACCAACTCACAAAAAAACAAAAACAAAAATATGGAAAATAAAAGGCTATTTATAGGCTCCAGAATGGTATATATAAACTTAATATAGGACAATGTCTTAAATAAATATTTAAGATACTTGTTGAGGGAAAGTGGCCGAGTTTACATGGAGTACCGACAACGAAAAATTGTCAGTAGCACTGAAACAATGGTTTTGGTACAACTATGTTTTTATGTAAGCCTGTGGCGCACTTTAAAAAATAACTCGAGGACTGCGCGCTCCGCGTTCCAACTTGCGCTGCGCGCGACTTTGGGACTACAGTGAGCCGTTAGTCCAACAAGGTCCAACTGGGATAGTAGTTGTGGAGCCTATAAATAGCCTTTAATTATCAACTAAGTTCCAATAAGATTTTGTTGTTACTACCGTAAGTTTCGCTGGCATTCCTTCCGCTAGCGGAACTTTTTATTGCAAAAAAATTAAAGAGCCTAAAATTGTGGGATGAGGCACTTAATTAGCCTATAATAAGCCTATAATTTTCCATAGGTTTTGTTTTTGTTTTTGTGAGTTGGCACCGCTAGTAGAATGGGGGTCCTTAACCTAAGCTACACTTAAGTGTCAGCTGTGCAACAAGTTGGTAATTTCAAACTAGGCTTTATTTAAACTCACCCCTTATGTCTAGCAAATTACAGATAAATAAATGTCTCAATTTTTATAATAGAAAATGATATAATTTTTATTTTTACAATAATTAGCCAGTATGTAAGGTACCTACAGATTTGATTAATTATTTTGTTTAAGATTAAGTATTTTTATGTGTACCAACGTACTTGTAACTAAATGGTCGGAGAGTTGTAAAAGCGCATTTCTGGTCATCAAAACGTATGAAAAGCGCAGAAATATAATCAGTAAATTTATGTACAATAAGCGCAGATCGTAATGTACAATAAGTGCATTTTTCGAAATGAGATTTCTGACCATAACAAGTTAGTCCAGATCGTCTTCAAGTATGATGGGGTTAAGTTCAGAAAAATGTTAGGCAAGAATATTTTCTAGTTTAAAAAAATCTGAAGTGGCCTGCACACAACCTTCCGCCATATCTAGACTTATAAACATAAATGTATACGTATACAATCCGGTGTTCCTAAAATATACAAATAAAAATCTAAAATATTCAAACACAGAAATTTGCATCACTTATATGGCGCTAGTATGTCAACTTGTCACCCGTCTCACCTGTCAATATTTTTTACGCAGAAACAAAAATCAACTGAACATGGATTACAAGATTTCAACGTTTTATCTGATAAATTTATTTTTTAAATTTTACTGCAGTTCTCCCATTAGTGCATAAGGTATACCAAGGCAATAAAAAACAATTTTTTAATGGAAATATGTTATGTGCATCTAAAAGAATATAAAAAATAAAAAGTTTACAAAAATTATTAAACTGAAACAAAATAAAGGCCATCCGATAAATCGGATTGTATGCAATTTAGAACGTGTGGTAGTTCTTAAAACATTGCTTTGGATGTAATCCGATTCCACATTTGGAACATATAAATCTGCTTTTGCCGTTACAAAACCTGCACAACCTGTCTGTTGTGACAGCTTCAGGCCAATGGTTTCGTTCGTCGTACCTGATTTCATTCATGGGGTTTGGTAGCCTTCTACCTTTAACTGAAAGTTTTCCGTGCGTTTCTAGTAAAATGTTTGCTATATTCCTCCTAAAAATAAGCAGTGTGGAGCAGCTTTTATTTTGTGGATTCACTTTTCTCATGAGAAGCCATGCATTTGTAATAGAAACGTCTAACAAATAACAAAATATGGGCCACCACCATTTCTTTTGCCTCATTCTTGTACGATAGGCGGCAACTAACTGATCCATTTTGTCAACACCTCCCATATATTTATTATAATGCGCAAATACTTCCGGCTGGGGTATATAGATCTTACATTTCTTTTCTTTTGACCACCTTCCACAGTTTCCTTCAGTCAGTGGAACAAAATTTGTTGCACAAGTAACTACCCTGTTATCTTTCCATCTTACTAAGCAAACCTTATTTTCGCTGTCTTTTCTGTAGTCATAAACTCCTCGTTCCTGCTTTTCCATTTCCTTTCTGCCTATCAAAGAACATTTTCCGCTTCTTCCTTCTTGAATCGTTCCTGTTGCTGCAAAACCTCTGTCGGTAAGGTAGCGGAAGAGTTGGACGGAAGAGAAGTAGTTATCAATGAATAATTTGAAACCTTGATTTTCTGGTATTTCAGCTACTTGAATAAGAGAAACCACAGTGTCCCCTCCAATACCAAATGTTTTTCAGTGTTACTTTTTCCTGTATAGATATCAAACGAAACCATATAGCCATTACTTGTGCATAAAGCCCAATTCTTGAACCCAAACCTGATAGGTTTTCCTTTTATATACTGCTTAGCATAATGACGGCCGTAATAGGGAATCATCGACTCATCTATTGAGTTATTTTCTTCAAGACCACCGTGGAACTTGAAATTTCTGTTTAGTTCGCTGATCAGTGGACGAAGTTTGTATAAACGGTCATCAGGGTCTATTTTATTATTATCATTTAGATGTAAATTTCGTAAAATCTGTTCAAATCTATTCAATCTTATGCTTTCTTGTAAAATGTTTGGTACATCTCTTTGACTAGACCAATACATCCTTTTGTTGGGATATTTGGCCTATCCTGACATCAAAAGCCCTCCAATAAATACGTATATTTCATCCATAGACATATTCAAATTCACGTTTTTCTGAGCAGCATACAAATTAGTTTCAGCAAGCATTTTAGCAAATAAGTTTTCAGACCAAAATAGTTTGAAGAAATCTATAGGACTGACGGCATTTTTTGCATCTTCCGATACAGGTTTTTCAATGCAGTTAGTGTTTATATTAAATTTCGGAACCAATTTGTTCCATTTCAAATGATCAGATTTTTTTTTTGCTGATTTACTCGAAGATGTGCTAATTTTATTACGTTTACGGTATTTTACTAAAGGTTCTTCGTCACTGGAGTTAAATTCATACTGAACAGTTATTGTTTCGTCCATCAGACATAAGTTCATCGTGTTTTTCCTGAAGTTTCGATCTTCATACTCACATTTAGATCCTAGCAGTTTTGGTCCCAAGTGATTTATATTGGAATCGCAATCTTCATCACTGCCATCACTATCACAACATTCTGTTTCATTGCCGTCATCAGGAGGCTCAACATAAATGTCCACTGGTCCATATACATCGTCTTTTTCCAATTCATCTAAAAGTTGTGCAAGCGACAATTTGAAACAATAGTATAATATATGCATACGATCCGATATATCGGATGATGAAAAATAAATAGTCTAAAAATGTTCATGTTAGAAAAAAATAGTTAACTTAAGTATGAATAATGTTCCACAAAGCCTTCTTGATCTTGTATGTAATATGTAACGATCCAAAAGCAATCCATTATGAATTATAATGATTTTATTCACCCTCCATTCCTCGTACTGTACCATGACGGGTCCATGCTTGGAAAAAATATCACTGGCGGAGATGGTACTTATAATAAACCACTTAAAACACATAAAAGATGTAAAACAAAGTTGTCGGAATTGTTTACAACAAATAAAAAATTTAAGGTTATATTTTCCTGCTGCTCACACCATTGAATATGCACATCCGATTTATCGGATCATATGCACTAATGGGTTTGCTACCAGATAAAGACATTTTTTTTATAACGTAAGTTGCAAATAACTTTGCCTCTTATTCTTATTACAAATAAATACTATATTTATCTAAATTTATATAAATTTTTGACAATTATCTTTTTCAATCTTCAAAAAATATCACTTCCGGTGAAGATATTTGTACCAAATTCTAATGAGCTCTTCCTATTCATATACAATTGTAAAATACCAAATATCAAAATTTTTGGGTAATTCGTATTTGAGTTATGCGACATCCGGCATCGGGCCGTACCACACACACACACACACACACACACACACACACGCACGCACGCACGCACGCACACACACGCACACGCACACGCACACGCACACGCACACGCACACGCACACGCATCCACACACACACACACACACACACACACACACACACACACACACACACACACACACACACACACACACACACACACACACACACACACACCCACACACACATACATACATACATACATACATACATACATACATACATACAGACATCATCGAGAAACTATCAAAAATGAGTTGTAAGGATCCTAATTCGTGCTCATCCACTTAAAACTCACAACCCAAGGTAAAAATTCAAAAAATCTTGTTAAAAATACTCTTCGAGTATGATGGGGTTAAGTTCAGAAAAATATTAGGCAAGAATATTTTCTAGTTTTAAAAAATTCAAAAAATATTGTAGAAAAACTGTCGTACAACCATTGTGCTTTTCAAATGTTCCCTTCTGCGCTTATACTCGTATAACGTCAATTTCTGCGCTTATATAACGTCAATTTCTGCGCTTTTCGTACGTCGATAAGCAAAAAACTGATAAAGGCCAAATGCGCTAATATAACGCACCCTAAATGGTCAAACAAAACATTTACCTAGTTCGATTTTTTTAAATTTGTTATTAATTTTAATTTCTACACATAAAATTGGGTAAAAGTATGTAATTTCCCCTCAATGAAAAAACTTAACTTTTAATTAAACGGCCGTTGACCTTGAAACCCAAAAAATGTTCGTCTGCGGCGCTTTTTACATTTTCATTGGAGAACAGTGTGCTTGTACAATTTGTCCCTCCTTTACATAATTTAATTTAATGCCTCCAACAAAACTATCCCCGTTTTGCTTGAGCTACTACACGTATATTAAACACTAAAAACTAAAAACTGCAACCACATCCTTCCCGTTCTTCTGCTATTTCACCGCCAACTTCGTACAGTTTCGCATTTTATGCTCCGGTGCGCGCCGTTCCATTCCAGTAATAATTTGCAGCCCGAGTCACCCAACTTTGTGTTTTCCTGTACGGCTGTTGCTGTTGCTGGCTAAACTAAACAAAAGAATACGCTAGCGAAACATTTGAATAAGCTGCGAGGATTGCGATAATGTGCTGGGCTGACGGAGTGCGGAGTTTGAAGGGATGTAAATTTTGAAGGGCGCATTTCTTGCTATAAAATTCAAAGCAAAAAGTATGTACTTTGTTACATAGGAAGATAATCACTAGAGATGGGTGTGATGTGCAGGGATTTGACCAAACCGGAACAGGAACGAAAACCGGATTGAACTGCAGCTATTTTAGTGAACCCGGATCCAAATCTGAATCGATTAAAAAATTGGATATTGGTTGATCCCATAACCGGAGCCGAACTGATGGTTCTGAACGGCAAAAGCATATATTGACTAAAATTTGTCATCTGTTGAAAAATTCTATTAAATTTTTACGAACGTTGTAGTTTTCTCTTTAATTTTCTTCAATATTTTGTTTGATCATAGAGTATTTTCTCATTTTAATTTAAAATTTAAAAATCTGATGTGGCCAGCACATGACCTTCTGCCTAGTTCTGCTTTTTCTAATAATCTAATAAATAATTACTTACAAGAGAAATTTTAGTAGGTAGTTCTAAAATTGAAACTGACAAAAAGATGAAAGTAATGAAATGTCCTTTAAAACTGGTTAAAATGGCAAAAAAAATAATTTTCTTTAAATTAGTTAGATGAAATTATACCCTTACGGTATTAATTTTTAAATAAAATGGTTTAAAAAAAGTATTATCACAATGGGTAAGCTTACGCGTTCGTTGCTTATTTCGAAATAGTAAAGTTATTCATGTTGAGAAAACAAAAAAAAATATTTTCTTTAATCTGCCTTACGGGGCATTTAAAGGAGTAATCAAGTAAAATTGCCAAAAAGCAACTTTAATTCGAAAACGGCAGCCAGTCATGTTAGCAGTGACTTTCTTCGGCTGTGATCGGAAAACGCCCGAATTCAAATTCATGCAATAAAGTAGTGAATTTGTTGCGCGTAAATTTATTAAAATATTTCATCTAAATTGTATATTTAAATAAAATGTGCTAATGTAACGTTACTGAAAATTGAAAAACCAAAAACATTACTGTTAGGCACTGTATACATCGTGAAAGTACGGAGAGCCGTATTGTACGTAATTTAATTAAATATGAACTTTTATTCGAAATTTGTATGCAATTAAATAATTTTTTTTCAATTATGAGTTTTATTTCCATAATGTCTAATACTTTTTCTTATCATTGTCATTAAAAGTTGAATGATTGACTAGCGCCTGGCATTGGCCATTACTACCTTAAATAAACAAAACAACAACGATTTCATTTACCACAACAACTTTTTTGCTTTCCCTAATCCCCCGTACAATTTGTGTAATAGTTTTAAGAGTTAGATAGCTGGGTGGTTTCACGGATGATGCAATGAAGCAATGAAGGAGCAACAGCTGGCAAGCGCGATCGGCGTTTGTTTTGTTGCGTGCAAGGCGTGCTTCGATATTTGAGACCCTGGCTTTTGTTTTTATTTTGGGAATTGCGTTGAGCGTCAGCAGTGTTTTGTTTCAAGCTTCCTGGACTGTATGGGTGTTATAGTCCGAGGGCCAACGTCACAAAATCGCGGTCATACGAACGTCGTTAATATTTTGTAAATATATTGTTTAGGCTAGTAGAAGTCGTGTTGTGACAGCCAGCTGGCCCACTACGTGGGACACTCGGATGCTACAGTGCCGTGATTTGTTAAAAAACTAGAAGTTTATTATTTTTATTCTAATGAGACTGAAACTTTGTGAATTTGTTGTTTAAAAAAGGCAATCACAGTAAGCTTAATCAGTTGGTTCTCCAAAGGGACATTGCGCGTCACCTGGGGGGTAGTTTGGTCAAAGTAAAAAAATGACACTAATGGTCAGCTGATCATGCATAAATGAAGCTTGGGCATTAAATAAAGAAAAAAGTGATCAGCTGCTATTATGATGGGACAATACCGCTAGGTATCTAATTGTATAATAATTAGAAGAAACGTATTTAAATGTATTGTAAATATTAGTATAATAAACATTACCTGAGTATATAAACTTGCTTTACACATCATATTATTTAAAATTTATTAGAATTATTTATTTAAAATTTTATGATGACAACAATCAACTAACTTTCATTTTAGCTTTGTTGAACATTTTGTTTGTATTTTGTCATCAAAAATAATATTACGATAATAGGAATAATAATAAGTTTGCTTAATTTTTCTCACCTTAATTTTGAAATATTATTTAGTTTATTACTTAATTATATAGGTAACAAGAGATAGAGATGATCGAACGCTGAACCTAAACACGGCTACCGGGAACTCAGAAACAGCAGTAGTCTTGTGCGCTTAATTATTTTTGGCATGCATGCAATAACGACTGCCCACTTATGCCCTATTGACAAAAAAATTGATCCTTCTCAAGTTACAAACAACCGGCCAGTGTCAATCCTTTCAAACATATCCAAATTATTTGAAATAATTCTACAGAGCCACTTATATAACTCTCTCAATAGTACAATTTCTCACAATCAACATGGTCTTATGGAAAAAAGATCAACAATTACCAATCTAGCATCGTTCTGCCAGCGTATCCGAAATTCTATTTTCCAGCATCTTATTTAGTAAACTCAGTTCTTTAGTTATCAGTCGTACATTGGACGAGAATTAAGTACCTACTCCCTCGATTTGAATATCATCGAATACAAATTTTCATAGGTCAAATTAGCATGACCAACTACCCTTTAAATGCTGTTTTGCCGATTTGACAGCAGCTTCATGTAACACTCCAAAGTGAGATGACCATGTAGGAATAAAGTTCCATATAATATTATTACTTAACAAATACGAGATAAATTTGTGGTCAGGGTTTATTTCTTTTAAATCGGTCCTATTTTTACCTCTCGCCACTCATATCTGTAAGAGAGGTATTGTAATCATGCTAAAATTTCGATAGTGAGTTTTCAATGGATAAGCACGTTTTGAGGTCCCTAGAACACGATTTTGATAATTTCGCGATGATGTCTGTGTGTGTGTGTGTGTGTGTGTCAGTGTGTGTGTGTCAGTGTGTCAGGATGGATGTTGGAGGTACGATAACTCAAATACCACTGAATTAAAAAATTTGAAATTTGGTATACAATATTCTGACACCCTAGATTAGATCTGATTAGATTTTGGTGTTGATCGTGCAACCGGAAGTGGTAGTTTCTTGAAGATCTGAAGAGTTTTTCTGGAATATTCTCAAAATTTATGAATTAATAGGAATTTTTTAAATAAAATTGTATACTAAATGTTACTATCTACAATATGTATTCAAAACGTTGTTTCTATCTAGCACCATTTTCCAATTACAAGAAGTTAAAAATTCTACAAATTTGTTACAATTTTGATTTATCTGCCTACCTATGGAAACAAAAAATAAAATATTTGAGTGTTAATGTCACATGAATTTTTGACTTTTTGGCAAATTGAAATGGAAAATATGAAATGTCATTTAGTATTTATAAGGTCATAATAAACTTTCATAATATTATAAAAACTACAATTCCCGAATTCCCTTCTAGTACAATGGTATATTTGTGAGTAAGTACTACATAATATATACTTATATTAGAAAAATAAAAATAGTAGAGTATGGCGAGAGGTTATGTGTTGGCCACATCGGATTTTTTAAATTCATTTCTAGTACCCACAAAATTTGTTCCGTTGTCAGATACTATTTTTTCAGGTAAACTACGTCTATCAATAAATCTTCGTAACATATTTAGAATAGATTCAGTGCCAAGGTCAGTCACTAATTCTAAATGAATAGCTTTAGTGACAAAGTACACAAAAACACATTGCTATTCTTAATCATGGATAGCCCACAATAATCTAACCCAACAATATTATACAGTTTTGTAGCAATAACTCTATCGCTTGGAAGATCACCCATTATTCGTGTAGAGACAATTGGATGATGCATCTGCTGATGATTTTGAGTACTACATCTCGTCCAGATAAAGGCCAAAACCGTTCTTGCAAACTAATGAATACAGCTTGAGGCCAAGCATGACAAAGCTTTTTATGTACATTTTCCACTAATAACTCTGTCAATTTGTGATTTTTTTGAATAATTACTGGATGCTTACTGGTTAGCCTCAAATTTCAATGCTGAATTCTTAAGTCGATCTCCTACTCTTACTAGTTTACTATACTATTGCTAAGTTTGAATTTTTTTAATAAAGCTATTTCCGGAGCAAACCATTCACGATGAATTAGTTTGACAATCGTTGTCAAAGATTCTTGAATTTCCTCATTATTTAAATATCAAAAAAATTTCTGTCTAGCTCTGCAATTATTAATAAAACGTTTGCACCAAGTAATTACGCGACACATTCGATCAAAACTAGAGAATCGGTCAAAAAGGTTACATTTCTGATCCTCTGTATGAACATGCGTCATTTTAAACTCAATTTTCCCACCTTCTCTTTCCGCATTTGTAACTGATTCGTAATTTATTAAAGGTAAAGAAAGCTGAGCAGGTCCCGAAAACCAAACAGAGTTTAAAAGTTCTATTACTGAATTACTGTACATCCCCTAGACACTACATCAGCAGGATTTTCTACTCCTTTCACGTGATGCCAATTATGAATTGCACTATTAGTTTGTATTTTTGCAACCCTATTGGCTACAAAGGTTTTCATCTTACATGGTTCATTATTTAACCATGAGAGGACAATAGTGGAATCTGTCCAATAATGTATGAAGTCAAAATCAAGTTTAATATTTTCTCTAATTCGATTTATTAATTTAGTTAACAAAACAGACCCACATAATTCAAATCGTGGTACTGTTATATTTTTAATAGGTGCTACTTGTGATTTAACGCAAAGTAGATTAATTTTAATTTTATTAAACTGATATTTCGTATGAAGTTCGAATGTAAATCGCGCAACCATACGCACATGCGGATGCGTCACAGAACCCATGCAATTCCAATACCGAATATTCATGAAGCATGACCTGTCTCGGTATAGCAACATTATTTAAATTGTCAAATTGCATTTTTAAATTTTAACCACGCATCAGTAAGATTTTGAGGCTGGTTCTCATCCCACTCTAATTTCTCTAGCCACAACTTTTGTAATAATAATTTGGCATTTATTGTCACCGGCACAATGAAATCTAATGGGTCAAATATTTTACCAATCGCGCTCAAAATAATATTGCTTAGTTTGTCTTACACCGCACTAAGAAGATGTTCTGTTTTAAAATTGTGGTTAAATTCTCTCAGGTAACTTTTTTACTGTCTTATTATTGATTACTTAATATTATATGAATAAATTACTGTAATTTTGATTTCTTTTGCCCTCAGCACTGATGAAGGGTTAATAAAACTCGAAACGTTTGCTTATTGAAGAGATGTATTAATTATTGTACCTACTTCCTATTACTATCCATTATCCGTAGAACTTTCTACATACCTATTCAAAATACTACATTTTGTAATTGGTACAGTCTCATTATTTATTCGACTTTTGTAACGAAAAACATCACACTCAGTATCCCAGTTAAAACCTAATGTCATTTCTTCCGCAATGTTTCTAAAAATTTGCTGTTCCCCGACAATATCACCACAATTTTCTAATACCAATTTATCATTCGATGTAAATTTTCTAAGATTAAAACCGGCAGATTTTAATATACTCGATATCTCATTGTTTAGATTCATTACTTGTTCATCATTATGACCGCCTGATATCAGGTCATCCATGTAATGCAAGAAATGATGCCGGTGCCATCCATAAGTCAAAGTTAGAGATGCGCATTTATATCCGAAACCCGAAACCCGACTCAACCCGAACGACCCGTGGGCGGGTTTCGGGTCAATTTTCAAATTGATATTTCGGGTTCGGGTCGGGTCGGGTTTGGTTTTGTTTGGGTCGGGTCGGGTTAGTGTTCAAGTCGGGTAGTTTCGGGTTTGGTCGGGTCGTATCGGGTTAAATCGGGTCGTATCGGGTTAGTAACTTATAATTCATTATTATGATATTATGAACTTAATACGTTAGATACAACCATAATATCATCAAAACCTTCCATATTATGCAAATCATGCAAAGTGTTACATAATTGACAGATAAAAGTGTTGATTTGTTTTAATGAATTAATTCATAAAAAATGGGCATAATTCATTTGAAAAATGTGCAATTCAGCGACAAAACTTGCGATCTTGGCAGTCCGTAGCAAGAGACTTTTATTGCTATGTTATTCTTAAGAAAACTAGCAGATGTTTATTGCAGGGTCGGCACTAGGCAATGGAATTTTTTTCACAATGTACATTTTGGGTTTTTAAACGAAAATCAAGATTATGTGTATAAAAGAGTACTTGCAACAAGGTCACAAACAGTCACGTGACAGTCAAAACTAAGCGCGCGAACCTGTTTGTGGACAACCCAACAAAATTTTAACATGGAGTCTTATGGAGTATTCATGTTTACTTTTGTAAAAATATCTTTTATTCGCATTCTACGTTGTTTAAAAAAAAGAAAACGTATGAAGTTGATTAAGGTAAGTTCATATAATATACTGGTTACTTAAAATTATCCTAAATATAAAGCACTTTTAAAATATCGTATGTTAAAAGTGTGGTATTGAACTGTTGTCATAATAAAAACAATTTATAAAACTGTCTATATATATATATATAACCCGTTATATTTTGTATATTTTTTACACATTAAGAAATGTTTTAAGTTTATTAATTTAACAATTAGTGAAAATCCATGCACTTGATGATACAAAAACAATTTAACCTATACATTTAATGTGTTATAGTAATACAAGTTTCATTTAAAATATGCTTGTTTTATATGTATTTATTTAATACAAATATATTATACATACACTTACCTTTCTTGAAAAGTATACAATATAAATGAAACACGCAATTAATACTGGAAAAACACAAAAATAACTCATAAGAACCAAAATCGCCATAAGACACAATGTTAACCTGAACAGCAGTTGTCCACAAACAGAATCCCGCCAAATCCGAAACATTGGCCACGCCTCCTGCAAGTACTCTATTGCATAGTTTCGTTATATAGCAAATTGTTACTTTAAACTGTAGCAGTTACAGTTATTTTAATCTGTTTATCCTATCCTATACTAAGAAGTTAACGGTAAATTAAGTACATGGTCTTAGGTCGAGTGTCAAAAGGTAAATTTTAAGGGATTACGAAAAATAGTTGAAGGAAAGTCATAGTTCTAAGAAAATCAAGTACGTTCTCATTCCTCCCTTTAGTGCAGGTAGTAACAATTAAGGAATATTAGCAATTGTCTTGAAATGATAATTCATTTAAATTCGAGTGTTCGTTCGAATAGTTTGTGTTAATTGGTTTACTTTACTGCAAAAGAATATCATAAAATAGTTTTCTTGACGTACAAGGTAGTAAACTCCGCTCACAGTTTGCCCATTTTCAAAAACAATTTTTTTATGTTGAAAGTGAGGGACTTCAGTTACTATTGTCATACACATATAAAGACAAAAAATCAGAAATGAAGATGGAATACACATTTAAAATTTACGTAAATTAAATCACTAATAAAAACAATTTGTATTTGCTTTTAATATTATGTGGAAGCAAAAACCAAAAAGCTTAAAAATCGATCATGACAGTAGTTTCTGCGGTCACTCGCTTACGTCAAATAAAAAAATGTTTAATTAACGGTCGGATACTATATAAGTAAGTAGGGTATCCATCGGGTAGGGTAGAACATTAATTAATCGTATAACGGGTCAGGTCGGGTTCGGGTAAAAGTCGGGTTCGGGTACAGGTCGGGTTATGGTTGGGTAAATGTAGGGTTCGGGTCATATCGGGTTCGGGTCATATCGGGTTTGGATCATATCGGGTATTTCTCGGGTCGGGTATAGTCGGGTGTTTATCAGGTTGGTTCGGGTACAGGTCGGGTTCGGGTCTGGTACCTTTCAGGTTCGGGTCGGGTCGGGTTTCATTTTTATTAAAAATGCGCATCTCTAGTCAAAGTATTTAATTGATATTCCGTCAACGAATCTCGAATTTTGTATCAACCCATACCTGACGAAAATTTTTTTTGATATCGCTAGTAATAACTACATTGTATTTTCTGAATTTAATTAGAATATCAAATAACTCACATTGAATCGATAGTCCTACTCTTACATGATTTTAAGATGTTCCATTGGTTGTTTTGGCTGATGCATTGGACACAACCATTAATTTTGTCGTACTACTGTTCTTTAAGTTTAGGTAGCTCATTTAAACACGGAGAACCTTACCATGCTTTTCGCGTATAGCTATCTAATTTATCAGTTAATAAGTAGATAAGTAAAGTATCCCACTCATTTACAGGTTGTTTCAACGTTTCTAAAGTAGCTTTGTGTATCAAAAATTTATCTACAAGGTGCCTAAGCGCTGAATAATTTTCCTTATTCATGATAGGTAGTTCAAAGAAAGATTTGACATGACTATTTACAATCAATTTCTCATTTTCAAACCGATCTTCCAACAAACCCCAAGCCAATGTATAATTTTGTAAATATTCTGATACTCTAGATTAGATTTGATTAGATTTTGGTGTTGATCATGCAACCGGAAGTGGTAGTTTCTTGAAGATCTGAAAAGTTTTACTGGAATATCCTCAAAATTTATGAATTAATAGGAATTTTCTAATAACATTGTATAGGTACAAAATATTATACTATCTACAATTTGTATTCAAAACGTTGTTTCTATCTAGCAGCGTAGCAGCACCATTTTCCAGTTACAAGAAGTTAAAAATTCTACAAAATTTTGATTTATTTGTCTATCAATGAAAACAAAAAAATATTTGATCAAAAGAAAAATCCAAGCGCGTTGTGCGCGCACAAGATGCGTTCTTTGATTATTATTTTGCGTATTCTGATATAATTAAATATAAAATTTTAAAAAACGAATAATAATAAATTATGCATTTTTGTTTCGATAGTATAACGATAGTTTTTTTAACAATCGATAGTACGATAATACTAAATAATACATATACTATCGATATATCGATAGTTATGGTTACTATCGATAGTTTACCTCTAGGACACACATCAGGTGGCGCCATCTCTTGACAGTACATTACAACACTTTGGTTTGAAACATTGGAATGCTGTAATTATTTAAGACGATTATTATGTAAGTAAATTACTGCACAGAATTTTTTCAGTAATAGTAGATAAAACTTGACGTACACATAAGTACATGACATTTATCAACAAACTTTAGTGACTTTGAATCTCGCTGAGGATTTCTTTGTATATAGATCATCCCAAGAGTTAGCTTCGTGGTTAATATCCTGCTTTAGTGTCTGCATAGTGAAAATGATGTTGTTCTTTTTGACTGTGTTTAACCAAGGCACATTTGGTTTTACTTTGCTTGAGTTTAATATTCATGTTGAAATTGTTTTGTCGAAGTATTTTTATCTTTTGCGACAGATCTGCCATGAATAAAATCGTACAGTAATAAATATTACTGTGCAAAAAGGACAACGATTGTGAAGTAGTTTAACTCTTCATAGTGACTGGGAAGGAATGATTTTTACCCTTATTTTCAACCTAACAACCTTTATCATTGAGTAACGACTAACCTATCGAAATTCGAAAACTAGAATAGGAATCACATAGCTGAAGTTAGAATGGGAGCTTCTAGCGGGATTTTGATGAAATATTGGCGCCACCACTGTTGTAACCAAACCTAATTATTTTATATCGGAGCTTGCGCAGAAAGAACGCTACTGTCAGATAGGTTTGACGAGAAACGTGACTGAAAATGCCGCAGTGTTGTTTGAAAACCTGTAGAAATAAAAAATATTTACACAGACTACCGTTGCACGAATTACGTAGACGGTTAAGGATTTAGGCTAAATGAATTTAAATAAACTTGAATAATATCTCTTGAAATATTTATTGGTAATATAATACCTCCATGTAAATCTTTAAATTCTACCTGCGGAATCACCAATTTTTGTTGATCGCTGATATCAATAACATTATTAAAATTGTTATTACGATCATAATGCTCCAATCTAAAATACAAATCAAATTTATCAACATATAATGAATTACTGTAAATTTGATATTTCACCTTTTAATTAATTCCGCCTTTTTTCCTGTTATTATTGCACCCCGTTTTTTCAATTCTAATTTGATATCATATAGTTTAGTAGTATTACAATCCATTGTAGAAATAATATAATATATAAATATTGCACTTCGTTTACTTAGTCTGCGGTGTTTACATCTAACAAAAGTTACTCCGGTTACTCCCACTCACAAGTCACAAATACAACGAACCAGACAAAGATAGTTACATTGTAAGTTGTCTTAACCTACATACAAAACTATGCGCGCGAATTTCGCGGTTCAAATTTTCCCGCAAGAAAAGTTTATGGTGCAGCGCTGCCATCTACGTTGGAACTACCACTAGAAGCTCCCATTCATCGCAGTACCGAATTGTTCTATAGATGTTGTATCAGAATTATATACCAAATAAAGATCAGCTTTGTGAACAATGATGATTCAATAATTCCCTTGTCATCAGCATAAGTATTATATTTTTAAACAAAGAAATGATAAGGTAATTTGTGTATTTTTTTCTGCTTGGAATACAAAAGTATTTTTGATACTATAATATTTTTGCAATGTTTGATTATTTTAAAATTCTGGATAGGTGATATGTATAAAAAATCTTTTCCCTAAGTTGGGTGTTGTAGTGTCACATTTTGTACAGTTAAACTGAAATATGTACCGATTGGATTTAAATTTCAGTTGTGAGAACCACAGTTGGTCCTATTACTCATTCGGCTATCCACCCCATATTTAATTTTAAAAAAATGACTCCTAATTCACTAACCGCTACTGAAAGCCATTTGCCCTCTCCTTTTATATAAATAACTCCATAGGCGTAGAATCTAAGGCGGGGCTGTCACTTCTCTATCAAAAGTAATTTGACAGGCGATTAATGATTTTAAACTTTACTTCGGACGTCATCCGCCGAAAACTTATGAAAATTAATCAGCCATTCTAGAGAATATAAACGGTTAATTTAAAGATTTAAGCGAATCATCGAGCGATCGATAACGTTCATTAGAATAAACAGATTGAGAGAGCGTATTAGGTTGAATGAGCTGAACCAAAGCTGATATGTTTTTATTATGACGCAAACAAAGTTTATTGGAATAGGTAAAATAATTTTATTTTAATTAGTTCATCAATGTTTATAGCGTTTTTATATACAAGAGATTTATATCTGTTTATAAAGTTATTATAATACTAATCAGAATTTTTAAGTATCAAAGTTAATACCTACTTTCTATAGCCCAGCATATTTTCTTACTTGGTAGTAATTTTCAAACATTCAATTTTCGCAAGATTAATTCAAGCCTCTTTTACTTAACTTAGATGTGATAGCCTCACATAGTTACACGCAACATGAGCATGTCGTAATGATTCTAAAATGCATATTTCCTATCTGTTGCTATGATACTGCGTTACTCATTAAAAAAAGTCAATATATCAAAGTGAAATTTCATATAGTGCATGGTTATTAAGAAAACTGTAAGTAAATATAAAGTTGTAGAAAAAGTATAGTGTGCAAAATTTGTCGAAATGCTCTTACATGTTCATGTTTCTTGCGGCACTACCCGAACGATAAGGTGCTTATTTCGACATTTTATACACAATAACACACAATAGGTACACTATTTTTATTTCACTCAACCCTGTTTACAGTTATCAGCCGTCAGTCAATCCTTAATTCATGAGTGGTTATTGACAAGCACACCGCGATACGATATAACCATCTTCCTCGTCTCGTCTCGATATATCGAAATAAGAACTTTTGCTAATACGAGATAAGATAAGAGTCGAGACGAGATCTAATGGTCTTAGTCTGCAGTCTCGTTTTACTTATTGCAACTAAAGTTACAGAATAGACTCCTGATTTTTCCAAAAGTAAAAATGTTCATTGTTCAATTTCCACTACACTTATATACTATAGTGGGGCATGTGCCAACGGACCCACAGGAAAGCGACTTTACATTATTGTCAGTGAACCGGATGCGTCAATAACGTTCAATTATTGTCGACGCAACGAACGTTCATCGTTCACTTTAACTAAACTGTACAAACGAAACGAAACATCGTTACAATGCGTATGTGTAACCGTTCAAATTACATCTAAATATCGTTATTAATATGTCCATGAGTCGAGTCAGTGGTTCTCAAACTTTAAAAATTTGATCTGGCCAACACATGACCTCTCACCATACTCTACTTTTACTATTTTTATTTTACTAATGCAAGTATATTAGATACCTACTCACAAATATACCATTCTAGAAGAAAATTTTAGTTTTAATAATATTATTTAGACAACTTAACGAAGATATGTGGACACATTGGATAAAAGCACCATTTTTTACAAAGTACCACTTACCCAAAGCTTTTAATTTTGGATAGAATCCACTTTTCCCCACCACCCACACGGCGGTTATCTTGAAAAATGAGCGTTTCACACTTTTTCCTAAATATCGCAAAAACGGTGGGTTCTAGCAAAAACACTTTCAAATTCAAAATTATATAGCATGAAATTCTCTATAGAAAAGGTCGTTAACGATTTTCATGTAAGTGGCACAGTTTAATCATTTAACACTAAATTGATATTTTGTCTCCCTACATGAAAACAGTTGTCATTTATTAACGGATAAAAAAATCGACATTCGGTTTCTTGCATTGCATCCTCCGTACATTTTTATATTACGTTTATTATTTAAAAAAAAAATAAAATCTTAGTAAAGCCAAAATATTGATAATGGTAGGATCAATAAAGATTTTCAAACTGTGTTATATTTTAAGTTGGCGATCGATTTCGCAGTAATTTATTGCATCATCAGGCCGTCTGAAATACATGAGATAATAAATGTTCATAATCTATCATGAAAATATTTTACATTGAATATAGTATTAAGTTATATTTATATAAAAGTTATAAAATATAATTTTTTTTAGGTTATTCAAACATGTGCAGAGATAAATTTTAAGAAATCAATATTATAGAATATAGGAGTGACTAGGGAGGGTTGATACGTAGGGAGGCTTGATACCCTATCATATTTACCGCCAGGAAGTTAGTGGGGAGTCGACTATTTTATTACACTATCGTCCAATAGATTGCAGTGTTTGGTGAAAATTTCACAGATCTGTGATGATCAACAGGTGTTCTATACATAAAAATGTGTTTTTGTGCCTGACAATGTAGGTATTTGACTAACATTTATAGGGTTTTAATTTTTATAGTATAAGTTTTGTGCACAATTAATTATTTCGCATAAAAGTAAAATGAAAATAGTATGTGCTCTACAATTTGCGTAGCTTAAAATGTAAGGTTAAGATTGTCCTGCATGTTTTTGTAATTTTTGGTACTTGGGGAGGTTTGATACTTATTAGTCAGGGACACTTGATATATGGAAAATCCCGAATTTTGAAAAAGTTGTGCGAAAATCTACAAGGGAAATAAAAACAATAATATCAATGAAGACGATACAGACAGTGACGAAAACGAAATAGAAAACCAATATGATGATGATGATGCTGTAGCATGTAATAATTGCAACTCATTGTACTTACAATCTAGACCTAATGAATTCTGGTTTAAATAGTGTCAGATCTGTTCCACGTGATCGCATACGAAATGTGCTGGGGTGGATAGAAGAAGTAAGATATTTATTTATGACATTTGTAAGGAGTAAATACTTCAAAAAAAATATTTTGTTTTACGTCTCAAGCCTCCCAGTGTACGTCTCATCCCTCCCGTAGAATGGGAGGCTTGATACGATTTCTTGTTTTTAAAAAAATTATTTATAAAAGTTGTATTTATATAAGTTAAAGAGCGTTTATTTTATTTTTGTTTGTCAATATACCAATGAGTAGATATATATTATTAAAGTATACAAATTATGTTTATTTTTAATTCTACGATGGTTTAAAGCCAAAACGTATCAACCCTCCCTAGTCTCCCCTACATTATAGAATATAAATACTTACTTTTCTACTTGACAGTAAGTATTTATATCCTACCATTATAAATATGCAAACTGCACTCGAGGAATTCATTTATCGTACCAAAATATTGATTACCAGTTTCCTGAATTAAATTCTACGAGCATTTCTTTATTCGGTACAATATTTTGAAAACTATTGAAGGTCTAAGTTTAGCCAAAATTTTAGAGGGAAAATTGCGAAATTTTCAAATTTTTCGTATTTAGTGTGTTTAATGAATTGTAACTTTTGAACGTATACAAATATCGATCTCCGGTTTCCTACAATGAATTCTACGAACATTTTTCTATTAGGAGCATTATTTTGAAAACCTACGACGACCTTAGTTACGTAAATTGAGAATTTTTCAAACTTTTGGTACCTACTTATTGTGTTTGATGAACTATAACTTCTGAACCGATAAAAATATCGATTCCCTGCATTAAATTCTATGAACATTATTCTATTAGTTCCATGTACCTATATCACAAAATGTTTTACGGAAAACTGAAATGTTTGAAATATATTTTCATGATTTTCTCGAAAACTGTGACTCTTACATGAAAATCGTTCAGCACCTTTCTATAGAGAATTTCATGCTCTATAACTTTGTATACAAAGTATATTTGCTAGAACCCATAGTTTTTGATATATTCAGGGAAAACTGAGAAAAATGACATTTAAACGCTCATTTTTCAAGATAACCGCTGTGTGGGTGGTGGGGGAAAGTGGATAACATTTTATATCTTCATAATTTATCAAAAATTTACTTGTCATTTATTTCTATAGCCTGTTTTACATAATACTTTTTTCGACTAGAAACTGAAACTACATTTTAGAAACTTTTTCTGACTATTTACTAGAATCACATCCAAGTTTTGTACTAGTTTCTTGATCGGCCGGTAATCAATGTAACCAACACCAAGGTTTTAAACCGTAATTTTGACGTTTCATTATTAATTAAAAATATGAATGGGTAACGTAATTAACAAAGAAATTTAAAAATCATAACTTATGAAATAGGTAACTAAAAATATAGCAATATTAATATGTCGGATGTATGTTGTAGAAGTTTGGCAACACAAAATGTGCGTTTACTGCGCAGATCTAGTATGAAACTTGAATAAAAAATAGGACCGGAGCTATTTTCTAAGTTAAAAAAGACCCTACTAGTACGAAACTTGGATGGAGATTTTCGTATTTTATGTACATTATAATATTTTGCATTCTAAATTCTAGTATGAAACTTATCAAAGTTTCTAGCCGAATAAAGTATAATGTAAAACAGACTTCATACAGCCCAAACGAATCTTCTGTTTCCAAGTTCACGCTTCATTTAACTTGTACAAGTCGAAGTCCGGAACTTGAGTGAGGTCTTTAGAACCGCAAGCTCTGGTGTAGCCCAAGCCACACGACTCACACGAGACACGAACCTCTCATTCAAATTCAGTTTTGACCGCGACGCTCGACATGCACATTCTCTATACTTGTGTACTTTGGCTACATACTAGAGCAGAGATACTCTGCACTTGACGTACACATAGACGAAATTCAATTCAAATGCTCGGTTCACACTTGAACATTTTAGTCCGAACGAACAGAACGAACTGAACGCGCAGAGCAGAATAGTCTGAACAAAAGCTCGTTGCGTTCAGCAGATTCGTCGAATTATTGGTTTTCCAATGTGCTTGAAGCATTCGTAGTGAATGTCAATAATGGTTCCGATTTGACGGTTCCATTTGGTACCTTTTTTATTATTATTGTAAGTTAGACAAAAATAAAAAAAAAAAAACTGACGTGCCCATCACACAACCTTCCGCCATATCTAGACTTTAAACAGAAATGTATACGTACAATCCGGTGCCCATTTAAAATATACAAATAAAAATCTAAAATATTCAAACACAGAAATTTGCATCACCTGAATAAAAAGATTCGTTCACAGGAAAACTCTTCTGTGTTGAAGCCATCCTCCGTTCAATTACTTTAATATCTTAGGACTTATATAGCGCTAGTATGCCAACTTGTCACCCGTCTCACCTGTCAATATTTTTTACGCAGAAAAAAAAATCAACCGATCATGGATTACAAGATATCAACGTTTTATTTGATAAATTTATTTTAAATTTTACTGCAGTTCTTTAATGCTACCAGATAAAGACAATTTTTTTATAACGTAAGTTGCAAATAACTTTTCCTCTTATTCTTATTACAAATAAATACTATATTTTTCCAAATTTATATACAATTTTGACAATTAACCTTTTCAATCTTCAAAAAATATCACTTCCGATGAAGATATTTGTACCACACACACATACACACAGACATCATCGTGAAACTATCAAAAATGAGTTGTAAGGACACTAATTCGTGCTCATCCACTAAAAATTCACCACCCGATTTTTTGCATGATTCCAATACCTTCCTTTACAGGTAAGCGGAAGGTAAAAAGGCGAAGAAATATGTGGATACGAAAATTATACTTACATCGCAATAATAATTTCACCTATTCTCGTCCAAGCGTCATGTTTTTTCAACTTACTATTGTAATAAAACCCATGCTTAGGGTTCCATAAGACAGGGTGTTTTTTTTCCCTGGTTCCACTCTATTTACAATAGGGTAGTTTACCATTTTGTTTTAAAGTTTTTTTTATTGAAACTTCATGATATTTGAAAGCGATTGAGAGTACTGGTAAGCCTTAATTGTTCTTAATAAAGCTGTAATTAATTTTTAAAATTTGTGTGACGTAGATGTATAACTGAAAATCTTCTCAAACAATGGGGCTGTACTCATGTAAAATCAACTGTTTTTAAATGTTACAAAATATAAAATACAATTTGGTAGTTTCTTTATTACTGTATGTAAGAATACAAGTGAAAATATATTTTTTAGATAGGTATATAATTTATAAATTTGCCTTCAAAAATTTGATCCTGAGTTTTAGTACCACTTATATGATTCGCAGACCTATGTCATTCAACATATCTTTCAATGGGAGTATTCGGGCAAAGCTTATCAATTTTCATTACAGATTTAGGAAAAAACTATGATTTTATGCTAGCGCGCTTAACTGCACATATTTTACTACAAAATTCGGGAAAGGTACATTTGAATTATCAAAGAATTTAATTTAATTTTTGTTACTTCAATTAATGGCATTGATTGGAATGATAACGGATACACGATATCTACGAAAGATATTATAAAATGTCAAATTGTTTAAATATTTTGACAATTATATCGTTTGTCTGTCCGTCTGTCCCAATATCGAAGACTCAACGAAGCAAAGTCCCTAACGTGTAACTTAATCGTTATAAATAAATTTAATTTCTTGTCATGAAGATGAAGTTCTCGTACAAAATAAATATACGTAAACAGTCCTTCGTTTAATTGCCCACAGAGAAGCTACAATACTGTGAAACTTATTTTGCAGACATAGATTTATTCGATGATAGAGCAAAAATGATCTCACCATACCAAAAATTGAAATTTGTTTGCTTTTGACCGTGTCGGAGAAACATTGAACCAATTTTCTTTAATTTTTGTATTAGTTGGTATTCTTATGAATATTTTGTTCGGAGTTGTTGAACTATCATTATAACAATTACGAACCAGGCAATATTTTATAACCATTTTTAAAGTACATTACTTTACATGACAGTTCATAGATAAAGAAACACTACGTTGAACAAAGATAGACGGCATACACGTTGAAATAATTCAGAATAGAATAGATGTGTGAAAGAGAGAGCTCGAGAGAGAACGCATTACTGTGACGTAGATGTACGATACGTAAAATCTCAAATATTTAAAGAACTATTAACTTTTTGAAAACTGTTTTCATAGCAATAACTTATTACTGAGGTCTCCTTTCAATATAGTTGACTGGATTGCTAATTTGCTACTATGGTAAAGTACCCTATTAGGAAAGACTTATTTACAAAATTTAACATGCTTTTGCCTTTTTAACAATTTATTAATAATTTATTTTAAAAATAGGTTATCTAGCCACTTCTTGCCTAGCCATGCCATGACCTTGTTATAAGACATTAATAATTACTGTAGAGGCCTAGGTCGCAAAAGTACCAGTGTGAATTAAAAAATATTATAGTAGTGGACAACCTTTTTTAATAAATTAACGGTATTTGAAGCTTTTTCACTGTATTTTAAATGCTAAAAACTTATATTTACAATACACTATGTTGTATTTTGTTAGTGTTGCCACAAGACGAGACAAACGAGATGTCTCGTCTCGTCTCGTCTACTGTTTATCTCGTCTCGGCGATATTTTATCTCGATTTTCGAGACGAGACGAGACGAGATAAATGAAGCCGAGATAGGGTCGAGACGAGACGAGACGAGACGAGAGGACGAGACGTCTCGAATGTCTCGATTATGATAATAAATTAAGTAGATTAATTAGATGTCCATGTATTTGAATGTGCTAGATCCATAATGTGTGTATGTGCTATATATTAGACATGTGCTTACGTACTGGAACTTGCAAGCAAGCAAAAGTATAGGATTTTGTTTCTGCAAATAATTTATTTTTTTAATACAAAAAATGTTGGAGAACTGAAGCAAATTTAGGTTTGTTTGAAAGGTAAACACTAAAATAAAATGAAGAATTATATTTGTTTTAATTTGGATTATTATTGTAAAAAAATAAACTTTCGCAGATTGACAAAGTGCTATCTTATTGACAGCTGGCAGTCTGTGAAGTGTAACTTTTGGTGCCTAGGCAATAAAATTATTGTAATGCCTAGGCTTACACAACAATTAGTGCGACAAATATAATATACCTAGGTACCTACATATTTTTTTCATATGCAAATTATGAATATTAAATGTTTATTTACGAGAAGTACAGTAGCAAATTGTTGTGAAGGTACTGTGGATCATAAAAGTATGAGTAACAGTAACAAACATTATGTAGTATGTACCTACCTACACTTGTAACAACATAGACATGAAGGGGAAGCACAAAAATTGAATATGAGATACCGCGAACCGGTCCCAGAGACATCTAGTGGCAGTGAATTAAACTTTTGTACCAAACATGATTATTATTCTTAAAAACCGGCTCAAACTTATCGAATCGAGTTATCTTTATGAGTTTAGATACTATTATATTGTTCAAATGGAGTGAATTTATGTATGTATGAATGTATATTGTTCAACAAAATATTTAAATCTTTAAAAACGAGATAAAACGAGACGAGACGAGACAGAGAGTATCTCGTCTCGTCTCGGTCGTATCTCGTCTCGTCTCGGCAAGGTTTTATCTCGGTATTTCGAGACGAGACGAGACAGGTAATTATCTCGTCTCGTCTCGTCTCGTGGCAACACTATATTTTGTATTTCATACCCTCAAAATACATTCGGTATTTGATATTTGAAATACATTTGCAGATTTAATAGTATTTAGTACTTTAATTATTTAAATTTTACAAATACAAAATACAATATTTTGTATTTGTATTTCAAATACATTCTAAAAGTATTTTGCCAGCTCTGATGTGTAGTATACTAAAGTTTCCCGATGAAATTAATAACATCATGCCAACGAGGTTTCATTTTGTTTATTTTGCTGGTATACCCATTTAACAGGATTTACTCCCAATTATAGAATGTTGTAGTGGAATCCAACCACTTCGACCGATTCATCTTGGAGCAGTCAGAATCTTAATCCGTGCGATGATCTTTGAAATTCAAAGCGGAAATTGAGAGATTCGACTAAGTGATCAGCTTGACTGTTCGAGTGCGATTTAAAATTTAACAATAATTACGTATAGCCGACCGAAAGACTTGAACCAAGGAACTCCAGGTTAGTACGTCATCACATGCAGAGGGCTGTGCTTGAACCATCTTCCCTCGCATCTTCCTCAGGTAGGTTTCATGACGTTAATATAAATATTTATCTTTTGTCAGAGTATGAAATTCGTTGGATATACAGAAAAGGGTCAAAATGAATGAATTTACTTCACCAAAAATATAAAACAATAATACAATCAGGTAGCACTTACTTTTTATCACTCTCCAGGAATGTATCGAATTCCATGGACATTTTACAACACAAAGCTTTGCGACTATGTGTCGGTGAACAATTCGTGTTCACCATGTGTCCGTCTGAAACACAAAAATACAATTACATTACAAACTGTAACTTAGTAAATTACATACTAAACAAATGTTCACGTAAGTAAGTAGTAGAACAACTTACTTAGTGTGTAATGCACTCTGCACTGTAGTTTTGATTTGCATTCTAAACCAGAGTGGTGCGCAAGTCGTGGCCCTCGAGCCATAGTTGTGGCCCTTTTACAAAATTTGGGTGGTCTTTTATGAAATTGAAAACATCAGCATTTTTTTTAGTTTTAAAATATAAAATGAGAAAAATTCCATATCAAGAGCAGAAAATTATAATTTATATTATTTTTTATGTTTAACTTTTGATATAAAGTAATTTAAATTATTTTTTTGCTGTTCTTGGGGCACATGTAAGTACGTGTTAACCTTATTTCCTTTTTAGCTTCATCGGCGTTTTCTTCCATAAAAATTATAAAAAATACCAATTCACAGATGGCAATTTATTTATATATTTTGGAGTGGGTAGATGCTAAATTGCTATTATAATATAATAGCTATAAATATAACAAGAATATATTATGCGATTTATAATACCTACCAAGGATGTTGTTAAGCGACGAGGTGAAACCGAGTCTCTTAGAACATCCAAGGGGGTTTAAATCGCATATATTCGCGTTATATTCAAAGCTTAATCGTATCATCAACGACAGCAATGTTAAAACAAATCAACAATTTTATCTGTCAATTAGTTGACAGTTTGAATATTATGGAAGGTTTTGATGTTATTATGGTTGTATCTAACGTATTAAGTTCGTAACTAATGAATTATAAGTATCAAAGGTATTATAAGTAGGTAACTAATGTATTTTGTTGTTTATAATTGTCAATAAATGTTGTATATTAAAAGGTAATAACAGTTGATGATCAATAATATCCGTAAAATACAAAAATAAAATTTAAAGTTGTTATAAAACCTAATATGTTGTAAACTGTAGAATAATTCCTGAAAATAAACATGCTGTTTCACACTCAATAGACGTGGGAAAAATATTGAAAACCGCGACTGAATGGGAGTAGGCAAAATATTAAAAACCGTGGCCCAACGGGCGGTAAAAAAAAATTTCAATATTGTGAACGGGCGTGAACGTGAAAATTTAAAAAAATAACATTCGTGTATGGTCGTCCAAAAAATTTCAATTTCGTGAATGGGCGTGAGCGTGAATCAAAATTCACTCACGCGCCCATCTCTACGTCGTACCTCGTAGAACCTCGCGTTGTAAAATAAAACCTACGGCAATCGTTCTTATAATGTAAATAACTATTTTATGTTACAAAGTTGAAACTGTTCACATTACAGAAAAAAATCCACGCATAATAAGTTACTCATAAATACAAAGAACAACAGTACACAGAAATAATCCCACCGCTATTATTTGCACATAATCTCTCATTGATTTACGCGGCATATCCCGGCTTACTCTTATTGTCCTACTGCAAACAATTTTCGATAAGATCTACACGGAGACGGAAGTTATTTGCATAAGAATATTCTCGTTTCTAGCTCATTAAGTTTTCTATATCCCTGTGAGATGAAGTACTGGCTAAAGGAAAATCGAACCAACGATGAGACGTTTGCTTTGGGATATACGGTGAATTGATAAAAATAAAGAAAACGATTTAAAGAGAATATCAAATCGGATATTTGAACTGAATTTAAAGAGAATTAGAGAGCGTTTGACTTGTCGTTCTTACAAAATTAAATAATGCAATTTAGTTATGTTGCCTTTTATATAAGCACCCGAGTAAGCACCCACATAATTTACTAAACCGTAGATAACTCATGGTTAAGGTAACAAGTCGTACATCAATTTATTATGCATTATATAAAAGAGACGGCAAATGGTTCATAATTTTGGAGGGTAAAGCTGCATTCAGACCGACCCACTTATAAGTGAAAAATTTACAATTATAAGTATAAATCAAATGGACCATACATACCTACCAAATTAGTGGATGAACACCAATTGGAAAAATTTAGAATTTATGAAAATATTTAAATTTAAATACATAATAATTGTTTATTAAGTACAATTTGTTGTGTGATTTTTACAATTTGCATATTAAAATATTTTTTTATCTTATAATATCTATTTGATATTTCATATTTGTTTTCATGATTCTTTTTTACACTGTAATATTGTTCTGGGATTATCCTGTTGTATTGCAGTATAAATCAATTATTATTATTATTATTAAAAGAAAATGGATTTCCATACACATTAAAATTAAAAAGTAGAATTTATATGCGTTTAAATATGTTTACATATTCAGTAATAATATTTTACAACACAAGCGTACGATATTTTCATTAATTACTATTTTTATAATAATTTTATTAAATTAATATCTATTTGTATGTCATTAATAAAACGCAGCTTGCAAGTGACAGTTCGATGATAAAGATGACATGATATACCTATCGCACTATTCACTTAGTGGACTGATTGGAAAAGATAGAACTTTGGGAGGTTTTCAGATTACACTTATAAGTGAAATTGGAATTTTGACGAAGCGAACGCTGAGCGCTGGTTGGTCAATTAGGCACTTATACTTATAAGTGGGTCGGTCTGAATGCAGCTTTAGGGTTACACGTGGAAACTAGTTTTAAGCACAACATTGAATTTTATGGGATCACTAAAAAAAATTGATTCATCTTGATCTTGTAACAGACATACTTTCGTGGTCCTATTCTTATCACAATTTGACTGGAAATAAAAAATCAAGCCTTTTGTAGTTCTGTTTTCATTACTTATTAAAAGTATAAAATACAGACATAAAATCACGAGCTAAAATTGCTACCTAGTGTTCGAAAAGGCTAACAAATTATTTACTGAAATTTGTAATGTTTACGTAAATCGACGTTAAATGTGTTATAAAAATTAATCCATTAATCGTTGTTTCTTCCTATGACGCAAGTGTAAGGTGGCAAACCTTAAGGATCCGGTATACCGTATACCTAACGTGTAGTTGTAGTAGTGTATTTCCTTCTTAATTACTTTATAAACAAAATTTTGGTAACAGTTTACTATCTTGCATCTGCATGTATCGCATTTACCGATTTCCGCATTTATTCAATAGCAAGGCAGCTAAAAATTAAATAAATTGAAGAAATTCCATATGAAAACAGTGGCCAAAAACTGTTTGATTAAAAAACCTGTAAATTAAAATTGCGAATTTTGTAAAAATTCTTTCAGTTCCATGATCAGTGAATTGAGCACTATTAAAATATAATGCACAAAGTTGTGAATCATCCTGTATAGTCATCGCACTGTAAATACAGCTATAACATTAAAATAGTTCAATTTGATTTAATTTTAGAAAAATATTATAATATAAAACTCTATGGGATTAATGCTGAAAATGGAACAGACAAATTTAATATCAAATGCAGTGACAGATGCACTTGACACTTGACATCTGGCTTTGTCATCTCATTTTAATAGAGATGTTAAAGTTCGTTATTTAATTTTATGAACAAACGTTCTAGAATTACAAACATATTAACATACACACTGCACACAGGATATGCGTCACTTCACTCATGAACACATATTTTTTAGCAAATGACTAACTAACTTGGTAATCAATGAAATTAAAAATTTTCAATGAACGTGTGGACCATATGTGAACGAAAAAGATATTTGAATATTTGTATTTACTGACATTGACATTTTTTGCTTCAGTGATGTTATATATTTGAACAAATTACAAATTTTCTTTTGAATGCAAATAACAATTTTATAAATCGTAGGAAAAATGTTGTGTATACTTCTGGCTCAAATTATTTTTGCAGACTTCTCTCTTCCTCAATCTGCAAAAGAAATGGCTACTTTCAGCCCTTGGCATACAAATAACTATTTTGCTCAGTAAACATGGTTTACGTTTACAACAATAAATTGACCAATCACTGGAAAGAAACTATTTTCACAATACTCTATTCTTACTCGTATAATAAATTTATAGGGTTTCACTACATGACTTGATTTTCAAGCTACTTGACTTGACTTGAAATCGAGTCAAGTTCTACTCAAGTAATAGAATCCGAAAGTCTAGTCAAGTATTTATATTTCAAGTACTAACTTAAAATTCAAATTGTAAAATATCAAGTACTTGATACTTGAAAATGAAGCAGTTTATCTTCAAAAAGTGAAAAATTAAGTAATTCTTCAAAACTTCATTGCATATATCATTAGATATTAGTATTAAACAATTGAACTGGAAATATAGATTATCAATCACAAAACCAAATTAAAATCTAATAATTTTTTACAAAAAATAATGCCTATACAAGAAAATAATAAAAACACAGTGCTGGTGTTAATGAAAAAAACAATTTAAATTAGCTCGGAGAATTCTGCATCTTGTTTTTATTAATTATTCTACTAAATTACGCATTTTTAAACAAAATTGTTCGTTATCAAGTAGTATCAAGTAGCTTGAAATGATTTGATATCAAGTCAAGTAGTAACAAGTCAAGTAATGAATTTTTTTTAAACTTGATTTTCAAGTCAAGTAATTCACAAATAATTAAATTAATCTTCCCCTTGTTATAGTAAAACAAAAACATACAAAATGAGTCACAACTACGCATATAATATTCAACTTACTAATACGCTAATACTAATCATGGAACCAACATATTTTCTTATTAAGTATTCGTATAATGAAGGGCAGTTTTCGCAAGGAGTACCTACATTTTTGGAACCACTGGATTGGGGATGGCATAATTGGATATCTGACTAACTATGAATGGAATAAAATTAAATGTTAATTAATTATGCAATGTTATAATTACTGGGACAGTTAAAATTTAAGTTAATTCTATATAGAAACAATGACCCAAAACTATTTGATCAAAATACCTGAAAATAAAAATTGGGAATTTTGAAAAAATTATTCTTACAGTTCCATGATAAGTATAAGTAGAGTACTATTAAAATATATGCACAAAGTAGTGAATCAGCCTGTATTGTAAGTGTGAAATAAAGCGATGGTACTCACTTGTTTTTTGTTGGAATTCTTCATCGTCGATGTCGGTGAAGAACCACGTCTGAAACAAAAACCACGCGATGAATTCAATTTGTCATGTGAGTAATTTTTTAATTGCTCTTAATTACGTTACTAGTAATTAAACACTTGGAACAATATAACGAGCGTGGCGCCATTTCTACTGTATGTTCTGTTTTATTAACTCTAATTATATCCTTTTTAAAATGTGCAAAGCGAAAAAGAAAAAGAAACGTTGTTTTGCACGAAGTTTTTCGTACAAATATGGAACATGCAACATGCGAATATGTTGTTTTGACATACTCTTGACTTCATTGTTAAATTTAAAGGCGCATACTAATTTTTTTATCTAAGGTAAAAGTTTTCAAAATCTTGAGAATTCCAATGGGAGCAGTGGCGGTGCCACAGAGGGGTCATGGGGTGATTTCACCCCCTGACTACAAGAAGTAAACTGATGGCGCCTTTTTAAAAATCTAATTTAATTAATCAGTTATTCAATGATATACCTATGAATTAAGGTCATGCAAAGAATAATAATTTATTTTTGCATAATATTTTTTTATATCAATACTCTTAACCTATAATAACAAATTCGATTTTTGAAAAATGGCAGTATACTGCCATCTATCGGTTATTTAGATATGATTGGTGTTAACATGCCCACGCGTCTGCGCCCGCCATACCACATTCATGCATTTTCTTGTGAAAACTTGCATAATTTGATTCTTCATTTACCATTAGCGGCACTTTTTGTAATTTAAGCGAATTATTTTAATTGTAACTGGTAATGTGAAATTACGACGTGCCATCTGTTGAAATTTCATGAAATGTAGTTTTTTTCGGTCAAGTAAATATAATTTTATATTTAAATAACAAGCAAAACTATTGTTTGTAATTCAGTCGTATTCCAGCTTATGTTTAAATAATATAAATAATGTCAAATTAAAAATCAGTGCTAGTCGATTGCAGCGCCGTGGCCGAGCGCGCTTAGTACATCTCCTAGCTCGCTCTGACGTCACGCGAACCACGCATCAGTGGTTCGAGTCGGGTGCCGTGTCAACAGCAGAATATTCAAATTCCGAATCATGTTACAGCCTAATATTCATTTTCAGAATATTCAAATTCCGAATTTTTTAGGTTTGCACAGAATTATTCAAATTCCAAAGTATGTCACAGCCGAATCATCATTTTCAGAATATTCATAATCCGAAAATTTTAGGTCTGGCCAAAATTATAAAAATTCCGAAATATGTTACAGCCGAATATTCATTTTCAGAATATTCAAATTCCGAAATATTAAAATTCCGAAACATACTGCAGCCGAATATTAATTTTCAGAATGTACATATTCCGAAAGTTTTAGGTTTGTAAAAATTTATTCAAATGCCGAATTACGTTTCAGCCGAATATTCAATTTCCAAAAATGTATAAATTTCTTTGTATCTTTTTCCAATTTCAATAAAATCTTATATCAACGTTTTACTGTCTTTTAATCTAAATATCATTAAAATCCTGATTTAATCAGGAAAATTATTTTTCAAATAATTATGTCATTAATATGGTAGAACAAGTGACGTGGGAGCTCCTAACCTAATGAAACCTTTAAAATTATGAATTAAAATAATACTGAAATAATTATTTTGATCTTATTTTATAACAAAATAAAACTGTCATTTTAACAAATGGCACTCTAACGACGAAAAGCAAAACTGATTTCAAACTGTCAGCAAGCGATAAATTGAATATTCGGCATTTGAATAAATTTTTACAAACCTAAAACTTTCGGAATATGTACATTCTGAAAATGAATATTCGGTTTCAACATGTTTCGGAATTTGAATAATTCCGTGCAAACCTAAAACTTTCGGAATATCAATATTCTGATAAATAATATTCGGTTGCAGTATGTTTCGGAATTTGAATATTCTGTAAATGAATATTCCGCTGTAACATGTTTCGGAATTTCAAAAATTCTGGTCAGATCAAAATGTTTCGGTTTATGAATATTCTGAAAATGAATATTCTGCTTTAACATGTTTCGGAATTTGAATAATTCTGTGCAAACCTAAAACTTTCGGAATTTGAATATTCTGAAAATGAATATTCGGCTGTAACAGGATTCGGATGATGAATATTCTGCTGTTGAAAGCATTCCCTTCGAGTCCACTGATATATATTGTATGACTGGATGACGTATGGGGTAGGCCGGCTTGTGATTAATTGAACGTCGCCATGTTGGAAAAAGTGTAGTCTCTCGTCCTCAGTTTCGGAGCGCGATTCGAATGCGTCGCTGGTCGCACGGGTGACAACAATGGTGCTAAACTGTATTTATTGTGGAAAAAAGAAGGGAGCCGAGAATATCAGTTTTCACAAGTAAGTGAATTGTATATATCTTGATTTTAATTATTGTTTTTATTAATATATAAATAGATGAAGTAACATAAAACAAAAACTTATGCTATTTTAAATGTCACAACATGTTTTTAATGTGAATTCTGTTCATTTCGTTTGTAATGAATCATTATTTGGGCAAAAATATGAAACATTTAAATGTTTTTACAAATTAGAAATCTAGATTTGTATTTAAGTATTTGTAAACGTATTTAAATACTTATTTCAAATACAAATTACAAACACAATTTGAAATATGTATTTAAATATAATTACAAATTATTTTACCAATCATTGTACTTAAGTATAATTACAATTACTGGGAAAAGTATTTAAATATTAAATTATAAGTACAATACTTAAATACATGCCCAGCTCTGTTTGTTTTACTTATGTATATCGTAATAAACATTTATACATAAAACCACTGTATACTTATTTTGCTACTTAGTTACACATTTCCTGCTGTAATTCGTCAACATAAATAGAATTTCATTGAAAATATACATTAATACATAGTATAAAATGCACATCCATTATTTTTTAAATAATTTTATATAAATATGATGTTATGGTAACATTTGAAATAACACTATTGTGATATTGTTTAATATTTTGTATTAAAAACAATAAAAAATTATTAAATGATTCTAATGTTTAGCCAAATTCTCGTTTTCATCTTCATAAATAGTCATTTTCATTATTTGTATAGTTCCATTAATTTGAATTTCCCACCGAAAGTAGGACGAGAGACTACACTTTTGCCAATATGGCGACTCGCTATTCGTCACAAACCTATAACACGGGATACGCAATCCAGTCATATAATATATATCAGTGTTCGAGTCCCAGCGCTGCCGATCGACAATGTGTGATTTGTCGTTAAATAAAAAGTATACGGCTACATGTATTCATCACACCCGGATGCCACAAGCCAGCCACTTGTGCATCTTAAATATAGGAGAAACGGACTTAGAATAGTATGACGTCACGGAACAAGTGATGACGTTGCATGTAACACGTTTACATAGTGAATATAGGGCGATTTTAGATATGCTCATGCTGTATTGGTTGCATAAGCAAGGAAATTTATTTAATTTTCTTGACAAATGAAAATAATTTTTAGACTTTTTATTTCAAATACGATGATTAAATTATAATTTCTAAATAATTTTAAACAATGAAAAATATAGGTTAGTAGAAATATTACTTTATGTGGAATTTATACGATTAAACTATTAGCATTAGAAATAATAGGACTTAAAATATTAGGTTTTTACTAAAAATTATAATATTACATAAACATGTAGAAAATATGATAATACATACAAAAATACTAGATTACAGTAATAACTACAAATACAGAGTATCACATTATATGTAAATAAGTATATCACAGACGTCAAATATTGGCATATAATACTACAATTAAAATATGACTATAGACTATACATACATTATTGTAATAAAAAACAAACGTCGAATATTGCTGAAAACTAAAAATTGTACATTAACGTATTTATATTGCATGTTCGTCCAATAAATCATCACTATCTGAATCGTCATTTAAATTAATAATAAAAGATCTTACTTCTGCTGTATCAATACTTACCTCTCTGTCCCACCAATCTAATATTACCTTATTTGTGTGTTCTACTGTATTATTCCATGTTTCTGGGGTAATATGGTCCAACGCTTCTTGCCACATGCTCAGGGTTTTGTCCTGTCCATATCCATCTCGACCAATATTCTTATTGTAATATTGTTTCGTGAGTCCCCAAATATGTTCGATTGGATTAAAGATGCAGTGATAAGGAGGTAACCTTAATATTTCATGCCCGCGTTCCTTTGCCATTTCGTCTACTTTATATTTTTTCTCTGGTTTATTCCTAAAAAATAAACAAAAAGCATTAAAGTAAAAATTAAATACCAATTAAATTACAACGTACATTGCAATCAGGGCCAGAAGTTCTGTTTTGAGCATTTTTTCATCATAGGAAATGTTCTTCTTCGTCAACCAGTCTTGTAATTGTTTCTTGGTCCAGTTGCTGGTAGGATTTGGCTCGCAGGTCACGCTATGATATGGGGCGTTATCCATTACTATTACTGAAGGATTTTTAAACTTTAATAACAAATTTTCAAACCATTTTAAAAAATTATCCCCGTTCATCTCACCATGATAATCTCCAACGTTGGATTTAGAAGCAAATACAAGGCCAGCATCTTCCACGAATCCATCCTTGGTCCCAGCATGTACTATGATATATCTAAAAACAAAATCAGTAAGACGAAATACTTATTTATCATAAAATAAGAATACAAATTTAATTTACCTTCTTCCTGAATTGCCATCACATTTAACAGATTGACTCGTTCCATCTTGCCAACACTTTTCCTGTGTACCCTTCTGAAAAAACTGGTACAGCAGCCGTCAAAAATGTCTCGAGCCTTTAAAACTTTCAGCAACGACTCGGTTGTCATATGGATTTCTGAAATATTTAAAAATATTAAAATGTATACTACTAATTACAGTTGAAAATATAACTTACTGTTACGATACAACTCATAAATTACATTTCGAATTGCCACTTCTGTAAATGAATTTATATTCGTGACGGGCTTTTCTCGTTTCCTGTTTTTTTCTGGACTTTTTACTACTTCATGTTTCCTCAATGATATCAATGTCGATACACCAATCCCAGTTGCTGCAGATACTCTCTATAAAATATATGAATATGCACATTAAAACATTTTTATTTTTACATACAATTAGAAATGATTTTACTTACCTCCAAAACATTAGATAATTCTTGCGGTGTTGGACCACCTTTTTCCTTTTCTGCCGCAAAATATGCACACAATCTTAAAACAACTATTTTAAAATCTGCAGAATAAGCTTTTCCCTTCGGCATATTTACTTTTCACAAAAAAATGACAAAACAAATCAAGTGAACTGCACGACGACAAACTGAATGAGACAGTTAAACTGTAAACATGCTCAAAAACAGTGTCACCAACTGAAATGTTCCCAAAAACTACAAACAATGTGTGATTTCATTTCAAAACCTAGTACATAAAATTTTAAGTATTTCTTATTATAGCGGAATAACTTAAATATATTTTTCTCTAAAATACTACCATACCAGTATGCATATCTTAAGTTAAAAAAATATGTAGCATAATTACTTAGTAATTTAAATTTTACAAGGTTGGTACCGGTCAATATGACGTAAGATCTATGTTTGTGACGTCATACTATTCTAAGAGCGTTTCTCCTATATGTAGCAAATGGCTACGAAACCCCGTACCGGCAGTACGGCAGTGTTAAAAGCTGCGGCTCGGTGATACCGGTGCATTAAGGGGAGGCGAGGACCCGATTTGGGCTGTAGAGCCATTGGAAGAAGAAGAAGAAATATAATTTTATATTTAAATAACAAGCAAAACTATTGTTTGTAATTCAGTCGTATTCCAGCTTATGTTTAAATAATATAAATAATGTCAAATTAAAAATCAGTGCTAGTCGATTGCAGCGCCTCTGTTGGAAAAAATACCAGAATCGTATTGTGCATGCGAATGCCCGAATTTACTCTCGACTAGCAGCTTGCAAACATTGAGTTGAAGTGCAATTCAGGTCCGAAGTACGCAGACTTTAAATTATGGTTGTAATTGCGGTAGTTGATTCACGTATGCCTAACTTACAATTTTACGCAGTGTGTGGCAGTTGCCACCCTAAAGTTTTGACTTTTTTTCTATGTATGGTTTCTGCATGACTCAAGTATATTGTAAAATAAAAAAAATATATTTATTGGTTGTATTTCACCTTTAACCAACGTAAAATTTCGCATGCGGCGCATTTTTCATCTTATTTTCTAACAAAAAGTGACTTGCGAATTTTATTTTCAAAAGTGCCATTTTTAGAAATTTTTAATGAACAGAAAAAAACTATTTTTGCGCATAAAAGAGGAAAACATTAAGCTTCAAATCCCTCAATAAAATGTAACTTTTAATTATTATAAGGCATTTGACCATGAATAAAAAAAAATTACGCCTGCATCGCAATTTCTTTTTTTAAATATGAGTCTGACTCCTAAAGTTGATATAGAGACTACGATATTGCGTCAATAAATTCATTATGGGCGCCGAAACAATTTTTACATCGGGGCGCCATAACTTCTATTGAGTGTGGTACAATGACCTATAATAGGTCATTGGTGTGGTATTTACAGAATAACATTTGTTTTATTTTGCAAAAATAAATTATTTTCAAAGTAAGAATAGTTTTTTTTTTCAGTACTATGTATTTTTCCTATATTTATACAATATTGGATGGCGCCTTTTTGATGTACGTAATACCTTGCTGATGCGAAATTCTGGCTCCGCCACTGAAGGGGAGCAAGGCCCCTTTCCAAGGCATTTATGCCCCGGTGGCTCCCTATAGTCGGCGCCTATATCTGTTTATGAGCACACATGTTGCTTTTGGTGCTGTGCTACTGCACTGCTATATACATTATGCGTTATATCCATTACGTACGTCAAAATAACGTAAACCGCTAAACGTTGATTGCGACCACTAGCATTTTACTAGCACTTGTATTTATGTTATGTTGTGTAATCGTATGCCACACCACGTTATGTGTATGGTACAGTGTGGTACCTTATAGTTTAGGTTTTAATTTAAACTTTGGTTGGCGTACGATTTTCTTATAAATTCTTTCAAGGGTTACATTTACAGAATCAAAATCAGCAAAATTTTAGGATGACATTTAGTTATCCTACTCTGCAAGCTAAGACAGTCATAAAAATGTAACTTCCAAATCTACAAATCCTGCAAATATGACATAATTTCTCTTGCAGAGTCATAGTGTCGTAAAGTTTAAAACGTCATAAAATTATTTATGTAGGTATTGCAGATAACGACAATTCTTATCTGCTTCAAAGTGCAAAGATGTAAATTTAGGTCCTTTTAAAGTTAACATTTATAGGGAAAAGTAGTTAGCTACGACTTCAATTTTTGCGGCAAGCATGAAGCACGGTGCTCGATGGAATAAATAAATAATCATATCAACAATTATAGTTGCATGAAAACAAACAATCTTAGTCAGTTATTCTATTATGTCAAACTTTACCCCCGTCCTCTACCCATTTTGTATTCACCTACGTGTCCGCCTATATTGGGAATACGATTAAGTATATTTTGATCTATAATTCTGCAAATTTTCGTGCAATATCTCGATGACGTTAATTTCAAAAAATTTGTTACCTGTCCCCTTATATCTACCCTGCTGCTCGCCTGCGCGGGAAAGTAACCACCCTCATCACTATCGGAACATATTATAGTATGTCCAAAGGTATATCGTTATGGCCCTCACAGCAGGCCTATTGTTAAACATTTAAGTGGATTTAAGCTTGATTTATGGCGTTGAAAGAACAGGTACGTATTAAATATTTTTCAATTTTATTTATAGTCCAGTCAAAATAGGAAAAATGACGGTTCAAAATCCGAAAGTTTTGAAACTTGGTAGCATTGTTCCGGAAGGTCTAGTAATGAACATATCAAAAGTCCTGACCCGTAGGTGGTGAGCGGGGGCGTGGGGACCACAAAATGGCTGCCAAAATTTGGTTTTTCTATAATATCTCGTTATCGCTGCATTGTAGAGTACAAGTACTTATTACAAAGTTGTAGAGAATAAAATTTGCTACAATTTTGATATAAAACAATTTTTCCCCAGATCTGGGGACATTTTTATTCTCGACGTGGTTGTTGAAGGTTATTTTTACCTTTCGGCACGTCATTTATATCGCTGATCCATTAGCCGATATTTTTTACATTCACATATTTTGCAAGGATCAACTATTTTTCTATTTTCAATTTTATGTAATTTAAAAATCTTAATTCTCTCAAGATATGTTCTCACTAATCTTGTTTTTTTCCTAATTTGACGTAAAGATCAAATCCCTTATTTGATTTTCAGAATTCATTACTAATAGAAATTTTAAAATGTCTAACGAATTGAAATGAAAAATCTTAGTGTATTTCAAATTTTGCTAAACCTACCCCTCGCGACAGGTAGTGCTACTCCCTGCTGTGTGCGGCATTCCGCAAGCTTAGTAAGTCAAAACTATAACGATATATTTTTGTACAAACTTGACCGTAAAATTTGTTCATAGTCCGCATGACGTGAAAATCTCGGCCCCAGCTGTACTACTATAACGGTAGGACAGGACATACCCATTTGACAGATTTTCATATAGCAAAATGCCATACACGTTTTCATCGACCACCGTGCTTCGCATGCCATACCGATGTGACATAGGCATTATAAATGTCAATTTTATTTTCAATTTATTCCTGTGTGTATAATATAATACGAACACATTTCGTAAATTTTTACCTCTCGCCTCATATTCTATAAGAGAGGTATTGTAATGGGTCAAAATTTTCGAGTATGAGTTTTTGGTGGATAAGCACGTTTCAGGGTCTCTAGAATACGAATTTACTATTTTCACGATGATGTCTGTGTGTGTGTGTGTGTGTGCGTTTGTATGAACCGACGATTTTTCGTCCACGATAACTTAAAAAGTATCAAACCGTTTATAACCAAATTTCATATTTAAGGTTTTAATAAGTATCTTAACACCGGATAAGATTTTGGTACAAATCCGAAAACCGGAAGTAGTACTTTTAGAAGTTTGGAAAAGTTTTCCTTAAATATATTGGTACATTATTTATTTATGACAATTTTTGCAATTAAAAATAAAAGGAATTGTGATTATCTATGTGTACAGTTAATTATAAATACAAATTGCTGAATCTGGAAGTATTTAACAATAAAATAAAGTACAATTAATATTCTATTTTTTTGAAATTCCAGTATCTTGTTGTCCATGATATGAAATTTGTTTCTACATAAAATTTGAATTATTATGACAGTGACAGTACAGTTGACATCTTTTGCTTGCATATTGGTTTACATTATCGTTTACATATTACATGAACATGAAACTATTAAAATGTAAGTAAAACTATTTATTAGATTAGTACAACAAGCATAATTAGGCGAGAGGTCGTGTGGTGGCCACAGCAGATTTTTTCTTGATCAATTTCAATAAATTGAGTCGTGTAAAACATAAGTAGGTACATAATATTTGCCTTTTGCCTTGCCAGCGAAATGACTATAGATTTTGGTAATATTTGTGAAGAAGAACCAAAAGAGTCGTTAAATTATCTCGTTGAATATACACTCGAGCATTTAATTTCCTCCGAATAAAATTTCTACTTTGTAACCTGACAGCAATTTAACTCGAAAATTTGTTTTAAAATAAAATCACAATTTTTCTTTTCAAATTGCTAGGCAATATACAAACAGGAATTTATCTGGCAAAATAAAAAGCTCTTGTGAATGTAACAGTGAACTTTATACTACGTACCTGGAAAGAACGCACGCGTTAGTATCGCCAGTAAGTGTATCGCTGAGGCAAGTTTGTATTTAAAAACGTGAATTATTTACACAGTGATAGAGATTCCCCAAATGCTGTACCCCGTAAGTCTATTTGGAGTGCGCTACGGCTCCCTTCCAGGTACGTAGTATAGAGTTTGTTGGTAGGTAATAGACTGTAAAAGTCAGACGCTTGTTTGGAAACATTTATGCTGGTTGCATATGCATCGTGACGTGACATCACACTTTTTCAGTCTATTATGCCTATGTCACACCGGCGTGGCATGAAGCATGGTGCACGTTATGGCATTTAGCTCGATGAAAAGCTGTCGAAGGGATGACACACCGGTATAGCAAAATGCCATACGAAAATTTGTATATCCCTATGTTCACTTCATACTTTGAAGGTTTTTGAAAATTATTTTTGACAGCTGAGAATTAAAATTCATCAAGTCTTTGTGTTAATTAAATCAATACTTAGTTCATATATTGACAAAAGCTGAAAGTGTTATATTCTTATTATGCGATTACATACTGTTCTTATTTTAACATCAAGTACCTATTCACCAAATGTCAAAAATTATATTGAGGACTCACTGTGAAAAATCAGCAACAAATATTCATATGTCAAAATGCTCGATGGAATAGCGGCGATACAATATTTACGTTATTCGTTTGTGCTTCACATCATGCCGGTGTGACATAGTTGATACAATTTTTAAACGTTATACATCAAATGTGTTTTTGGGCATTTCTTTATAAATAAAATAGTGAATTTTACTTGAAAAATATTTTAGAACCTTGAAGAAAAACCAGATAGAAATTGTACATTAAAAAATGGAAATAAAGATTATAATAAAAGTACCAGTACAAAATTAGTTATTTTTTTCATTAAAAAATGCATGATTTTGGGACGAGTAAGACGGTTGCCGGGCGACACGCAGCGGAGTTCGGCGATCTTACGAGTCCCAAAACAGCATTTTTTGTATGAATGAAACATACTATTTTTTCGCTAGCCGCTTAAATAGATGTAATTTCATAATTTCATTTAAATTGACATATCCTCATATTACGCAACAATTAAAATGTAAACATACTAACCATGACAACAACAATGTTTTTTTGTAGGAAGAATAGATTTACTTTTTGTACAATTGCTATGGTGATCATAAACAATCCCCAAATGGCCTCCTTTTTTTACAAAAAACAATGACACAATTGCATCAAATACGTCAGGTTAGCGAAAAAATAAATAATCCTTTCAACTGATTTTGATTGGCTCTGTAATTCAATATTTTACATTTTTATTGGGCTTTTTTGACAGATGACAGATGATGTAAGTAATCAATAATCATGATATACTGCAACTATAACTTCATATGTATATGCTTAACTAAAAGTAGAGTAGCAAAAAATCAATCCAACGAAATGGTTAAAAAAATATTTATTCAGCCTCAACTCCACATTCTGTAGATTTTGAAATGTTTTGACTTGAAAGAGGGTTCTGTAGAGTAAACACAAAAGCTAAACCGTTCCACAGTAGTGTTGAAGTACGCATGGTGTGCGTGTGTGTATGTGTATGTGCGTGTGACCCTGTGGGAAACATAGAAAAACTTCTTATAACAGTTGATGGATCATTGCTACTTAATGCTAGGGATAGAATAACTTCACTTGACATTGGCTTCTGGAATACGTATTTGTCAGTATGAGGTTTTTGTGAAGTACCTACTTGAAACATGAAATATGTAGACAATAAATGTTTAGAAAAACTATACACTTGTGCTTAAATTGGGTGGATATGTAGTAGTAGACAACAGAATTCAAATGTAAAACCAGGGACAAGGAATGGTTTTAGGTGGGCCAAGGGTAGGCCAGTAAAAATGAAAATGGGCTACACTACAGTACACTGAAAAATACAAGAATATGCCTAGAAAATTGTAGAAAAATAGAACACCGATAGAACACGTTCTATTTGCTATTTAGTTTAAAAAAAAATTTATTTCAAGAAAGATTATATATACCGAAAATGAATAAAAAAATTTCAATAAAAAAATTGAAGTAAATTTTACAATTTTTTAAAAACGTTCATTTTAGGAAACTTTACACGGGATATCTCATGATAGATGTTTATTTTTATAATTTTAAAAAAGCATTCTTTGATTATTGAGTATTTATAAAAACATTATTTTGAAATCACTGATAAACTGTCAGTTTATTAACGAAAACATTTTTGCAGTATTTTTCAACTTTATAATGACATGGCATAGTTAGGTAGTGCGGTAGTGGGAAAAACGAGGGAGCAAAGAATGGAATAGAAAAAAATCTGCTGTGGCCAGTACACGACCTCTCGCCTAATTCTGCTTATTCTACTAATCTAATAAATAGTTTTACTTACATTTTAACAGTTTCATGTTCATGTAATATGTAAACGATAATGTAAACCAAGATGTAAGCAAAATATGTCAACTGTAATGTCACTGTCATTATAATTCAAATTTTGAGTAAAAACAAATTTCATATCATGGACAACAAGATATTGGTACTTAGTTGCACTTTATTTTATTGTTAAATACTACCAGATTCAGCAAATTGTATTTAAAATTAACTGTACCCATAGATAATTATATTATCTTTTATTTTTAATTGCAAAAATTGTCATAAATAAATAATGTACCAATTTATTTAAGAAAAACTATATCAAGTTCCAAAAAGTACTACTTCCGGTTTGCGGATTTCTACCAAAACCTTATCCGGTGTTAAGATCCTTATTAAAACCTTAAATATGAAATTTGGTTATTAAAGGCTTGATACTTTTTAAGTTATCGTGGACGAAAAATCGTCACATAATTCATACGTCCATACGTCCATACATCCATACGCACACACACACACAGACATCATCGGGAAAATATTAAATTCGTATTCTAGAGACTCTGAAACGTGCTTATCTACTAAAAACTCATACTCGAAAATTTTGATCCATTACAATACCTCTCTTATAGAATATGAGGCGAGAGGTAAAAATGAAAGCGAGAGTGTTCAAGGAATTCGGAAAACAGGGGAAGGCGGCCCACTTAATTTAGAACATCAAATTTAAAGCTGACACGACTTCAACCTAATCATATCATCATTAATATACAAATTTGCAACGTTATCATGTTCCCACGCTTATCAGTTATCACTTATCATATTCTACGTCTCAAGACGTTTGATGTAGATAAATATGTGATATTTCCATAGGTAAACATTCTTAGAAAGAAGCGAACGCTGCATCACAGCGTTGTAATATTACAAAGTCACAACTGTGTACACTACCTACTTTTAGAAGTTTATTTGGCAAACAACAATCAAATGAAAGTAAGAGTAGTAGATAGTGGATGGATAGTGTATTTTTAAAAGTAACTATCTGAAATTTTATACGTGTTTCAATTTGTATCGGTATTTGGTCATAAATAAATAACTATCATACCTATAGTTTATATTTATTTTTGATGTTCTTTCCGAATTTGAAATAAAAAATCTGACGTGGCCATCACACAACCTTCCGCCATATCTAGACTTTAAACAGAAATGTATATTACAATCCGGTGCCCATTTAAAATATACAAATAAAAATCTAAAATATTCAAACACAGAAATTAGTATCACCTGAATCAAAAGATTCATTTACACGAAAACTCTTCTGTGTTGAAGCAATCCTCCGTTCAGTTACTGAGTTACTACATTTAATAGCTTACTTATGACTTATGCCAACTTGTCACCCGTCTCATCTGTCAATATTTTTTATGCAGAAACAAAAATCAACCGAACATGGATTACAAGATTTCAACGTTTTATTTGTTAATTTTATTTTTTAAATTTTACTGCAGTTCTTTAACACGTTGACTGCCACAATGGAATGAAAAAAAAAGGTCCCATGGGGCCGAATTTTTTTATTTTATATTTCAGTTCTAAATAGATAGAAATTAAGTTGTATCTAACACCGCTTTTAAAATAATGTTGATTAGTGCCCTTTACAACAATTTTAATTTATGGCACAACATTTGTACCACGCGGCTCAAGCAACTCTTTTTTCCATTTAGGCCGAGTGGCACTAACGTCGTGCCACGTCCCATGTTAGATAATTTTAGTGGTAGTACGGACTACATTTAGTAGGGTCAGTCGGCAATAAGTGTATGTGTGTTTGTATTTTTCTAACAAATATGATTGACTACGAAAAAGAACAACAAATATTGCAACAACTTATAGATGAGTATTTATCCGATGATCAAGAAAATTTATTTGATGAAGATTCTGATGAATATAAATGTGACGAATCTAGTTTAGTTTTTGTATATAAATATATGTAGAACATACTTAAGATAAAATAAAACATAATTTTTAATCAAATATACAATTGTTAAACTAAAGATTACTAAAAACCTTAACACATGTGTAAAACTTACAACGAAAAAATTTTTCGGGGGCCAAAATCAGTTTTAGGTCTCTCAGGCCGTACTTTAACTATTCCCGTTTGAATACACACAATCCGTGGCACTAACCCAGTGCCACAAAGCGCCAAAGCATTGCATCAACTGTGGCACTACTTGTGTGCCACGCGACCTGGAAGACCTAAGTTGGCGTGGCACACCATATGTGCCATGCGGCAGTCTACGTGTTAATGCTACCAGATAAAGACAATTTTTTTATAACGTAAATTGCAAATAACTTTTCCTCTTATTCTTATTACAAATAAATACTATAAATATCACTTCCGGTGAAGATATTTGTACCAAAATCTAATGAGCTCTTCCTATTCGTATACAATTGTAAAATACCAAATATCAAAATTTTTGGGTAATTCGTATTTGAGTTATGTGACTAACACCCCTTGACCACATACACACACACACACGCACACGCACACACACACACACACGCACACGCACACGCACACACGCACACGCACACGCACACGCACACACGCACACACGCACACGCACACGCACACGCACACGCACACGCGCACACACACGCACACACACACACACACACACACACACACACACACACACACACACACACACACACACACACACACACACACACACACACACACACATATGTACATACAGACATCATCGGGAAACTATCAAAAATGAGTTGTAAGGACCTTAATTCGTGCTCATCCACTAAAAACTCACTACCCGATTTTATGCATGATTCCAATACCTTCCTTTACAGGTAAGCCCCCCGTCTGGGGGGTGGGAGGTACAACATTTTGATATATTCGTATGTCCCCCTTCGTACTATGAAAGTTTTGCTGGGCACATTTTTCTGTTAAGCCTCGTTCCCAGCTATTTCATTAATGCGTAGTGGATAGTGCATAATACATTAAACACAAGCGTTATGCGTAGTGTTTAGAAAGAAGTTTTAGGACCATTCCCAGCGAATGTTTTAATGCATAAATCGATAGTGATGACATCTATCGGATACAATGATACATGAATAGTTTTGTAGAATATCGACTTATCGACACTACGTCATTTTGTTTTTGAACTTGGTTTGAAAAGCATAGGCAGATATTTGTTTCGTGCTCGGTTTCGTGTTTTGTTTGATTGATAAAAACTGATTGACATTTAGTCTAGTATAATCAAAAAATAAAACTTCGTCACAAAGCCTCATTTCTCTGATTAAATTATCCCAATCACCTTGCAATCGCCTTACAATAAACGTTTTTGATTGATAGGGTGAACCCACCATCTACGCTTGCGACGCTTTTTATTTATTGCAGAAGACTGCATAATAAAAACGGAAGCTGTCGTAGCAACTGCTATTCTTCTACGTCTTATGACCTCATATACAGCATTCACTGTATTTTCAATATTCATTTTTCTATTAGCTCTTTCACTATCACTCAAACAAATGCAGGTTAGATGTTAGAATTCTGCTATTCTGACAGTTCGACGTAGAAAGACAAGGGCAACTATATATCATTTATATCTCTATCTCACAATAACGCTTACGCATAGTGTCTAAAAGCTTGAACCTTGCAAGCATTTGCGCTAGTGCACTACGCTTGTGCACTACGCACAACTCTTGAACAGACGTGGGAATGCTTCAGCGAGAGTCCATCGTACAAACTTTTATGCATTATCTATTAGCTACCACGCGCTATCCACTACGCGTTAAAACGATAGCTGGGAATGAGGCTTGAGATGCGTATTTTAAAAGTTATTTCGATTTGTCACGTTAAATGGACCACCCGGTAGTACAAATTTATTTCAACTACCTAATAATCATCAGCGTTTATTAGGGGGTTATTGCAGTCACACAATGGTCAAAACCACAAGCCTGAGATGCGCCAGAGCATACAATACAACCCTGGTAATAAGCTTCGAAAAACTCTTACTCTACCAGTGGAACACTGGGGGTAAAATATATACTCGGGTTAATAAATATGGAAAATACTGAACTGTTCGACTATATTTCTTATCTGCGGGCTGCAAATAATAATTTAACGATTATTAGTTACTTGATGTCTGCGTGGACTATACCAGGGACTCGAACCGAACCGGAACAGGAACGAAAACCGGAGCGAACTGCAGCTATTTTAGTGACCGGAGAGAGAAATATAAAAACCGAAACAAAACCGAACCATCTAAGGCACAGTGAACCGCGAACCGAACCTGAACCGTTGTTTTGTACGGTTCGAGTCCCGAGTTTATACTTTATTTCAGTTAAGGATGCATGAAGTAAGAAATATTTGACGTCTGCACACACACACGCACAAACACATACACACATATCATTTAGAAAATAGTTAAAACATATTCAAAGTACCTACCACAACAAACACATGTTGTATTTCCGAGAAAATCTCGCTATTAATTTTTTTCATATTCCTTATTACATTGTTAAGCTTAAGGATGTATGGAGGGAGGTATGTGAAAATGGTCCAAATTTTTCATACTGATAGAATATTATATTAGTAAATGTTTGTGGAAAATTTCATTCAGCTTGTCTGGTAGAATATGAATTTAAAAATTTACAATCAGTCTCATCACACAAAAAACAGTAACATCATAATAGTATTAAATGTCAGAAATGACAATACAATAAAAATAAATAATAGGTATTTTAATAATAATTAAAGTATTGAATCTGTTTACAACACATAATTTAAAAGTATTTCAAAGAAATTGAATGATAAATTTATTTATAAACGTCAGATGAACATTATTTAGTGACGTTTTAAGAATACCAGCATGCACAACTAAAAATATGCAGCTTAGTAGTGCTGTTATTGAATATCAATGTAAACACCATGTACTTTTACATTTGTGATGACGTTTGAGCAATATATTCTAATTATTTGTATGAAACAAAGTAGTGGAAATTAAGAACATTTTATTTTGTTCGGTTGAATTACGGTAAAGTCGCGGTAAAGTGAGTCAAAAAAGTAAAATAACATCGAGAACAAATTTCATAAATATATATGAGTAGTTAGATACATGAAGAAATTGTAATTATTTTTAATAATAGGTAAATAAATGTACTTTTCATAAATTTAAAACATAACGTCTTGTGCCTAAAATAGTTATTTGTAAAGGCTTTTTTGGTCGAATCTGAGGTTTCCAGCCGAGGCGTAGGCCGAGGCCAGCAATCCAGATGAGGCTAAAAACACTTCAAGGCCGAGATGCACACAACATATTTAGGTGGCTATCACAAAAAATTATTTAAATTTATGTAAAAAAAATTCGTATCATAAATTTTAACAAAATTATATATTTTATGCCCACGTCACACCGGCGTGGCATGAAGCACGGTGCTCGATGTGGCATTTTGTTTCGCTAAAAGCTGTCAAAAGGGTGTCACACCGGTATAGCAAAATGCCATACCAAAATTTGTATATTGCTATGTTCACTTCGTACTTTGAAGGTTTTTGAAAATTATTTTTGACAGCTGAGAATTAAAATTCATCAATTCTTCGTGTTAATTAAATCAATAATTAGTTCATATATTGACAAAAGCTTAAAGTCTTATATTCTTATTAACTAATTACTTACTGTTAGTATTTTAACATTAATTATTCACCAAATAATGTCAAAAATTATATAGAGGACTCACTATGAAATCAGCAACAAATTGCCATATTATGTCAAAATGCTCGATGGAATAGCGGCGATAAAATTTTTACGTTATTCATTTATTCCATCGAGCACCGTGCTTCGTGCCATGCCGGTGTGACATGGGCATAAGGCTAGTTAAGTTGTAATTACTTCAAAATATATGTTAACCAATAAAATATAATTAATTAGTTATTTAAAGAAACGAGCAAAAAAATAGTGACCGTAAAGTAAATGCGGCCCTGAAGTAAAAGCGGACGTAAAGTAGTCACTTTGACACTTTACGGCTGTCAATGGATACACTATTTTTGCAACAGTCACCTAAAAAAAATATTATTTTCGCAACTGTCGAAAAAAGTTGACATTTGTGTACAATAGATTTCGCGGCCGTTTCAAATAACGGCTATGCGAAGTTGAATTTCGCGGACAGAATTGAATTGTGTATGTCAATGTCAAATATTTTTTGAGTTATACAAATATAAAATGAATGTTTTTTTATTATACCTATGCATTGCAGTAGCATAATAACTATTTGCTATTTATGTAACATGTAAGGAAACGAATGCAGTTTAGTTACCGGTAGTTTTTTTGAGTACCTATGTGAAATTTGCAGTAGGAGGTATAGCCGAATTCTGTAAATACATAAGGTAACTACCAATATTATTTACGTGGTGCATATATTTTTTCTACTTTAGATCGAATAAGTTTATTTTCTAAAAAAAAATATGAAATTATAACATCTATAAATTTTGACATAAAACAAATACATTAAAATTAGGTTATCTACAAACAACGTTTATTCGAGTTTAATTTACACTGTATAAAATATGCGACTGCAAGTAAAAAACGTTTATCCACAATCATCTCATAATTAGCATTTATTTGTGCTCATTGCAACTATATAATGTGACTTATTATCTACTAGTGGAATAAAGTAACTTTATTCCACTGTTCATAGCAACAAATACCAAAGCATCACAGCAATGCATTTATTTCTTACAATCTTGATCTAGAATTTGATAAATTATAAAATGACATTTTGTAAAACGAATTAATTTTGAATAAAAGTTTTTATTGTGGATAAAACGTTATATTGTATTCGTGTTTTAGTTGCGCATTATCCACTCAAAAAATTAAACGCTCGAACTTCGTTCTCGCATTTAAACATTTTTTCGTGGATAAAACGCCATCTAAAACACTTATACAATAAATAACTATTTATATTATTAAAATGTGGTTTATTATGTTTTTAATAAATAAATGTTTTTTTATATGTACTTTTTCTACAAAAAACAGTTAAATAAAGACCATTGCGTGAAATTGTTCATTATTACCTACCTAACACAAATTATTAAAATTAAGTGTCTATTACCTAAGGGAAGTAAAAAAAATATTTCATGTTTATAACTTTTTTCTGCAATATATGTTAAGCGTCCGAGAGAATTTTTGGCCCAGGCTTAAAAATTCTCTAGCCTATAGGTATACAAATAACACTATTACTTTTTAGCATAAAATATCATAGAAAATTTGTTGGCCGAGACTAAAAAATTCTTGATTCTCGAGGACACTAAACAAACACATTTCGCAGACGAAGTACACAATATTTCTTGTGCAACTGCAGTACATATATATTTAATATATTTATTTCTTTGGCAACGACAAAAATGTTTGACATTCAATCCGCGAAATTCAACTTCGCATACATTAGTAATAGTAACTACCGCGAAATCTATTGTACACAAATGTTGTACTTCGCGGCCCGAATTGCGGACGTCAATGTTTTGACTGTTGCGCAAAAATAATATAGTTATCTTGACTATCGTTATAAAATATTCAATGTCAAAATCTCAAAACCACTTCACCTCTACAATAGTTTATTAGGGACACTTCAATTTAACATTTTTATCGCGCAAATCAACAAATCACAAATGTAACAAGCCGTGGCAAACAAACATCCATTGTAGTCGTCCCCTCTATTTTATTCATAACCTAACCTAACTTATTAAGGTACACATTCCCACTTTACACACTCGTGTACAAGCGTGTCGTGCCCTCTGACACGTGTCGGTACCCGTGGGAAACCAACCTCCCCCACCCCTTTTATTTAGGGGGATTTAATTGTTGATCGTATGGGTCATTATACGTGGTGACATGATTGTGTAAATTGTAAATGTTGGGAACACTGACTGACTGGGAACAGATTTAGTGGGATTTATATCTTTTAGGGGAAAATGGGGTTTACAAAATGTGGAAATTATTTTAGGGGTTGATTAAAATTGATTTTTAACTTCTAGGGAGCGGAATAATGCGGGTTTAATGTTTAATCTGAAATTATGTTATGTTTGAGTTTGTGCACAATACCGACATGGCTTGTTGCCTGCAGGGCAGGTTTTGTGTTAAGAGGAATCTACAAAACTCATTTTTATGCTTGCTTGAGAACATAAAATTTGGGTTAGTATTAGTTTAATTTTGTACTGTACAGGGACTAAAAACGAAACGAAAACGAAATAACGAAATTATCCGAAATTTTTAGAAAAAAGGAAATGAAATGTGAATATTTTTCGTTGAAGATCAAAAACGAAATTAATATGGAAATTAATATAGGTATAGATTACCGGGTTTAACCGTTTTTAACTTTTAACATTACATTATTAGTCGCGTCAATGAAGTCTTTTCCTCAGAAGGTCTCAAGAACAATTCCGATTTTGATGATTTTTTTAAATTCTATTTTTTATATTAGGTACTTGGTACTTAACACGTTGAGCGCCAGCAATGTTAAAGCAAAAATTTATTTAAGAACCCACGTGGATTGCCGATGATCCACGTATTTTAATTCTCCAGGGACCGCGTGGTGCGCAGGCGACCCATAGTATATGCTGTTTTAAATGATGAATATAAATTGTGGTCCTACAGTAATAGGAAATATGTAACCATATTTGGTCCCACTATAAAACGAGCTACATTCTAAAAAAAATCGACTTTCTAGGACAATTTTTAAGGAAGTTATTGTTATTTGTGTTATTTATTCTTAATTATAATGATTTACAATAAAAATCAAATAAACAAAGTTATACATAAAGGTGATGATAAATGCTTACAATAAATTTATTTTACATATTATAATTTTATAATGTATTATATTGTAATTCAATGGACCCTCTACGACCCACGTAGTCCCAAAGTAAAACAATTTTTAATGTAGGACAATGTGGTCTATTGGGGGTACACGTATTATATATATATATATATATATATATATATATATACAGGGTGAGTCATCGAAATGCCCGTCGTCGATATCTCCCTTGTCGTTAAAAATACAGCATAAATTTATTAACGGAATTTTTCGTCTACTCAAGGAGCATATCTTAAAATTATTTTCACATATAACGACTTGGCAATAATTGTTCGTCTTTTTTTAAATGAAACACCCTATATATTTTTATATATTTTGAATTGTATTTTATATACCTATACGAAAATATAAGTTTCATTTTAGTTTTCCGCGGCGTTGCCAAGTTATTCAATTTTTTCTCTAAAAAAAGCCGAATACACGTATTGTTTTATAAAGGCGTACTGAAGTTATTTTAATAGTAAAAATTATGATTTTTTTTGTATACAGCTGTAACTATAGTCTTTGTTCTGACATAATTTTTTTTAAATGTTATTATACAGGGTGTTCAATACAGAGAATCAAATTTACTCAATTTCAAATGGCTATAACTCGTAATTTTCAAATGGAACACCCTATATTTTATTATTCTGTTGTGTGTATTTTTGCATCTTCTTATGTTATAAAGAGTGTCCTATGCCTAAAAACATTAATTTAATTAATTTCGAAATTAATGTTTTTAGGCATACGACATCCTTTATAACATAAGAAGATGCAAAAATACACACAACATAATAATAAAATATAGGATGTTCCATTTGAAAATGACGAGTTATAGCCATTTGAAATTGAGTAAATTTGATTCTCTGTATTGAACACCCTGTATAATAACATTTAAAAAAAGTTATGTCAGAACAAAGACTATAGTTACAGCTATACAGAAAAAAAAAATCGTAATATTTACTATTAAAATAACTTCAGTACGCCTTTATAAAACAATACGTGTATTCGGCTTTTTTTAGAGAAAAAATTGAATAACTTGGCAACGCCGCGGAAAACTAAAATGAAACTTATATC
>OX384030.1:45433966-45453966 GCA_947534325.1 Agonum fuliginosum | reverse complement strand
TTTAATTATTACCCACAAGTCACAATACCAACATGTGACTATGGAACGTTTAATCTGCATATTATCATTTCAATTGATGTTTATGTCCAATAAATTTTACATAGCAATCGTAAATGGTGATTCGTTTAAATTAATGTGAAAGCAAAGCAATATTTAAAAAAAATAAAGGTATTAATAATTGCTTTAATTCATAATTTATATTTGTTAACGATTTTAACATAGGTACCTACGAGTATATGATTGTACAGTTTGTTTTATGAACGAGTACAGCAATATTAGACCAGACGTAAAGATTAGATTAAAATGTTTTGAAAATATTTAGATTGTCGCGCGTATGAGACCCAACCCGGAAATCGGAAAACCGCAAAATATTATTCTAGTTAATACTGATTAAAAAAAAAAAATTATTAATGTTCTATGGATCGCAACGTCCGTCAATTATTATAGTACTCATAGTGGCGGATTACCGCACAGGCGCAAGAAGCGCGCGCTTGGTGCCTCAGTATCTTAGAGAATCTCAAATTTTCCTGGTCTGTAATTCTATTTTCTCAATACATTATGCAGTTGTAGTTGCATGTTTTACCGCATAATTTAGAAGATGGAAGATGGTGGATCCACGATCAAAACATTGTAGTTCAATCTTTGGATTATTATATTATTGATAAATTTGCTAAACTTAAAGTTCCACTTGTAATTTAAATTTAAGTAGTAGGTAATGCAATAATTTATGTGATTATTTACGCCATGTAGGTATATAAGACAATAATGATCCATACTTTAGAACAATCAGGGCGAAATCGACATGCAATACAACTAAATATTAGAATATTGAATATTTTCCCGTCGTCAAGGTATAGGTAGGTACTTACAAGTTTGTAGTTTTTGTTTATGAAACACTTGAAACTACATTTTTGATATACTTTATGAAACAGGATCCAGTTGTCAAAAAAGCGAAAAACAATCGGTATGCAGTTTTGTCCATAAAATTGGTTTAATTAACAAATAACACGTTTTCAAATAGGTTGAAAAGTTGGCCTTTTTGCTCAAATGCCGCTTTTTTAACTTTTTACATGTTGTATTAAAAATAAAATACATATATAAAATATTTACAAAATAGGCCATGTTTTCCCGCACATAAAAAAAATTGACCAAAAAACTAGCATTAGAGCAAAGAGGAAGTATCCCTAGTATACTATTCAAAAATGTCTTGTTGTTTTGAAAATTTCAATTCAATTTAAAAAAAAATAATTGTCACCATTTTAACGATATTGTTCTTACCTGATTCTTTGCTAACTGGAACCACGTCTTGAGTATGATTGGCAGTCGCACATTATGAAAGTGTCTCGTGGTCTTAACACTAATAAACAGATCATCCAGGGTTGTTAAAGGCGGTTTTCGCGTAGCAGTCACCGTCGGGCTGACGTCACTAGTCACACTGTTCACTGTATACGAAGGCACACGTTTGGCGCGCGAATCACTTCCACTTTGACGAGCTTGGAGCTTCGTTCGAGATACGAGAAGATCGTAGGTTGAGTCCGCAGGAATCTGGAACAAATCATAATGACAGCTAAAAAGTTAAACAAAAGGAGCTACATTTTTCATTAGTTAAGGTTCATTGTTTTGTTAAACTAAATAATAAGAAATAATTCATGGTAGAGGAAAAATAGTTACATGTAACAAGTAGGACGTACGCAAAATAGGGTTTTAGAGGACGATTGTATTTACGGATGAGGCGCAAGCCGAGTCCTTAAATTAGATGAGTCCTCTAAAACTCAGTTTGTGTACTTACGCGTGTTACATACAAATTTGTTTAGTACTTATATGCTCTCCAAATTTGTTTAGTATCTATTCGAAATTATTGAAAAATAGAACTTAAAAAAAATAAAAACAGCTCATTGCCTTGGTTACGTCTTATTAAAGGACGGATCCGCTAAAAATATTATTTTGCGGACTCCAACCAATTCACAAAGTAACAATTTTAGGGAGCATATGTCATAATCATTTAAATTTTACGTAATAAAAAATGATACGAGCATGGACTACAAAGATACCGAAATACTAAATTATAAGTATTATACTTCAATAATTATTCTTAAATGATATCAGATACTGAAAAATTTATAAAATACCGATTGTAGGTAATAATCACATAATTCGCACATAATCTTTCATTTAAAATAAAAATATTTGTCTTAAATTAATTATTTATTGAAATATTTTTTAAAAGTACTACTTCCGGTTTGTATATTGAAACCAAAGTTATATTGGACTTTTAAGAATCGTATTGAAACCTTAAATACAAAATTTGGTATTTAAATGTTTGATATTTTTGGAGTTATCGTGTCTGAAAAATTGTAACATATGCACGCACGCACGCACACACACACAGACAGACATCATCTCAAAAATGTGTAATTCGTATTCTAGAAACCCTAAAACGTGCTTATCTGCCAAAAACTAATACTCGAAAATTTTGACCCATCACAATTAATACCTCTCTTATAGAATATGAGGCGAGAGGTAAAAATATAATTTTGGTACCTACCTACCATATTTATAAATAAATTCAATATTTGTAAAAAAAGGATAACGTCCGCCACTCTGCAGCTTTTATTTATAAGTGAATCATCGAATTTTATCTATATCGAATATCTTGTGAACAAAGTTTAGATCTGCGAAATAACCGATGAATTTGTTTTAAAATAGAAGATATTTGTGTTCAAAAAATAGCAAAAATGAACAACATTCAAATCAACATATTTTAAATTTTAAAATTATACTTCGACCATTTTGTAGACTGTTAAGCCTTGTTCGCACGGGGATTCTTTGAAGATTCTACGGAAATTCAGAATCCTGGAAAAGAAGAAGTTTTTTTTCTTTCTAGTGAGAATTATCTGTTAAATTGCGATGTCGCGAAATTTAATCTGCAATGAGTCTTGGAAAAGAAGAATTTATAATTTATTGATTGCTTCAAAACCATGTAAGTAATTATCACTAGAAAGAAAAATCTTCTTCTTGTTCAGGATTCTGAATCTCCGTAGAATCTTCAAAAAATTCCCGTGCGAACAGGGCTTAATATAATAAAATTATATAAAATTATAAATAATAAAGAGAGCACTAATTTTTTAAATATTTTCATCAAGTTTAGTACTACTTTTAAAAAAATTATTTACTTTTTATAGTTATTGTAAACCGTTTGCGCCAATAATCGAGTAAAATAATTATTGTAACCACGGTACATAAAGTATAGGTGAGGTCACGAAAGACTAAAATCTGACGAATTAAGAGGGCAAGATGGCCGCCAAAGGGATCCACCTTTTGATTGGTAAATGGTGTCAGCGCCGGGATAAATAAGACCCTTGATAAACAATTGAAACAAAAATACAAAATTGACAGATTGACAGTACAAAATACAAGATCTTCTCGTGTAAATAGGAAGCGATAGGAAGTGTTACAAAAGCTGTCGTAATAAGGCATGGTTGAAATGTATCTCCACGGAATACTGTGTGTGAAAAATATTTTGATAGTGATAGAATTAAAAATATAGTCATGAACAGGGTCCCGAAGAAGAGACATCTAGCGGTCAAATATCTGAACTAGCCCACTTAAGACGTCAACTTCACGCAATGCTTTTATGTGGTCGTGGCATCACCTAGGTACCTAGAGTACCTAAATAGACTAAAGCTAAATTTACATGTACCGTTGGCACCGGCAAACGTCGCGGCCGTTGACGCCGTTCTATGATTTGATTCGTTGACAACCAACTAAATGACAGCTGTCAAACTGCGTCATTGATTGTTAACGAATCAAATCACAGAACGGCGTTAACGGCAAACGTTTTTACGGTGTCAACGGTACATGTGTGGGAGACTTAAGAGTATGGACAAGGCACTGGTCATTTGCTATTGGTAGTCCAAATTGTGTTTGCACTTGTTTTTCAGCTTACTTAACTCTCAGAATTTAATATTTTTATGTCAATATTTAGTTATATTTTGTTTTCTAATGTTGCTCTTTAGTTACTATTTTATAAATTATTTAAGTGATTGACGTCAAAAATGACTGCATAATATTTTACCTGAGGAACTAAATAATTGCGCTCTGGTAATCACGAGGGTAATCATAATTAATTATTTAGAACTATGTAGATATATTTTCCATCAATATTTTTAAGTTTAAATCGTCTTAGGAATAAATTTTTTATGTCATCTTGACAGAGCTGTATATTTGTATACATCAGAAATACAGTTACAACTGAATACAAAAGATAAACCATTTTGGACTCCTTGTCCGTACTCTTAGTCTATTTAGGTACTCTAGGTACCTATATGTATATAATACACCGTGATTGTAACTAAATCTTAAATCTTCACAGTTTTAAACGCGTAAAGCTCAAAACAACCTGTTCTTCGCTAGCGTGTTACGTGATTCACATATTGCTGTTTACCGCTGGGGACAGCACTGGCTCATAAGACAAGTTTCATATACAAATTTGTTTCAATAATTACCTATAATTCGTGTATAACATTGTAATTTATAATTACATATATACCAATTATTTTATTAAAGTTAAAATAATTTTTCTTTTAATAAAAAGTAGGCTAAACCATTACTTGGAAGACAAATACTAGCTACAAGAACACATAATAGAAATTCACCGTTAATTTTGAAGACAACGTACTCATTTGATTTCGATGAAAAAAATCACAAATAAGTATCAATAATAATTCTACATTTTAAATATTTTTTAGAAAGTTTTGAATCAATATAAAACACCAAAAAAATGTTTTCTTTAAAAAATAAACACATTATTGTTTTGTGCTTTTTAGAAATTCAATTAATACAATATGATGATTCCTTAGGTCAATAAGTCGTATATATATATATATATATATATATATATATATATATATATATATATATATATTTTTTTGTCAACGCAATTAAATTATTATTAATGCAGGATTTTATAAATAAAAAATAAACTAAAAAAAATGTTTTCTTTAAAAAATAAACACATTATTGTTTTGTGCTTTTTAGAAATTCAATTCGTACAATATGATGATTCCTTAGGTCAATAAGTCGTATATATATTTTTGTCAATGCAATTAAATTATTATTAATGCAGGATTTTATAAATAAAAAATAAACTATTTTTGGATGCGTTCAACAGGGTGCCTATGCAACTCTAGAAAATGCCTCATTCTTAAATCAAAATTTGTTTTGATTTTGTGTTTTTGTTGATGAATGAAGCATCAATATACGTGCTGGAATAAGTCATTCTAATATCGAAACAGAGAAAATAGGTACTGTTTTTGTTTTATTTTCTTCCAGTAGGTTATACATATTTGGCATCATTTTCGTTCAAACTAAAAATTTTACATCTTACAATTTTTATTGGAAGTAAACGTATACCTACCGGAATAAAATATTAATTTTTAATATGAGACAATCATAATTTAATTATTATTTACACTTATTCATGAAACATCTTTACCATATTGTATATTGACGTATAATATAGGTATCAAACAAGATTCAAATAAGACAACCATTTAACAAAAACTACAGTAAATTTAAGCCTCATTCAAATAAGCATTTAGCTTTTAGGTTTACATTTATGTTTACGATTAAGATTCTTTAAGCCTCATTCACATAAGCATTTAGTTTTAAGGTTTACATTTAAGAATGTTTAAATTCATGTAGCTATACGAGCATCCGCACTTCTCACTTTCTAGCACTAAAGTTTGAATTCTCCAAACTTTTAGTTTATGTTTACCACGTACTAAAGCTATTTTAAGTTCATTATGTGAATGCTGTGTAAATGTAAACCGAGATGTAAACCTTCACATAAGCATTTAGTTTTAAGGTTTACATTTATGTTTACGTTAAAGAATGTTTAAATTAATGTAACTATACGAGCATCCGCATTTTTCACTTTCTAGCACTAAAGTTTAAAAGCTCCAAACTTTGCGTTTATGTTTACCATTTATTAAAGCCATTTTAAGTTTATTATGTGAATGCTAGTTTCTTAAACTTAAATATAAATGTAACTTCAAACTAATTGCTTATGTGAATGAGACTTTAAATTAATGTAGTAGGTACATATACGAGCATCCACCCTTTTCACTTTCTAGCACTAAGTTTGAAAGCTCCAAATTTTTACTTTATCTTTACGTTTACGTTTACCAGTTACTAAAGTTATTATTATGTGAATGCTATGTTTCATAAACTTAAATATAAATGTAAACCTTCAAAATAAATGCTGACACAACCACAACAATTCAAGTTTAAAACTATCCAAAACATTTAAAACAGATGTCCAACTGCCAGAAAACGATCCAAAAAATCTCCTCTAGTATTCCTCAAGACATTTGTTTACCTGCGAAGGCTGCGCGAAGCCAAATGACAGATTCTGGTAGACCAGAAGACTTGTGTACAACAACACCATCACAAGCGTGAGAGTTTGAAGAGTTCTCTTCAGTTTTCCTTTCATTTTATCACTAGAATCGTCACTTAAGTCGTTCATCACTATTCACTAGGCATTACACTACACCTGTGGGGTGTGTTTTTACCCGCCTGGCAACCGAAACATCACTAATTTCACTAATATCACGTTGAAAACACCGCTGGGCGATTGTGTCAACCGAACCAGCAGAGAGAACACGGAATACTGAACTATAGTGGCTGTGGCTGAGCTAGTGAAACGACTGGTGAATTAACTTAAGTAAGGTATGGGAATTTGAGGCTTATGGACAAATACATAAGGGCTATTTTCGTAGCGGGCTTTGCCATGTGGCAATAGATAGAAGTGGGGGAAAGAAGATCAACAGGCAGTTTGATCGATAACTCGATAGATTGTTGAGTAATTTTTGGTAAACAAAAAATAAATATACAGGATATATCACAACTTCAGGATAAAAATTAAATGCTACATACTGCATGATACTAAGCACTAAAAATCATTTATTCAAAATTCGCAAAATAAATCGCACTCAAAATGATGAACACATTTTTAGAGCCACTGTTTTTTAGTCAGTATATTTAATATTGTTAACGAAATAAAACTAAAAGTAATGCAAGTAATCACTTAGGTACTCAATATTGTACAAATAAACAGATTAATTAAATTTTTGTGTTGTGATGTGGCATTCAAAGTCCTTTAAACCAGTGGCACAAAAATGTTTACTTACGTCATTTAGAGTGCAATTTATTTTGCGAATTTAAAAAAAATCTTTTTGTTTCGTAATCAGTATGTCATGTAATATATTTTATATTTCAGGAAAAAATTATAAGGGTATTTACATTTATATTACATGACGTGCTGAGCGTGGAATAATAGTTATTTGTGTATCAAGTACGGATAGAGCATTATCTTTATTGCTCGCGGTGAGAAATTTGTTTGCTCGAGGCAAAACCGAGATCGGCGACCCGTCAAGTGCAACAAACAACGCCTTTCTGATGAGGTGCACAATATTTTTTCTACAGGCGTATAACGTAAAAATTACTAATTTTAAAATTATTATTTGCCGTGCTTATAACAATTTAATGAAATCATGGTTATAATCATTATAACAACGTTTGTAAACGAAACAAGAATTTAAAACAAAGTGTTTACAATCGTAGTTTGAGGCTAATTTGAGGCAAATTTAATAGTTTTATATACTAGTGCGACAATACATATCTTAACTAAAAATTGAATGACATTGTTCATATTGTACAACGATTTGTAGAAAAAATCTGATGTGACCAGCACAAGACCTGCTGCCATACTTACTTTAGTCTTATTATTTATTATACAAACATATTAATATAGGTACTACTACTCACAAATATATTTTAGTCATTTTATTTAAACTGCAGAAGAAGATATAAACGATATTTTACTATTGTCACTGTCACTGTCATGTCATAATCATTTAAATGTATAGTAACAGATGTTTAAACGATCATGGACTACAACTACAAGATACCGAAATACTAAATTATAAGTACATATACTTTAATTATTCTTTAATGATATAGCAGATACCTACATAAAAATTTATGAAATACAGATTGTAGATAATCTCAAAATCTTTCAATTGAAATAAAAAAATTTGTCTTAAATTAATTCTTATCGAAATATTTTTAAAAAGTATTACTTTCGGAGTGTGGATTGGTACCAAAATTTAATGGCTTATTAAGATTCGTAAATCTTAAATATAAAATTTGGAATTTTAATGTTCAATATTTTTTTAGTTATCGCGTCCGAAAAAATTGTAACATACGAACGAACTCTAGGGACCCTAAAACCTAAAACGTGCTTATCCACCAAAAACACACTCGAAAATTTTAACCAATCAAAATACCTCCCTTATAGAATATGAGGCGGGATAATAAAGTAAAATTTTTATTTACAAAGAGCTAATTAGATTTTAATGCCAATCGGAAATGGTACTTTGTTTGAAGAAAGATTGTAAAACATGAAATTTATTGCAAAATTATAATCAGATTTTTTATTTATTAAATTTCAGCTCCTACTAGTTTCAACCCCATTTAATAATATTTTTCTACAATTGATACATAAAGTTGATATTTACATCGTCAATATTATGGTTTCAAAATGACATACTTTTAGACACTATGAGTGCTTTAAAGTAATGTTCATTTGTTCTGAATGCAAGACTAATAGCCTACAACATAAGGTTTTATCTTTACATTTAATAATGTGAAGCTGGAAATTTGCACACATATTCTATTAAAATCATAATAAAATCGTCGGTGGTTCAGTAACATCTCCTATGTGCAGTTTTAGCTGATTTTGTGATTTTTGACGGCTATAAGTCACAATATTACCGTTCTGTAATTTCTCCTATGTGCAGGTATTTTCAAAAAAATGCTACGCGCCAAAATATAAAACTTTTATGTGCGGGGTTCGTTTTTGTTGGCTAGTAATATCATCTATGTGTCGAAAATGCACATTCATGCCAAAATGACCAACCATGTGCGCATTATACACATTGGAGGTTTCGGTTTTGAATATGGAATTTTGCTTGACTTATAGGTTCCTAACCCACGATGTGCCTTCATATGCCCACAGAACTTTGTAAATGTGTGAAGAAGAAGAACAAGAAAAGCATGCTGAAGCTGAATATAATATTACGGCAAAGGATTTTTTACCAGGCTAGCGAAGTACTGATGAATAAGTGAATTACACACAACTAATAATACTCGTAGTACATAGGTACGCCGAATGAAATAAACTCCACTTGAAGTTACAGCGAATAGTGTCGTTGTCGTTTGTCGTTAGATAAAAAACAAAAAACAGTGAAGTTTTGGAGTTATTGACGTAAAATCAACTAATCACAATCAGAATTCATTGAATTAAGAAACCAGCAATAAAAACGGAGCATCATTATTTTTATGCCAATGTACCTTACGTCAAGAATAAAACTCCGTATCTATCGAAAAAGTTAAAAGATACCAATAAAACAATGTGCGTTCCTTCATTTTTTAGTATTACCAACTATGAATGTATATCAGATTTACTTAATTAGTTCTATTTGTAAATTATTATTAAAAATTCGAATTCATAACGAAATAACTATTACTTACTTTTTAAGAACAAAGGTTTATATTTGAATTCTATGTAGAAATGAAGATGTTTTTGCGTTTATTTCAAAAAGTACAATTTTATACGTAGGAGATGTTGCCGAACCACCAACGATGTACAATATTCAATTCTTCGACAAAGAAATAGCGCATTTTTTTCTTATAATAAGTATTTAATTCTAATTATTTAATTTAAAAAAATTGCCCACTCTACTGTGATACCGAAGTGGAAGACCAAAATTAATAAATGTTATATTAATTCTACATCTGGGACCTCACAATTTATTTTTGCACATAAATTGATTGAAAAACATAATACAGCTTCACATACCTTGAAAAATTACAATTCAATTACAAAGCATTTGCGGCGCAATATCTATTCCATGCACACTCTGGTTCAACTTTTACACAACAAATTACCCTACACCGTAACTTCAACAGGGAAGGTGGGCGGAATGGGGTAGCATCTTATTGTGGGTGATAACATGACGACTTTATTAGAAATTTTAAAAAATAATTTTATTTTTTATTTAGACATAGTAGAACACATTTATAGTAAAACCATTATAAATAATCAATAATTTATACTTGAAAACGCAAAGGAAAAAAAATCAGTTTTTTCCGTTCTGGCCCAACATGTGGGCATTAATTAATTAATTAATAATTATTTATCAAATCAATATAGACTCATCGTCATCGCTGTCAAAACCCGCGCACGACATATGTGCCCATTTGTGACACTTCGCACAAGAGCACCAACCCTCACTTGACTTTGAATCTTCGACCATACATATTCCAGTATATATGGTCGAAGCTTTGAATAAAGTTGATCACAATAAAGGCCATGACAGCTTCTTACAGCACGTTACATGTTGTCTGTCGACCAGCTTTGCCCATCAGTTTTTTTTTGTAAGTAGGTACGCACCATTTGAATATAATATACAAAACAAAATAATTGACATACTTACATAACCTTATGATAAAACATGTGGGGCAGAACATCCCATTCCGCCCCACCGTTCTGCCCCGCTACATAACATTGAAAAAAAAATTATTATAGTCAGAAATTTTACCGTAATATAGAGCAAAATTGTAGAAAGATTAAATAACAAATGTACTGAATAACCATAATTATGATAAAAGTTAAAAATGACGACTTACCTTCATTCAATATCCATATATTAATTACAAATCTAAGAAAAATTTCGCACACACGTAGACACCGGCAGAAGGTGAATTCCAACACTAACAAATAGTACTTCTAACCAAACTTGACCTCTGACTAAATGTCAAAATATCATTTAATGGATTCCTACACTCTTGTGCACGCGCTAACAGCGTTTTCCCATTCCACCCCGCTACCCCATTCTGCCCCACCTTCCCCTATACATGGCTGTAAATATGTATACGCAACTGGAATTGGAATTGACCACTCTAAAATTCGTGTTGCCCACTTTAAATTTTGGATCTGGCTGTACGACACTGTATCAAATAATTTTGTTCCATCAAACATATCGACTACTAACCTTTTTTTTTGTTTTCCCGTTTTCTTTTGTTAAACAACTTTATTTTAATTACCATTCTTGATAAAGATTTTTATAGTTTATATTAAATAAATTTATAATTTATTGTGACGCCTGTGGATTATCATAGTTACGCTACTGACTGAATGCATTAAAGAAATATCATTTTATATTTCATAGGAATTCAAACAAATAATGCCAAAAATACATAAATTAATACTTACTTTATTGTTTATTGTTAGAATTGAATTATTTTACTTTACTGTTTTATTTATTTGTATTCATGAGTCGCTAACTTAGTTTTATAACGACTTCATATGTTTAAATATTTATAATAAAAAATATATATCAGTGACAGGTCACACAAAGTTAAAAACGAACTGTTTAAAATATTTTGTAACATAATATAAAAAGGTAGGCATCTAAAATTGTACTAAAACTGTTAAATGTACTAAAATTTCGTTCTTATTTTGTAGGCGTCTTTTTATGTTGTACTTCATTAAAATATTATTTATTGGTGTGTTGTCTTATTCATTTCAAAGTTCAACGAAAGCTGAACATTTATAAATATTGATTACCTACACAATAATTTGCGAAAAAATAAAGCCGCATCCCCATTACGGTCGACACTGTCAATCTACCTTGTAGATATTCTATACTATTAATAATGATGTAGTCACTACAGCAAAAATTGTGGATCGACATTGTCGACCGTAATGCACAAGGCCGGAGTGAATTTTTTTTTCCGTAAATATTTGAGGCCTGTATGTGCAAAACTTGCATTTTGGTACACTTAATATGTATGCAAAATTTCAGTTCCATATGACGCAATCCTCAGGGTAGGACCCTGACGATATTCAAAATTTTAAACAAATTAAAAATTATAATTATTACAAATTAAAATTTGCTATGCCCTATATACAGAAAAGTTGACCTTAGAGATAGGTAATATGTACATAAAATTTACGTTACATACAGTGTCATTGTCAGGTCCCTAGATGACATTTAGTTAAAAAAAATCACTTAAAATCTCACATATGCATTAATTCTTTCCAGGAATTTTTTTGAGTGTTTTCCTACAACGTAATCAGCTCTCGTGTACCACTTGAGCTGAATACGTTATTGGAAAGCACTCAAACAAATTCTGGAAAAGAATTACTGCAGGAGTGCAAATTCTTTTTATAATGAAATATTCATTAAATGTGTGTATTTGTGTATTTAACATTTGCTTATGCGAATTATTTACTTTATTACATGAAATTAAATTACAATTAAACCAATTTTAATGCAAATGTCAAAATGTAACGTAACAAATTACATATAGATTTTTATGTTAAATTGTTACTATATAGAAATTAGTTCTTCCATTGGCTATTTTGTGTCTTCATAGAATTTTCGCTGAAAAAAAAATTTTTATTAATTATAATTTTTTAATTATAAAAAGTTTTTAAATTATTCACCTCCTGAAGAAGGCGTAGGTGGTGTCGAAACCGCCGATATAGGTTGAGAAATAAATTTGTGGCTGATGTCTAATGGTTTATTATTCTCACTATTTAATCAAGAAATCTCACTTAAAATTATTGTGTTCCTCATTTCAATCATTAAAATAATATCTAATTTAGAAAATTTATAATATACCTATAATTTTTTTAATTTAGAACATTTATCTGCCTTTTTCTCGAAAACAGGCACAGATAGCAAAATAAAATTATATGATTTTTTTTTAAACTTGTCGAGAACTTTACCAATATATGGTTTTGTACTTAAATAGATAAACTTTAAGAAGAACTTAACAAAAAATATCCGTAATTTAAAGATACATATTTTTTAAATGTATTTTTCCACTATATAAACCTGAGAAACACTTATTTTGAGGACTAAAATATAAATTGTTGATGGACAAAATAATAAAAACATAAAAATCAAAAAACCTAATTTTGTTTTCAATATAGGACCCTCAAGACCTTAATTCTCTGACCTCAAATTTTTGCCAAATCATTAATAAAACACAAATGCAACTTTCTATCATACAGGCTAAACATAAAAGAATAAAAAAAATTCGTGCAATTTCACTCCGGCCTAATTGCCCATGTCACACCGGCGTGGCATGCAGCACGGTGCTCGATGTGGCATTTTGCTTCGTTCAAAGCTGTCAAAAGGGTGTCACATCGGTATAGCAAAATGCCATACGAAAATTTGTATATTGCAATGTTCACTTCGTACTTTGAAGGTTTTTGAAAATTATTTTTGAAAGCTGAGAATGAAAATTCATCAATTCTTTGTGTTAATTAAATCAATAATTAGTTCATATATTGACAAAAGCTTAAAGTGTTATATTCTTATTATCTAATTACTTACTGGTATTATTTTGACATCATTTATTCACCAAATGTCAAAAATTATATTGAGGACTCACTGTGAAATCAGCAACAAAATTTCCATATGTCAAAATGCTCGATGGAATAGCGGCGATCATTTTTTTACGTTATTCATTTGTTCCATCGTGCCATGTCAGTGTGACATGGGCATAATGGGGATGTGGCTTATTAGTCAATATACCCATACAGCGTCGGACTGGCATTATTTGGACCCGTTGGGAACAATTGTAATTTGGCCCTCAAATTATCTTCCAAAAATATCAATAATTTTCAGAAATTATTGACTGCTTGGAGTTACGGGATGGGTAATGTGTCGTATTACAATAAAAGTTGAACAAAAGTGAAGTAATGCGCCGCAGACGCATTTTTTTAATTCAAGGTCCTTTATAATTGAAAATTACCATCTGTACCTACATCTCCTTGTGCCTGCCTTGAAATCAGGGTGTAAAAAAATAATGATTTAAAAAAAAAAAAAAAACACGATTTTTATTTAAAAAAACAAAAATTATGATATTTTTTTTAAAATAAAGTTGACCTTAAAGTTTTATTTAAATAGTATCTTTAATAGGTACTTTTAGTAATTATTTGAAGCGTTCCGTTGCATAACTGCCTTAAATACTAATTTAAATTGACATAATCGATGGAATATGCGTCAATGTTTCAGGTCGAAACATGTTTTTTTACTTACAGCTAGTGCATGGCAGACAAATTGTTATAAGTCTATGTTTATCCTGCAAACCGTGAACAAGCATAGCTTTCATGAAAATATATTTTATATTTATACTATAAATAACACTTTGCTGTTATTGTTTACATTATAATGGAACGTCTGGAAAAAATAAACAAACAATTTGGAATAATTTTATTGAAAAAAAATGGAAATAGCCTAGATACACTGCAACATTAGTTTTTCTTTACAAGTTTTATAATCAATATTTTTGTTTTTTATACAATTCTTTGCTTATTTCTTATAGTCCAGTCAGTGGAGAATTTTGCCTTACAAAAGGTGGGGTAGTAATGATTTTTTAATATGTTGTTTGAGTAGTGACTGTGATGAAAAATACAAGTTTTCGACCTTGAGGAGGATAAGCGCGAGCCGCCATCTTGTATGAAAGATGCAAAAAACACGTTTTCACAGAATAACTCGGTAACGGTTCATTATATGAAATTTTAGTTGAAAACAGCGACTCAAAACTGTTTGATTAAAAACCTGGAAAAAATTGCGAATTTTGAAAAAAGTTTTCAGTTCTGTAATAAGTCAGTACAGCACTATTTATGCCATTTGTCATTTAAACATATGCAGAAAGTTGAGAATCACTCTGTCTTACATATATCTTTTACGAATCTCAAACAAGCATTCTTTGTATGAATGAAACATATTTTTTTGCTAACCGCTTAAGGAGGTACACTCGACATATGAAATGATGAGAGTTTAATGAAACTTTGCAAAATTAATCAAAACATTGTAAAAATGTTACCTGAATTTTTTCATAATTTTTCACCACGTAGAGTATCCAAAAATAAAAATCTGCTGTGTCCACCACAGTACTTCCCCGACTATAAGTTTTAATAATTTACTTTCGTAACGCCTTTAATTTTATGCTTTATTCAGCAAAACTTATATAAATTTATCTTTTTTCCTAAACTATTTAAGTTGATACCAACTTCGGCATAATTTAAATAACATGTGAAAAAATCTGATGCGGCCAGCACAAGACCTCTCACCATACTCAATCCACTCTTTTTAGTTTTTACTATACTATAAGTGTAGGTACTCACAAAAATATTTTTTTCATTTTATGTCTGGTAGCATTAAAGAGCTGTAGTAAAATTTATAAAATAAATTTATCAAATAAAACGTTGAAATCTTGTAATCCATGGTCGATTGATTTTTGTTTTTGCGTAAAAAATATTGACAAGTGAGATGGGTGACACGTTAGCATACTAACGCCATATAAGTCATAAGTAAGATATTAAATGTAGTAATTGAACGGAAGATCGCTTCAACACAGAAGAGTTTTCTTGTGAATGAATCTTTTGATTCAGGTGATACTAATTTCTGTGTTTTAATATTTTAGATTTTTATTTGTATATTTTAAATGGGTTCCGGATTGTACGTCTATACATTTATAAGTCTAGATATGGCGGAAGGTTGTGCGCTGGCCACATCAGATTTTTTGAGTTATCGCCCACAAACATATTGTAACACACACATACGCGCGCGCTCACGCACACATAAACACACACACACACACACACACACACACACACACACACACACACACACACACACACACACACACACACACACACACACACACACACACACACACACACACACACACACACACACACACACACACACACACACACACACACACACACACACACACACACACACACACACACACACACACACACACACACACACACACACACACACACACACACACACACACACACACACACACACACACACACACACACACACACACACACACACACACACACACACACACACACACACACACACACACACACACACACACACACACACACACACACACACACACACACACACACACACACACACACACACACACACACACACACACACACACACACACACACACACACACACACACACACACACACACACACACACACACACACACACACACACACACACACACACACACACACACACACACACACACACACACACACACACACACACACACACACACACACACACACACACACACACACACACACACACACACACACACACACACACACACACACACACACACACACACACACACACACACACACACACACACACACACACACACACACACACACACACACACACACACACACACACACACACACACACACACACACACACACACACACACACACACACACACACACACACACACACACACACACACACACACACACACACACACACACACACACACACACACACACACACACACACACACACACACACACACACACACACACACACACACACACACACACACACACACACACACACACACACACACACACACACACACACACACACACACACACACACACACACACACACACACACACACACACACACACACACACACACACACACACACACACACGCACAGACATCATCTCAAAAATACTTTATTCGTATTCTATGGATCGTAATCGTAAATCGTACGTATTCACTAAAAACTCACACTCGAAAATTTTAACCCGTCACAATACCTCCCCTTATAGAATATATTGCGGGAGGTAAAAACAACTGACCATCATTTAAATGTTGTTATTGATTCATTGACTAAATTTTGTTCCCAGAGGACTTTATTAGATTTTGATAATACACTTGAAAAAAATTGAATAATTTTTGAGAAAGAATTGAAAATCGCATAAATTGTCATTTTTTACATCTTATATACTAAAAGGCTAGGTATCACTATATTTTCAGCAGCTTAGCAACCGTTTTTTGCATCGCCTACAGCCTGAACGGTTCAACCGATTTTTATGAACTTTTTTTTATTTGATAGAGGTTCATGTGAAGTAGTGCCTTTTGGGTATATGAATATTGTAGATGGCGTGGTAGTCGCAGGGGAGTTGAAAAACCGTGATTTTTTTGAGTCCTTGGATACGGGCATTATACGTTATTCGATTGTTTTTTCATTTGACATATAGGTAGAGAATGAATTTGACTATATTTCTATACGTGTTTCAACCCAATATTGGGTATATTAAGAAAGTTATTAAGAAAAAACTGAAAAATGCACGGAACGCAAATGGGAGCATGCCATGGAATTTTTGTTTTCTTTTTGATAAAAATGATTTTTTGTCTAGTGTCAGATTTGACGTTTCCAATTTGAAATTTTATTTGGATTTATCTTTTATATTTGATAAGGTAGAAATATTTTGAAAATTTTATTGAGTATTTAAAGATGGAGCACGCATTATGTTTACATGGTTTTGTATAAATTTGTAATCTATTTTTTGAAATTTTTTATTCAATTTAACAATGCACTGTGAAGTTGAATCATATTTTTATTTATTACTGTAATATTTATAGTAATATATTTTGACCCAAGTGTAAATATTCAATTAAAATTAGGTATCTATATCCAATATCCGTGGATAATACTATTTCTCAGTATTTTACGGAAAGTTTTAAATGTCAAATTAATATACAAATTTAACAAACGTGTTAAAAATGGTGTCCGATAATCGGGATTTTTATCTATTGTACTTGAGTTTGGGTTGAGTTTGAGTTTGTCCTGCCCAAGCCAGCCTAATGGGATCTTTATCCTGTATACGCCCACTAACTAACAACTGGACAAGCACGAGACTTGACGCGGACTAGAGATGATCTAGATTGTTATTGCACTTGTATCAAGTATGAAATCTGTTTTTACAAAAGTATGTATGGTATTAATTAGCACCAAGGGGTCAAAATATGGCTTCAATGATTAGCATTTGTATTTCAATATAAATTTAATATAATTATGATTGGTATCAAACTTATCGTCCAATGTTTTCCAAAATTATAGCTGTTTACTAAGAAAAAATTTAAACTGCACTCGGTGAGCGGAATTAGTTTTTTCTTAATATTTTTAAAATTATATCGCGATTGATATCAAATTAAAGGTCTTAATAAGGACAATAAATCTACAGTATGCATTAAAATGACTTTCGACAATTTGGCTTTTGTTTCTAGTCGGACAAAAAGTATTTTTTTAGTTTTCACAAAATTTTGTTATTTTCTTTTTAAAACACTAATGACTACCTACTTGGTATATTCCGATAATCACATCAAAAGACGTCAGAAAAAACTTATTCAAATGGTAAGTCTAAATGCAAAAGTGGATTTATGTGAGGCACGAAGTGCCTAATTCTTCTACATTCAGGATCCACGTAGCTTGAGCCTAAATGTTAAAATCGTCATAATTGAGGCACGAAGTGCCGAATCGTCCCACATTCAGGGTCCGGGGAGCTTGAGCCCGCGAGGCGGGCGAATCCCCCTTGTCGCGCGGCAGCGCGACCTAGCCGAAGGCCCGCGTAGCGGGGCCTGACGCTAGTTTTTACTAAACTTATCTCTCCGAGAACTTTAAATTGACAGCAAACTCGGTATAATTTGAATAATGTATATAATAAAAAATCTGACGTGGCCATCACACTACCTTCCGCCATATCTAGACTTTAAACAGAAATGTATACGTACAATCCGGTGCTCATTTAAAATATACAAATAAAAATCTAAAATATTCAAACACAGAAATTTGCATCACCTGAATAAAAAGATTCATTCACAGGAAAACTCTGCTGTGTTGAAGCCATCCTCCGTTCAATTACTATACATATTTAATATCTTACTTACGACTTATATAGCGCCTTGGAGGAAACAATTGCTAAGGAGAGAGCATTAAGCCCGATTGTAGACGCGGGGGGTGTAACCAGGTGGGGGCGGACGCAAGTATGACATGGTCCTTCTTTGGGTGGGGGAAGCGCGCGGGAAATTTGAAATGTGACGGCGACCAATTCATTTTATCAAGCGATTTAAGAAGTAATAATTAAATATATAAAATAATAAAAACTTTTATTAATAATTATTTATTTTTAAAAATAACATATTTACATACTTGTTTGAGGTTAATAATGCGTAGTAACAACTACAATGTATATAAAATAACATGAAGATATAAAATTAATAGTAAATTTTTATAAATTATAAAATAACATATAAGTAATATTTACTTACTTGTAATAAAATTAATAGGTATGCAAATTAGGGTTTGATTAAAAATGAACAGGAATACATCAAATATATGAATAGTTATTCTTAATACAAGACGATAAAATGTAATGTTTTCATCCTACTTTTTTCACAAAGTGGATGCAGAAATGTGTGAAAACGAATTTGAAGAAAAAATGTAAAAAATTAAAATACTTCACACTATTGCTGTTAAAGTTACATTATCTTCTTGTAATAAAAACGGGTGGAATACGTGTGTGTTTAAACTACTTTATTTATTTACAAATTATTATTTTTAATAAGCCGAGAATGAAATTTACATGTTGGAAAATATAATTAATTTCTTGTTATTTGGATTTCTGGCTTGTGGTAGTCATTGAGATTAACATGGTGTAGTCAGTTTAGTTCTTGTTTGTGGGTTTAATTTCTTAGGACTGTTGTATTGTCACATTACCTAATAGAAACCATTAAAATAATAATTTTATAGCGTTCGTTTAACAAAATAATTATTTGTATTGAAATATGGGGTTATGCTGCGTTATGGGCTGTTCTAATCCAACCTCAAAAAACAGCATATCAAATAGAAAAAGAAAGGAAAGGACGAATTACATTTCATAAGTATAACATGAAATATTATTTACATTATGTTATGATTAATATTAATAATAAGGATTTACGTCAAGCCCAAGCCTAGATTGACGCAATTAGAAGAGAAGAATTTTT
>OX384030.1:45376466-45428966 GCA_947534325.1 Agonum fuliginosum | reverse complement strand
CACACACACACACACACACATCATCGTGAAAATAGTCAAAATAGGTTCTAAGGGTGCTAAAACGTGCTTATTGACAAAAATCTCGACATCGAATTTTTTCACGATCCCTATACCTCTCTAAGCGAGAGGTAATACTTACAGGTATACAATAATATTGTATAGGAAGCTTTGTTGGTATAGCTGTCTTCGATAATTTGTTGTAGAATGGGGAAGAGTCGAAACAATTTTCTTCAAAATGCTCAGAACATACATTGCTCAGTTGTTCAGGAACCCATTCTTGTCTTCGAATTGCGTCAATCCAGGCCTGACGTAAATCCTTATTTGCTGGAAATTATTATTAATCTGTAACGAAGTGCATTTTTCGTTACGCTAAATTTGTCTAAAATACTCCTCATCTGTTTGTAACGAATATACTTGCTATTTTCATGGCCATTTGAAGTTATAAATTTCGTTTATACTTTGCACTTTAATGTGTCAGTAGACTCTTTGATCTGAAAAATATTATAAAAGTTGAGCTGAGAATTGACTCAGACCATAACGTACCTATAAACTGTGATGAAATCCAATAAGAAGATTGGATCCACGACATAATGTGATAGTAATCATATTCAGGTGTTATTCAATTAACCCTAAAGGTATTTATAATCCAGGTTAAGATATTGATATATTTTATTCGGCCAAACATTTGTGTTCATTACCTGCCAAAGGATTAGAATTAAGTATTTTGTATTTGTAATGTATTTAAACTTGGCGCGCATACTTTGTGTTTAAAATATTTAAATAAAAACGTCCTTGGCCAGACGTATGTCGATAAGTTAGAAATGCGATTGACAAGTTGTCAATGAATAAATAATTATTATATTTTTGTATACTCAAGTATGAAATAAAGTAATATTAAAAGGGTTATGAGTTCTTTTAAAATAATATCAAACATTACATGGTGGCAGCGGTAAACAGAAAAAAAAAACTAATTAATAAAATAAAAAGTAAAAGTTTTTTTAACCACTGTTAAGAATTGATCAAAAGTTTCATTTTCTCTTTGATCTCTTTTAAAGAACTTGAAATGTTCATATACTAAATTTCTTATTGGATTGCAATAATTATCAAACTTTTGAATACGATGCAGCAGGTGATGAAAATAAGCTAAACATCGTATTAGAAAAGTTTGATAATTATTGCAATCCAATAAGAAATTTAGTATATGAACATTTCAAGTTCTTTAAAAGAGATCAAAGAGAAAATGAAACTTTTGATCAATTCAACACAAAAACAAATAAATACCAGTGAAAATGATAGTATTAATGCAGTATACAGAAACCAGAAGAAATATCAATTCAAAAAAGAAGTTGCAACGCCAAGAGAAGACAGAAGAAAAGAAATTAAATGTAACCGATGTGGGAAAAATCATGTATTTGGCAATTGCCCCGCATTCCATGCCAAATGTAATAAATGTAATCGATTAGGGCATTATAAAAAATTTTGTCGAACAAAACATGTTCATCAGGTTCAGCAAGAACAAGACAATGAAGATTATAGTCAGGAAGAAAGCTCTGAAGTCGTGTGGAGTGTCACTGAAGAAAAAATGTACATTGTGTCGATTGGCAAGAAACTTTACAAATAGGACTTGCAAATATAAATATAAAAATTGATACTGGTGCTGGTGTTAACATATTATCAAACACCGACTACCAGAAAGTTGGAAGTCCAAAAATTATAAAAATAACCAACAATTGTCTCAAATCCTATACAGGACACGTTATAAGCACTATGGGAACCATAAATGTTATGTGTAAATTTAAACAAGCTAAGAAAGAACTACAATTTTATGTTTTAGCTAATTCCGAGTCTCAGTCAATTTTGGGTCTACAGGGAGCCTGTCAGTTAGAAATAATAAATAGACCGAAATGCAAAGTAAATGAAATTAATTCAGTAACAGCACAAGATATCATAAATAAATATCCTAGTGTGTTTGAGGCTGGAGGAAAATTAAATAAAACGTACAAAATTGTGCTTGCTGAAAATGCTGTACCCGAAATTAGTTCTGCTCGTAAAATTCCGTTAGCGTTAAGAAGTAAAGTTGAAACAAAAATGCAACAAATGGTTAAAGAAGGGTTGCTGGTTGCTGTCGACGAGCCAACTGAATGGGTTCATCTCATTGTTGTCGTAGAGAAACCGAACAAAGACGTCCGAATTTGCATGGATCCGAGACCTTTAAATAAATTTATTATGCGTCATCACTATCAAATTCCAACACAAGAATCAATATTTGCGATGTTGGCTAATTCAAAATTTTATACTATTTTAGATGCATCTTCAGCGTTTCATCAAATTCCTCTCGATTATGAAAGTTCGTTACTCTGCACAATTACGACTCCGTTTGGTCGTTTTAGATATACAAGAATGCCATACGGTATTTCTTCAGCGCCAGAAATATTTCAAAGCATAATGAGCAATATGCTGCATGGATTACCTGGCGTGGTTGTTTATTTTGACGATGTGCTTGTGTTTTGATCGTCAATTCAAGAACACAATAATCGACTGGAAAAAGTTTTAGCGCAAATCAGCAAACACAATCTAAGATTATCCAAAGAAAAACTGCAACTATGTGTTCCAGAAGTCAAATTTTTGGGCCATGTTATAAATAGTAGAGGAATACAAGTAGACAAGAAGAAAATAGATGCAATAAATAATTATAAAAATCCTGAAAATAAAGCAGAGCTCCATCGTTTTCTTGGAATGATAACATATTTAGGTAAGTTTATACCTAATCTCTCAGAATTAACGTCTGTTTTAAGGAAATTGCTAAGTGAAAAGAATTCTTGGATATGGTCTCATAATGAACAAGAATGTTTTGATAACCTAAAGCATATCATTACTCGGCACCAATTTTATCATATTTTGATGAAAGGAAAGAAATAACGTTGTCTGTGGATGCCAGCAATTATGGTATTGGAACCGTCCTACTGCAAAATAGACATCCAGTGGAATTCGCTTCAGTGTCCTTGACTGAATGTCAACAAAGGTATAACCAAATAGAGAAGGAGCTTCTGGCTGTGGTATTTGGCTGTGAACGATTTCATTACTTTGTATATGGTCGAGATTTTACAGTAGAAACTGACCATAAACCTTTGCTAGCCATAGTCAAAAAGCCAATCGAAGATTTATCACCGAGATTACAAAGGTTAGTAATACGTTTATTACGATACAATGTACATTTAAAATATGTGCCAGGAAAATATTTAACTGTTGCCGATGCATTAAGTAGAAGCCCCCAAGAAGAGATCATAAATACTGAATATTTACACGAAGCTAAAGTTCATGCAATAATATGTACATCTAAAGAAAATGCTGAAAGATTGCAGTCAGCAATCGATAATGATCCAGTTCTTAATAAAGTCAAAGAATATGCACTGTCAGGCTGGCCAGAACATAAGTGTAATGTTCCAGAAGGTGTAAAATCTTATTGGCCGGTCAGATATGAAATTTTTGTGCAACAAAATGTACTTTTTTATAAAAAAAGATTAGTCATTCCAGATTCACTAAAAACTGAATTTCTACAACTATTACATAAAGCTCACCAGGGAATTGTAGCCTGTAAAAGCAAAGCGAAAGAAGCAATTTATTGGCCTGATATTACACAAAATATAGAGAACATGATCGCAAGGTGTAGTATTTGCCAACAATATGCTAAAAGTAATCCGAAAGAGCCTTTAACGTCACATCCAGTTCCTGATTTTCCGTGGCAGAAAATAGGAATAGATTTCATGCAATTGAAAGGTGAAGATTTTTTACTCTGTGTTGATTATTTTAGCAAATATATAATTGTCAATAAACTTAACAATAAAACAGCTCACTCCGTTAAAATTTCATTAAAAAATATGTTTGCAAGTTTCGGACTACCATCTGAAATATTTAGTGATAATGGCCCCCCATTCAGCTCTATAGAATTTGAAGAGTTCGCAAAAAGATATTGCATTGATTTAAAATCGTCTAGCCCTTATTACGCCAAATCTAACGGAATGGTAGAGCGACATATCCAGACTGCAAAAAATCTTATCACTAAAACCATCAGTGATAATCAAGATTTACTAACAGCCATCTTAGAGTTCAATTCAACACCGAAATCGAACTGTCCATCTCCATCTGAACTTCTAATGGGCAGAAAAATTAGAACTACGTTGCCTGTGGCAAAATCCTTGCTGAAGCCACAATATAACATAAAAAATGCTATTGAAAACATGACACAGAACCAACAAAAGCAGAAGTTGTATTATGATACTCATGCTAAATTACAACAACCATTGAATATTAACGATGATGTTCTATTACAAGAAGGAAGAAGAAATTGGGTCCGAGGAAAGGTGACTGAATTTAACAAACAGAATTCCTACACTGTAAAAACAGACAATGGTACTTATCGCAGAAATAGAATTCATGTGAAGAAAATTCCGCCAGAAACATCACTAGAAGAACCTGGAAAGCGTGATTTAAGTCCAGTCACAAATAATTTTGCTAACTGTTCCAGAAGCAGCCCAACCAGAACCAGAAGTGGCCGCATTAGCAAACCTCCTGAAAGACTCAGTTACACAAGCAAAACTGATTAATTTGTATTTGTATTGTTTTTTGATATTGTGTATTTGATTTTTTATTATATTGTTAAATATGTTTTTTTAGGGAAAGCGTGTAATGTATTTAAACTTGGCGTGCATACTTTGTGTTTAAAATATTTAAATAAAAACGTCCTTGGCCAGACGTATGTCGATAAGTTAGAAATGCGATTGACAAGTTGTCAATGAATAAATAATTAGCCTATTAGGCTAAAGTGTAGAATAGGTGTTTAAAAGGAATTTCGTTTTTTTTTGTGTCAATCGGTTCATTCCTATTCTCTGTCCTAGAATAAAGCAAAATTTTGCCGCGGAAGCAAGGATTAGGGCCGATTTTGTTAGTTTTTAGGGTAAAATTTTTGACAACTGTCAACACTGGTTATGCTGAAAAATTAACAGATTAAACATGTGATTTAACGTTTTTATACATTTATGTAATAGAGATATCAATAAATAAATATATTTTTCACAGATATAAGGCTTTTTATTATACTTGCTTTTCTTAGTTTTCGAAATTATTTGACATAAATACAATATTACATTTGTTTTAGATTAATATAAATTTCAATAGTGTTTGCCATGTTAAAAACATGAATACAAAAAAAATGAGTTTGTTTATAACAACCATTATTTCATTGTTGCTTATACAGTTTATTGACAGAAAAACGAAACTAGGAGGACCAGGTAAATTATTTGTAATATAATTTTATTGCTTTTTAATTAATGTATGATATTTCAGGACTAATAGTCGAGATTGACGAGTCCAAGTTTGGAAAGCGCAAATATCACAGGGGTCATCGAATTGATGGCCAGTGGGTATTTGGCGGTTATGAGCGAGGAACTGGCAGGGTTTTTATGGTTCCGGTTGAAAATCGGTACGTACATTGTTTTGTCATTATACTATGCAAATTATTGATTATTGTTTTTTAATTTTAGTGGGGCGGATACCCTCATTCCTCTGATAGAGCAATGGATTGAACCGGGAACCACGATAGTGTCGGATTATTGGAGGGCCTACGACTGTCTCGACAGACAAGGGTACATCCACCTAAAGGTTAATCATTCGATTACCTTTAAGGATCCTGACACCGGTGCTCACACCAACAGCATCGAGTCATCGTGGAGGGCTGCCAAGGCGATCACGACTCTTTCGGGACGGAAGAAGGCACATATTTTATTCAATTTTTTTGCAATTTTGACACATTGAGGTTAACCAAAAAAATTTCATTTTCTTCAAAAAACATATTAAAAACACTCTTCCGCGGCCTAATTTTGCTTGTTTAGGTCATATTTAGGCATAATAAACGATCTCCTAAAAAAAAACGCATTTTCTCTTAAACACCTATTCTACATTCCAGCCTTGAAGTCAGTTTGAGGTTAACTTTCAAGAAAACACTCTGCAAGCTTAACTTCTACAACTACAAGTGACAAACGAGTTATTCAATTTGTCGCTAGGTGGCAACTGATACAGTAGAGACGCTGCGCAGTACAGTACTACGCAGGAAACCGTTAGAAAGAGAACCGCAGAATGTTCTCGAATTTAGAGAGAGAACACTGATTCTAGTGACTGTTAGAAAGAAAGTCTCAGAATGTTCTGGAATTTAGAAAAAGAAACTGTCCGTTGCCTAGTAATCTCGGTCAATCACAACATAGTAGAAAAACCGTTAGAAAGAGAACCTGTTGTTCTCTTTCTTTAAATTCTAGAACCTTCCGAACAACTGACTTCAATGATTTTTTAGCATGTTATGAAGTTACATAAACCAAACTCTGTCTGGTAGGTCAAATGATTCTATATAATACAAAATACTTAATTCTAATCCTTTGGCAGGTAATGAACACAAATGTTTGGCCGAATAAAATATATCAATATCTTAACCTGTCCTTTGGCAGGTAATGAACACAAATGTTTGGCCGAATAAAATATATCAATATCTTAACCTGGATTATAAATACCTTTAGGGTTAATTGAATAACACCTGAATATGATTACTATCACATTATGTCGTGGATCCAATCTTCTTGTTGGATTTCATCACAGTTTATAGGTACTCTATGGTCTGAGTCAATTCTCAGCTCAACTTTTATAATATTTTTCAGATCAAAGAGTCTACTGACACATTAAAGTGCAAAGTATAAACGAAATTTATAACTTCAAATGGCCATGAAAATAGCAAGTATATTCGTTACAAACAGATGAGGAGTATTTTAGACAAATTTAGCGTAACGAAAAATGCACTTCGTTACAGATTAATAATAATTTCCAGCAAATAAGGATTTACGTCAGGCCTGGATTGACGCAATTCGAAGACAAGAATGGGTTCCTGAACAACTGAGCAATGTATGTTCTGAGCATTTTGAAAAAAAATCTGACGTGGCCATCACACAACCTTCCGCCATATCTAGACTTTAAACAGAAATGTATACGTGCAATCCGGTGCCCATTTAAAATATACAAATAAAAATCTCAAATATTCAAACACAGAAATTTGCATCACCTGAATAAAAAGATTCATTCACAGGAAAACTCTGCTGTGTTGAAGCCATTCTCCGTTCAATTACTACATTTAATATCTTACTTAGGACTTATATAGCGCTAGTATGCCAACTTGTCACCCGTCTCACCTGTCAATATTTTTTACGCAGAAACAAAAATCAACCGATCATGGATTACAAGATATCAACGTTTTATTTGATAAATTTATTTTTTAAATTTTACTGCAGTTCTTTAATGCTACCAGATAAAGACAATTTTTATATAACGTAAGTTGCAAATAACTTTTCCTCTTATTCTCATTACAAATAAATACTATATTTTTCCAAATTTATATACAATTTCGACAATTAACCTTTTCAATCTTAAAAAAATATCACTTCCGATGAAGATATTTGTACCAAAATCTAGGGAGCTCTTCCAATTTATATACAAATGTTAAATACCAAATATCAAAATTTTCGGGTAATTCGTATTTGAGTTATGCGACTAACAACCCTTGACCACACACACACACACACACACACACACACACACACACACACACACACACACACACACACACACACATACACACACACACATACACACAGACATCATCGTGAAACTATCAAAAATGAGTTGTAAGGACCCTAATTCGTGGTCATCCACTAAAATTTCACCACCCGATTTTTTGCATGATTCCAATACCTTCCTTTACAGGTAAGCGGAAGGTAAAAATTGTTTCGACTCTTCGACTCGAAGACACAGAGGCGGATTTAGGCCTAGGCAAAAAAGGCAATAGCCTAGGGCCCGAAAATTTTGGGGCCCGGATTCTTAATAAAAATTTTCGCTTATTTTAATTTTTATTTTTTATTATTGACGTAATAAATTTTAATTTATTTTAGAAAACAATTCTGTTACTGTACTTATTTGGGTGTGAGATTATACTTAATTAACATTGAAGCAGGTGCTATCGTATTATATGTGAGAACATACATGTAATTACTTTTGTTAGTTATTTACATATGTAGTTATTCATAAAAGAACAATATTGATTTTCTTATAAACATGATATGAATAAATTTTTGTATCAGAAATATGAAGCATATTCTTATAGTTATTGATGGTTGTTTATTCAAATTGAAGTTAATTATGTATTTTCATACAATGATTTTTAAAATATGGGAAAGTAATCGTTTTAAAGATTTGTTCAAAAATAGATTAACTAATATTTAGATGTACCTACTCTTGTAAGAGTATTGTATACGCGGACTCAAAGTGAAATTTTTTATTTACTGGCTCGTTGAGTTCTTGGAGATAATAATTAGTATACAGTAGCATCTAGCTTATGTAAAATATATCACAGGCTTAAAATAGTTTCCAATTTTTTTCATTTTATGCTGGATCGTTGAGATACTGTTGATGATAATAAATTTGTGTTTGGTATCATTTTAATTAAGCTAAATATATCACAGGCTGAACTACTCAAGATGATAATTAGTGTACGGTATGTTAAATATATCACAGACGAAGTAATTTCCAAGATTTTTTTATATGCTGCATCGTTGATCAGCTGAAGATGATATTAGGTCTACGATATCATCTAGCTTATATAAAATTAATCACAGATTTGGATAAATTTCTACGATTATGATCCACAAAGGATTGTTGAGCTCCTGCAGATGATATTTGTATTTGGCATAGTTATGAAACCGCGAAAATATACTATGAACCTGAAGGACTTCGTCAAGTTTGGGCCAACACAGGATGATGTTAGTGTTTGGCATTCGTCTGTAGATCTTGTAACCGTACTAAAAACAAACAAATAAAACAATCATAATTCATCGTTGCTTAATAATTGTATGTAAGTATAAATACATACCACTTCGAGGAGTCCGCGTCATATCTAATTTCCGATGTTTTGGCGTTGTGACAACGTCATCTGCCTGGTCCCTTAATCTTTTTTCTCTCGACTGTGGTGTCCGGGGTCGCTTGGCAGGTGTCGTCTCCAGGTTACACAAATCTGAAGATGGTCGCTTGAAGGGTGTCTTGCAGAGTATAGGGACCAAAGCAGACGACGTTGTTTGGTCAATCTCCCGTGTCGGGGTCACAGGAGACAGAATGGTTGGTGGAGTTACCAAGGACGACGACGATGGTGCAATTGTGACGTTCAGATCTTCGGGAGCTTTGAGCAAAAATGTTTTATGTATTAGCAATAATGTTACATAAGAAATTTAAACCAAATAAATACCTTACACAATGGGATCAGGTTCGACGTTCCGATTTAGGGCCTTTTTTCCACTGTGGTGAAATGGTGAAAATGCAGGCCACATATCCCATATCCTGTCGAGCCGTTTAACTGTGTCCTTTTTTTCTCCCGAAGATTACACCTTCCCAACAAATGCAACCATCGAATTCGTCTGTCGTCGTTCATTGGCAACGAAATTATTTTCCCACGATCACCTGGCTGGCGATCATTTGTAGGGCAGTTCGCCACCACACATTTGCGACTCTCAAGCTACAATTTAATATGTAATCAGCAAATACCGAAAAATGTTTAAAGAATATATTTAAAATAATTAATACTTACAGAACTCATCGCACCAACTACAAATACGTCTCTTCTGCTTACACAACACCGCACAAAACACGCGACTCAATCAGACAGAAACAAAAATATTAATAACTAAAACGAAAACAAATCCACGAAAAATAACAAGAACAACAAATAATAACAGTAACAATAATAATAACAATATATAATATAATCGCAAACCGCTCAGAACACAAGTTGACAAAATCAAAATGGTGACAAATATGAATATGAACCATATGGACATGAACAATAAGGAACATAGTAGAAAAGGAGCGAGATAGTACAGTGGCGTCATCTTGTATCAGTGAAACGTAAAAAATGGTACATACAGCGCCGCGTTAAGTTATAGATTAGAACTACGTTCGTTTAAAAATTGTTTCATGGCGGGTTATTGCAGATTCAGCCGCCCCATATTTCAATACAAATAATTATTTTGTTAAACGAACGCTATAAAATTATTATTTTAATGGTTTCTATTAGGTAATGTGACAATACAACAGTCCTAAGAAATTAAACCCACAAACAAGAACTAAACTGACTACACCATGTTAATCTCAATGACTACCACAAGCCAGAAATCCAAATAACAAGAAATTAATTATATTTTCCAACATGTAAATTTAATTCTCGGCTTATTAAAAATAATAATTTGTAAATAAATAAAGTAGTTTAAACACACACGTATTCCACCCGTTTTTATTACAAGAAGATAATGTAAAAACTTTAACAGCAATAGTGTGAAGTATTTTAATTTTTTACATTTTTTCTTCAAATTCGTTTTCACACATTTCTGCATCCACTTTGTGAAAAAAGTAGGATGAAAACATTACATTGTATCGTCTTGTATTAAGAATAACTATTCATATATTTGATGTATTCCTGTTCATTTTTAATCAAACCCTAATTTGCATACCTATTAATTTTATTACAAGTAAGTAAATATTACTTATATGTTATTTTATAATTTATAAAAATTTACGATTAATTTTATATCTTCATGTTATTTTATATACATTGTAGTTGTTACTACGCATTATTAACCTCAAACAAGTATGTAAATATGTTATTTTTAAAAATAAATAATTATTATTAAATATAAAAGTTTTTATTATTTTATATATTTAATTATTACTTCTTAAATCGCTTGATAAAATGAATTGGTCGCCGTCACATTTCAAATTTACTGTACGCTGCGCAGTACAGTACTACGCAGGAAACCGTTAGAAAGAGAACCGCAGAATGTTCTCGAATTTAGAGAGAGAACACTGATTCTAGTGACCGTTAGAAAGAGAGTCTCAGAATGTTCTGGAATTTAGAAAAAGAAACTGTCCGTTGCCTAGTAATCTCGGTCAATCACAACATAGTAGAAAAACCGTTAGAAAGAGAGCCTCGGAAGGTTCTAGAATTTAAAGAAAGAGAACAACAGGTTCTGTTGACCGTTAGAATGTTGCCTAGCAATCTCTGTCAATCACAACATTGTTAGACAGAGAAGAGACGAGCTTTTTAGACAAGGCTAGCATGATATTTTTTCATATAAAAAGGCAAGATTTTTCGATAAGATTATCAATCAATCCATGCAACTCACGCTTGTGGGACTGATAGGGTGGCTCTTCAAGAACTAAAGGTGAGGACTAGGTATGGAGTGAAGTCTAGTAGGCAATTACAGTTAGCGAGTTGATTTGCGTCCTCTTTTATCGAGTGGACCACCGAATCGACCATCCTAGCTTGGCGTCCTTCTCTATTTTACAAGTACTACCAAAATCCTCAACGTTGCATTTACAGGCGGTGTTCTAGGTAGACACATAGTTATAACTGACTCTCAGCAGCGGCCCTCTTTGCAGGACCTATCCTGAAAGTTCTCGTTACCTAGACTATTTACCCTGTAATTGTAACAATCCTTTGTTGCATTTTTGACGGTGGTGTTTAAGTTTGACCATCCGACAAACCAACTTAGCGTGGTCCTCGCTGTAGGGCCCATCCTGAGTTGCGGTCGCGTGTTTTGCTTAGGCCACTCCCCGTTAAAGGTGTCGTAACAACCGTTCTAAAGGGGTGCCGTGTCAACAGCAGAATATTCAAATTCCGAATCATGTTACAGCCTAATATTCATTTTCAGAATATTCAAATTCCGATTTTTTTAGGTTTGCACAGAATTATTCAAATTCCGAAGTATGTCACAGCCGAATCATCATTTTCAGAATATTCATAATTCGAAAATTTTAGGACTGGCCAAAATTATTAAAATTCCGAAATATGTTGCAGCCGAATATTCATTTTCAGAATATTCAAATTCCGAAATATTAAAATTCCGAAACATACTGCAGCCGAATATTAATTTTCAGAATATTCATATGCCGAAAGTTTTAGGTTTGCACGGAATTATTCAAATTCCGAAACATGTTGAAACCGAATATTCGTTTTCAGAATGTACATATTCCGAAAGTTTTAGGTTTGTAAAAATTTATTCAAATGCCAAAAATGTATAAATTTTTTTGTATCTTTTTCTAATTTTAATAAAATCGTATATCAAAGTTTTATTGTCTTTTAATCTAAATATCATTAAAATCCTGATTTAATCAGGAAAATTATTTTTCAAATAATTATGTCATTTATATGGTAGAACAAGTGACGTGGGAGCTCCTAACTTAATGAAACCTTTAAAATTATGAATTAAAATAATACTGAAATAATTATTTTGATCTTATTTTATAACAAAATAAAACTGTCATTTTAACAAATGTCATTCTAGCGACGAAAAGCAAAACTAATTTCAAACTGCCAGCAAGCGATATATTGAATATTCGGCATTTGAATACATTTTTACAAACCTAAAACTTTCGGAATATGTACATTCTGAAAATGAATATTCGGTTTCAACATGTTTCGGAATTTGAATAATTCCGTGCAAACCTAAAACTTTCGGAATATGAATATTCTGATAATTAATATTCGGCTGCAGTATGTTTCGGAATTTTAATATATCGGAATTTGAATATTCTGAAAATGAATATTCCGCTGTAACATGTTTCGGAATTTCAATAATTCTGGTCAGACCTAAATTTTTCGGTTTATGAATATTCTGAAAATGAATATTCTGCTTTAACATGTTTCGGAATTTGAATAATTCTGTGCAAACCTAAAACTTTCGGAATTTGAATATTCTGAAAATGAATATTCGGCTGTAACATGATTCGGATTATGAATATTCTGCTGTTGAAAGCATTCCCTTCTAAAGCCTCCCGCTTTTGTTGTTATTCTTTTTCCAAAACTTTTGCAGTCACGTCTGACTATTTGCAATAAACATAAATTATTACTATTTTTCTAAAAAGTTTAAATTCAATTACCACGAGCTTAAACTCAAAAATCGGTTAAACTAGTGAATTTTGTATTTGTCCAAAACGTTGCGCCAGCGCAGTCAACGTTAATTATTTAATTGTCAATTATTTTGCGGACAAAAGTTTTTCGCAAATTATTATTTTTTTAAAAGGAAAATCTAGTAAAGATATTTTCTAATAATTTATTATTGTATCCACCGAGGTCGGATATTTATAAACATTTTGAGTCCTACAATTCACTAGCTATTAAACTCGTAATTATTTTAGCTCAAACTTGGTAAATTTATTTATGCGCGGAGGCCGCAAATTATTTAAACTTAATAGTAACGATATTATTGATTTTTGACACAAAAAGCAATTGTTTCAATCCTCAACCTGATTATCATAATCAATCCATTGTCGCCAATATTATTTTTGTACTTTTGTAATCAATCAACTGTAACATGGTTTATTTACATTGTTGACATCACAACGATCATTCTTGTAATCAACACAAATAAATACATTTGATTACGACATTTAAATCCACACCATTCATACGTTTCATGTTTGTTTTGTATTGTATTGTTTTTCATGTTTTGATGAATAAATCTTGCATGTTGTTAAACTTTCAGTTGAGTTATTATTTATTGATCTTGCCATCACTGTACTGGACCCAAAGATAATAAAGTTCAATACTCTAAAAATAAATTCGATCTAATCAAGTTGTAATTTAGATCTGGCGCCCGAAATTTAAATTTGATAACTTCCTGTACCGGCAGAGCCATCTAGAGGTAAATGTGATGAATAAGCTGGAGTAGGAGCTAAAGGCGGGAAATATTTGAAATTATAAATAGACAAGTATTTTCCCAATTTAACCAAATGTACCCGTTTTAACAATTTAATTCTTTCTGAAATTAATTAATTAAAGTTAATAAAAGTCTTAGCATTTTAATTAATTATTATTTTGGACTACTCCCCTTACCATTACAAATCATAACATAATAAAAATACTATTTCATGTTATATTATGAAATGTAATTCATCCTTTCCTTTCATTTTCTATTTGATGTGCATACCCCCATATTTCAATATAAATAATTATTTTGTTAAACGAACGCTACAAAATTATTATTGTTATGTTTTCTACTTAGTTAATACTAGCGTCAGGCCCCGCTACGCGGGCCTGCGGCTAGGTCGCGCTGCCGCGCGACAAGGGGGATTAACCCGCTTCGCGGGCTCAAGCTCCGCGGACCCTGAATGTGGGACGATTCGGCACTTCGTGCCTCAATTATAACAATTTTGACATTTAGACTCTACCGAAAAAAATTGTATGATGAAATTATAATTATTTAAAATTATTCTTCTTCCTTCTTCAATATAAATTTAAGTTAAGCCATAAAAATTTTAGTATAGAACTACGCAGGCCGTCAGCTAGGTCGCGCTGCCGCGCAACAAGGGGGATTCGCCCGCTTCGCGGGCTCAAGCTCCGCGAACTCTGAATATGGAAGGAATCGGTAGGTACTTCGTGTCATCGTGCCTCAATTATAACGATTTTAACATTTAGACTGTACCGAAAAAAATTGTATCTAACGTCATCTTGAACAATATTGTAGGTACCTTATCAAAACCTTTAATTTGATAAATCAAACTTGAAATGATTTTATTATTTTGAAAGGAAAAAAATCGAAGCTAATCACCCACTAATTTATCACTTATTGTGTATATCACTCCTCATCATCAAGATCAAGACCTTTACTTTGATATTAAAATCAATGTGATTTTAACAATTTTAAGATATAAACAAATGACGATCGTCGGTCTCCATTTTGAACAATCTTGTATTAGCTCTTTTATCAAGATATTTAATTTGATATCATATTCAATAGGTATGATTCTAACATATTTTTGTAAAACAAAAGACAATCGTCGGCCACCATTTTAAATAACTTTATTAATAAGGTAGCCTTTATTTTTTAACCCTTTAAATTAAATTAAAATAAATGACAATCGGTTGCCATTTTCAACAATTTTATAAAGTAGTGCTCACCTGACCTATTTAAATTATTTTATTAATTAGGTAGCCCATATCCAGCCTTTTAATTTGATATCAAACTTATATAATTCTATATTGTTTTTGATCATTTTAAATAAATTTATTAATTAGGTAGCCCTTATCCAGCCCTTGAATTTGATATCAAACTCGATATGATTTTTTGATAAAAACAAATGACAATCCTTGGTCACCATTTTCAACAATTTTGTAAAGTAGTGCTCACCTGACTGATTTAAATTATTTTATTAATTACCTAGGTAGTCCATTTTCAGCCCTTTATTTGATATCTAACTTGATATAATTCTATATTGTTTAAAAAAAAAAAATGACAATCGTCGGCCACCATTTTAAATAATTTTATTAATTAGGTAGCCCTTACCCAGCCCCTGAATTTGATATCAAACTCGATATGATTTTTTAATAAAAACAAATGACAATAAATTATTGTTGTGCGCCATTTTCAATAATATTATAAAGTTAGTGCTCAATTGGTAGGACTGTACTTGAAATGGATGTCAAAATAAAATAAAATTTTAAAAAATACTAATATTGATAAAAATACAAAAAATGATTCTTTCGATTACCTATTACTTATAATTTACAAATTGCTTCTATTATTAATATAACTTAAGATACATGCATCTGAAATATCGAATTGTAAACTGTAAACGTCAGTTTGCCTTTGACAGAACAGCATTGTTTTTCCCCAAATATGTTAACAATTTTTACCCTGAATGTAATAAAACTTCTGACGTCTTTTTCTGTGACTGTACGAAAACTTCTGACGTCTTTTTTTGTGACTGTACTTTGTTATGACTGTCAAAATAAAATAAAAGTAGTACTAAAATTGATGAAAATATTAAAAATATTTACGCTCCTTCTATTATAACTCAATATAATTAACAAATTTCTTCTATTAACTACCTATATTAATATAGAAAAGTGCATTTGAAATCTCGAATTGTAAACGTAAGTTTGACACAATGTAGCATTGTTTTTTATTCAACAGTCAGTTGTTGAACATTTGAGCATTCAAAGCTCTGATTCACTGATGAAATCTCAGTTTTTCATTAATAACTAAAAAACTATTATATCTGGAACATTGAGACCTGGTCGCATGGACTTCCTATTAATCCTTTACTATGTATACCAATTTTTAAATCGATAGATTAAACCATTCATTTGTTATTAACGAAAATCAAAAAGTCAGTTTTTGGCATTTTTCTCAAACAAAAGAAAATCAAAAACAATTGAACTATACAAAGGTTTTTGCGTCTCGACACCCTCTATCACCTCGTAAAAAAATCATGAAAATCGGATAATTCGTTCATAACGTTATGCAGTTGTAAATGCGTTGCTAGTTTGGCTAAAAATCAACAACTTTAAGTCTTTTAGTATATAAGACTAGCGTCAGGCCCCGCTACGCGGGCCTTCAGCTAGGTCGCGCTGCCGCGCGACAAGGGAGATTCGCCCGCTTCGCGGGCTCAAGCTCCGCGGGCTCTGAATATGGAAGGATTCGGCACTTCGTGCCTCAATTATAAGGATTTTAACATTTAGACTCTAACGAAAAAAATTATTTAATTACAATTTCAAATTATTCATCTTCCTCCTTCTTCAATATAAATTTTAGTAAAGGCATTAAAAATAAATAGGTATCCTGGTTATCAAACTAAAAACAAAAGACTATTGTCGAACGTCATCTTGAACAATATTGTAGTTACCTTATCAAAACCTTATATTTGATATATCAAACTTGAAATGATTTTACTATTTTGAAAGGAAAAAACAGAAGCTAATCACCCACTATCATATTTATCACTTATTGTGTACTCCTCATCAGCAAGATCAAGACCTTTACTTTGATATATTAAAATCAATATGATTTTAACAATTTTAAAATATAAACAAATGACGATCGGCTGTCTCCATTTTGAACAATCTTGTATTAGCTCTTTTATCAAGATATTTAATTTGATATCATACTCAATAGGTATGATTCTAACATATTTTTTAAAAAACAAAAGACAATCGTCGGCCACCATTTTAAATAATTTTATTAATTAGCCCTCATCTAGCTCTTTAATTTGACATCAAATTCGAATTGTTTTTTTTATTGAAAAAAACAAATGACAATCGGTCGCCATTTTCAACAATTTTATAAAGTAGTGCTCACCTGACCGATTTAAATTATTTTATTAATTAGGTAGCCCATGGCCAGCCCTTTAATTTGATATCAAACTGATATAATTCTATATTGTTTTTGATAAAAATAAATGACGATCGTCGGCCACCATTTTAAATAATTTTATTAATTAGGTAGCCTTGAATTTGATATCAAACGACATGATTTTTTGATAGAAACAAATGACAATCGTAGGTCGCCATTTTCAACAATTTTATAAAGTTGTGCTCACCTGATCGATTTATATTATTTTATTAATGAGGTAGCCCATTTTCAACCCTTTAATTTGATATCAAACTTGATATAATTCTATATTGTTTAAAAAAAAAAATGACAAACATCGGCCACCATTTTAAATAATTTTATTAATTAGGTAGCCCATGTCCAGCCCTTTAATTTGATATCAAACTGATATAATTCTATATTGTTTTTGATAAAAATAAATGACAATCGTCGGCCACCATTTTAAATAATTTTATTAATTAGGTAGCCCTTATCTAGCCCTTGAATTTGATATCAAACTCGATATGATTTTTTGTTAAAAACAAATGACAATCCTTGGTCGCCATTTTCAACAATTTTATAAAGTAGTGCTCACCTGACCGATTTAAATTATTTTATTAATTAGGTAGCCCATTTTCAGCCCTTTATTTGATATCTAACTTGATAAAATTCTATATTGTTTTTTAAAAAATAAATGACAATCGTCGGCCACCATTTTAAATAATTTTATTAATTAGGTAGCCCTTATCCAGCCCCTGAATTTGATATCAAACTCGATATGATTTTTTAATAAAAACAAATGACAATTATTGTTGGTCGCCATTTTCAACAATTTTATAAAGTTAGTGCTCACTTCTTTTGTTGGGACTGTACTTGATACGACTGTCAAAATAAAATAAATATTTTAAAAAATACGAATATTGATAAAAATACAAAAAAATGATTCTTTCGATTATTACATAATTTACAAATTGCTTCTATTACTAATATAACGTAATAAGATACATATGCATCGGAAATATCGAATTGTAAACTGTAAACGTCAGTTTGACAGAACATAGCATTGTTTTTTCCCAAATATGTTAACAATTTTTTCCCTGAATGTACTAAAACTTCTGATGTCTTTTTCTGTGACTGTACTTTGTAATGATTGTCAAAATAAAATAAATTTTTAAAAAGTAGTACTAAAATTGATGAAAATATTAAAAATATTTACGCTCCTTCTATTATAACTCAATATAATTAACAAATTTCTTCTATTAATTATATTAATTAAGAAAAATGCATTTGAAATCTCGAATTTTAAACGTCAGTTTGACACAATGTAGCATTGTGTTTTATTCAACAGTCAGTTGTTGAACATTTGAGCATTCAAAGCTCTGATGCACTGATGAAATTTCAGTTTTTAATTAATAACTAAAAAACTATTCTATCTGGAACATTGAGACCTGGTCGCATGGACTCCCTATTAATCCCTTACTATGTGTACCAATTTTTAAATCGATAGATTAAACCATTCATTTGTTATTAACGAAAATCAAAAAGTCATTTTTTGGCATTTTTCTCAAACAAAAGAAAATAAAAAACAATTGAACTATACAAAGGTTTTTGCGTCTCGACACCCTCTATCACCTCGCAAAAAAATCATGAAAATCGGATAATTCGTTCATAACGTTGTGCAGTTGTAAATGCGTTGCTAGTTTGACGAAAAAATCAACAACTTTAAGCCTTTCAGTATATAAGAGATTCAAGCAAGCTGATAGCCCCTGGCTATCAACGCTGTCAGTGTGTTAGACCATGGCCAACTTCGTTCAATTGCGCTGCGCTTATTACGGCCGTTTCAAATGTCATGAAAATTATCATTACTGATTTTACATGGAGAAATATCAACTGGCGCCACCTCTTGACAGTACGTTACATCACTTTGGTTTGTAACTTTGGAATGATATAATTTTTAGACGATTATTATGAGTAAGTAAATTACTTCACGGAAATCTTTCAGTAATAGTGGATAAAACTTGACTTTCACATAAACATATGACGACAGTTATCAACCAACTATAGTGACTTTGAATCTCGCTGGGGATCTCTTTGTATAGATCATCTCAGAAGTAGAAGTTAGCCGCTAATTTAAGTTTAGCTCCGTGGTTAATATCCTGGTCTGGTGTCTACATAGTCAAAATAATGATATTATAGTAAATCCAACAGCCAAGCAGCCCAAACGCAGTGTATATTTCACAGAAGATATGTTGTTCTTTTTGACTGTGTTTAAGCAAAGCACATTTTGCTTTATATTGCTTGAGTTTAATATACATGTTGAGATGTTTTGTCGAAGTATTCTTGTTCTTTTGTGACAGATCTGCCATGAGTAGAATCGTACAGTAATAAATATTACTGGGCACAAAGCGGCGTATTGTTTTTCTCGGTATTAAAGATGCAATTTACAACAATTGTGGGGTAGTTGTCTTATCTTCATAGTGACCAGTATAAAAGCACTCTGAAGCGAGTTTCAAGCCGCGATTTTTCAAAAAAATATACCGTCACCGCCAAGTTTACCAGCGGTGGTGAGTGATTCAGATTGAGCGTATGCGTATCGTACTTTGATTTTGGCTTTGTTGTTTGTAAATCGTAGACACATCGTAGATGTCTGAAGTCTGATATCTTTGTGACTAAATGTTTCCTTCTTCGGTACGAATTAGTAACATGTCAAGGAATGATTTTTATCCTTATTTTCAAGCGTTATCATCGAGTAACAACTAAACTATCGAAAACTAAAATAGGAATGACAAATCTGAGGTTAGAATTTATCGCAGTACCAAATTGTTGTAGATGTTGCTGTATCAGAATTACATAAATTCATAAAATTTAGGCCAGTCATACTGGATGAAATTTACATTGGGTACATGAAGTTCTCGTGCAGTCAATGAAAGTTGTACCCATCGATAGAATAAAGTTCCCTGACTAACATATTGATTTGTTTCCGCGTCAAAATATCAGCAACATTTATTATTAATAAAAAATTAAAGACGAATCTCGTCGGCTGCACTATAAATTAAATGCCTTTATAATTTATTTTAAAATATCCGGGCATGTTTGGGGGTTGAAATGTGTTTTTATTTTGCAGAAAATTTCCTCCCCTACAGGGTAATAATTTTATTCTCGCGGTCAACAGTGAAATACTGGACTTATAGCGCGTTATAGTGCCGTCGACAGGGTGCGTGAAGTTAGCACGCCATTAAAAGCACTAATGTTGATATATGTATTAAATTTTAGTGCTTCGTTAGTGCTTTTTAGTGCTTCAAGAACTATTGTGATATCACCTTTGGTTCTCGAGATAAACGCAATTAATGAATGGCGTGCTAAGTTCACACCTAGCACGCCATTCAAATATTTTTAAACAAATGAGGATCAATTTATTAGTGCTTCGTTAGTGCTTCTTAGTGCTTCAAGAATTACTATGATATCAGCTGTGGTTCTCGAGATAAACGCAATTAATGAATGGCGTGCTAAGTTCACACCTAGCACGCCATTGAAATATTTTTAAACAAATGAGCGTCAGTTTTTTAGTGCTTCGTTAGTGCTTCTTTGTGCTTCAAGAATTACTATGATATCAGCTTTGGTTCTCGAGATAAACGCAATTAATTAATGGCGTGCTAAGTTCACATCTAGCACGCCATTGAAATATTTTTAAACAAATGAGCGTCAGTTTTTTAGTGCTTCGTTAGTGCTTCTTAGTGCTTCAAGAAATATTATGATATTGCTTTTTGTTCTCGAGATAAGTGCAATTGATTAATGGCGTGCCACGTTCACATGTACCTATCACGCCATTGAAATATTTCGAAACAAATCAGTGTCAGGTTTTTAGTGCTTCGTTAGTGTATCTTAGTGCTTCAAGAATAATTATGATTTTGATTTTAGTTCCCGAGATAAAAGCTATTCATTAATCATTAATGGCGCGGTAAATTCAAATCTATAGAATGTCATTGAAAAATTTCAATACCAACTAGTCAGTTTTTAGTATTTCGTGCATTAGAATTTTGAAGACATTGCTTTTGATTGCGGAAAACCCAAAAATTTATATTCAAAACGGCTGAAAACATTTGCCTTGATATATAATACAGATTATTTAGTCTATTTAATATTTTCGAAAAGAACCCATCTCCGGTTTTTTTCAAAATTAACTGTTTTAATGTACACAAAGAAGGCCGATACTTTATGAAAAAGCTCATATCATAGACGCCGAATACGGCGGGGGGAGGTGGTTAAAAGGGGCGTTCGCCCCCCTAACAATCAGAGCGGAGGGGCGCGAATGTCATTTCGCCTCTTTTTTCAAATTTTGCAAAACATCTATATTTAAAAAATACAAAATAATATTATTCTGCAAAAATTATTGCCAGACGGCACTTCAGCACTATTCTGCCTTTATCTCTTTTGGCTTCAGCTTCAGAAAAAATTGAAACTTTTAAGAATATCTTTAAATTTTGACTAAACCCGTGCATCAGAAAATTTGAAAATAATTTTACTCATAGAAAAGTATTCAGGGAATTGGATTCTGCAAACCGAAAATCAATATTTTCATTCTTAAAAGAATTACAGCCGTTTTAGAATGATGAGACATATTTTTCTGATTTTTTCTTAGAAAAAAGTTTTAAAATTTCGACCTAACTAAAACCTACAAACGTTTAAAACTCATATCATTTTTTGACAAATTTCATAGAGAATGCCGAAATCCCGATGTCAACAACTTTATCCAATCAGAAGTCACGGTAAATTAAACACACATTTTTTTTTAAATAATAAAATGTGTCACTTGATAAACCTCTGCCATGTCAAAAACATGAATTCTTAAATATGTTTAAAATAAACATAAAAGTAGAATCTACAAATAGACCAGTCAAATTAGATCATATTTTGTCGTTTTGTGGAAAAAATTAGTAGAAATCTGGATTTTGGTATACCTACATCGTCCCAATACCTTTAGTAACAACATACTAAAAGTCTCAATCTATTGGACTGGAGCTTCGTCCGCCATTTTGAAAAAATGGCCGCCGTCTATTGTTTTTAATTTTTATCTCGTAAATGATTAATATTACGAAAAAACAGTTAATAACAAATTGTAGAGCACAAAATTTGCTATAAAATGGTTAACATATTTTTTATGAAAGTGGTACAGTTTTCGATAAAATCGTGAAAATGTAATTTGAAAAAAAATCTGACGTGGACACCACATGACTTCCTTGTACGCCTTGTGTGTTCATACTTTTAGACCATGGGCCACCAATATGAAAACCCTCCCCCCCCCTCCCCCCGTGGGAATTTATGACTTATACTTTTTTTTGTTGGTATTACCTACCAGATTAAGAATTCAGTTGTTTGCCTTTTTTAAATTACAGCATATTCCGGAAAATAAAGAAAAACAAATGAAAATTGCAAAATTTCAGAATTTTAAATATTTGTTTGTGTATTTCGGCTTATAAAAAACTCTTCAAAAAAACAGTACAATGTATCTTACATAAAAATGTCTGAGGAATCCAATGCCGCAAACTGGAAGTCGATATCTTTATCCGTTCAGAAACTATAATTGATTAAACTCAAGAAAAATTCTAAAATAAATAAAAATAAGAATTCTAAAATTTTATAATTTTCTTTTGGAGAAAATCATTAAATTTCGGCTTATAAAAGGCCCTTAAAAAAATAGTACAATGTATCTTACATAAAAATACCTGAGGAATCCAGTGCCGCAAACCGGAAGTCGATATCTTAATGCGTTCAGAAACTAGAATTGATTAAACACAAGGAACTATAAGAATTCTAAAATTTTATATTTTTCTCTTGGAGAAAATCATTAAATTTTGGCTTATCAAAGGCCTTTCAAAAAAATAGTACAATGTATCTTACATAAAAATACCTGAGGAATCCAATGCCGCAAACTGGAAGTCGATATCTTTATCCGTTCAGAAACTATAATTGATTAAACTCAAGAAAAATTCTAAAATAAATAAAAATAAGAATTCTAAAATTTTATAATTTTCTTTTGGAGAAAATCATTAAATTTCGGCTTATAAAAGGCCCTTAAAAAATAGTACAATGTATCTTACATAAAAATACCTGAGGAATCCAGTGCCGCAAACCGGAAGTCGATATCTTAATGCGTTCAGAAACTAGAATTGATTAAACACAAGGAACTATAAGAATTCTAAAATTTTATATTTTTCTCTTGGAGAAAATCATTAAATTTTGGCTTATCAAAGGCCTTTCAAAAAAAATAGTACAATGTATCTTACATAAAAATACCTGAGAAATCCAATGCCGCAAACCGGAAGTCAATATCTTTATCCGTTCAGAAACTAGAATTGATTAAACACAAAAAACTTAGCTTAAAGCTAAGTTTCCATGCATGCGTTTCGTCCGTTCCGTTTTATACGTCGCTGCAAACTTGACGACGTATGAAATTTAGACTGTTCACATGTGTCCGTTGCGTTTCATCCGTTTTGATGTTTTGATTTGTACTTCGATTCACTGGTGTTTTGTTCAAATCGTTGAAATGAATTATAATACACGTAAAATTATGATAATTTCATATTTTTATTTAAAATACATTTTAAAAAAATACAATGGTGGTCTTTTTGAAACTTCATTTATTAGAAGTTCATCAATATCTAAGTCTTCCATAGATTCATTATCATTTGTGTTATCAAATATTATTGGATTTTCCTGTGGGGTACAAATGTGCTCTTCATTTAAATTATGTACTATGCTTTTGCATTTTTCACAGAAATAAACCTAAATAAATATGCGTTATTCATGCTATGATTATATTATATAATATTTATTATGATTTTATAAACTTACGAAGCTGGTCATGTTGATTAGGTAAACCAAACAAATTTTACGTAAAATCGTATGAAAACAGTTGCTAACTACTGTCAATCTGTCACATCAAAGCATCCGTTTTCAAATTCGCGCTGCAACGAGTAGAGAGTAGACGAACTCTGTCCGTCGCTGCATTTACCAACGCGCCAATTTTTCATAATTTGAACTAGCCAATCACAACTTGCGACGGATAGAACGGAACGGATGAAACGCATGCATGGAAACTAGGCTTTATGCGACATACATACGTCCGTACGTACATACATACGTACGTACAGACGTCACGACGAAACTAGTCATAATGGATTCAGAAAAGGTCAAAACGGATATTTCCATCAAAATCTGAAAACCGAAATTTTTCGCGATTACAATACTTCCTTATTACGATAAATTTTGATCAAGTTGTAGTTTATGTCTCATCATACAAAACCGGCTGTAATTTTTTTATGAATAAAAATATTGATTTCAGGTTTTTGAGAATCCAATTTCCTGAATACTTTTCTATGAGTGAAATTGTTTTCAAACTTTCTGACGTACGGGTTTAGTCACAATTTAAGGATATTCTTACAAAAGTTTAACAAAAAATTTGTTTTTTATTTTACATTTTGGTGTTTAATTTACCGTGACTTCTGATTGGATAAAGTTAATGACATCGGAATTTCGGCATTCTCTATGAAATTTGTCAAAAGATGATATGAGTTTTAAACGTTTGTAAATTTTGGTTAGGTCGAAATTTTAAGACTTTTTCTAAGAAAAAATCAGAAAAATATGTCTCATCATTCTAAAACGGCTGTAATTGAATGAAAATATTGATTTTTGGTTTGCAGAATCCAATACCCTGAATACTTTTCTATGAGTAAAATTATTTTCAAATTTTCTGATGCACAGGTTTAGTCAAAATTTAAGAATATTCTTAAAATTTTCAATTTTTTCTGAAGCTGAAGCCAAAAGAAATAAAGGCAGAATAGTGCTGAAGTGCCGTCTGGCAATAATTTTTGCAGAATAATATTATTTTGTATTTTTTAAATATAGATGTTTTGCAAAATTTGAAAAAAGGGGCGAAATGACATTCGCGCCCCTCCGCTCTGATTGTTAGGGGGGCGAACGCCCCTTTTAACCACCTCCCCCCGCCGTATTCGGCGTCTATGATATGAGCTTTTTCATAAAGTATCGGCCTTCTTTGTGTACCTACATTAAAAAAGTTCATTTTGAAAAAAATCGGAGATGGGTTCTTTTCGAAAATATTAAATAGACTAAATAATCTGTATTATATATCAAGGCAAATGTTTTCAGCCGTTTTGAATATAAATTTTTGGGTTTTCCGCAATAAAAAGCAATGTCTTCAAAATTCTAATGCACGAAATACTAAAAACTGACTAGTTGGTATTGAAATTTTTCAATGACATTCTATAGATTTGAATTTACCGCGCCATTAATGATTAATGAATAGCTTTTATCTCGGGAACTAAAATCAAAATCATAATTATTCTTGAAGCACTAAGATACACTAACGAAGCACTAAAAACCTGACACTGATTTGTTTCGAAATATTTCAATGGCGTGATAGGTACATGTGAACGTGGCACGCCATTAATCAATTGCGCTTATCTCGAGAACAAAAAGCAATATCATAATATTTCTTGAAGCACTAAGAAGCACTAACGAAGCACTAAAAAACTGACGCTCATTTGTTTAAAAATATTTCAATGGCGTGCTAGATGTGAACTTAGCACGCCATTAATTAATTGCGTTTATCTCGAGAACCAAAGCTGATATCATAGTAATTCTTGAAGCACTAAGAAGCACTAACGAAGCACTAAAAAACTGACGCTCATTTGTTTAAAAATATTTCAATGGCGTGCTAGGTGTGAACTTAGCACGCCATTCATTAATTGCGTTTATCTCGAGAACCAAAGGTGATATCACAATAATTCTTGAAGCACTAAAAAGCACTAACGAAGCACTAAAATTTAATACATATATCAACATTAGTGCTTTTAATGGCGTGCTAACTTCACACAGTTCCGTCGACACGATTCGTCGTTAGATTTTTATTAATAATTAATGTTGCTGATATTTTGACGCGGAAACAAATCAATATGTTAATCAGGGGACTTTACTCTATCGTTTATTACAAGTTTCATCGGCTGCACGAGAACTTCATGTACAAAATCTTAAATGACTGGACTAATTAGGTACATAAAAAGATATGAGATATGTACGTTTTTTATCAAAATTAAATCCCATTTTTCTTTATTATCTGTGAGATAAGGTTGAAGACATAGAATCGAGTGAAATCAGCACGAATCCTAGGTTTAGTTTCATAGCTGATCACATAATATTCATAAATTTTGTAGGTTTTCTTCCAATGTTAGGTTATGATTAAGTTTCTTCCGTGTAGATACCAATTTAGTAGAATTTTCACTATTGTTTACATTTAATTTATATCTAAAGGGTTATTATAGCTAAAATAAGATGTTTAACAATTTCATAATATTCCTAATAGAACATAATATTTACCAGGATAATTCTTAGTACTGTCAAATATAGATATTTTAAAATTAATTACCCATTTATTTACTATAATATGCTATATACATGATTAACTTGTATTTAACATATTCCATTACAATATATCTATGAATTTGTGTGTTTTACGGAAAAAAAATTAAAGAAGAAACATTAACTCAGATAAATGTCAGATTATTTGGTATAAAGTTGGATATTTTTTTCGTACTACCTTAAAAATCCTCATTCTGAACTATGTTCATATGGATTCATTTGAAGCGTCAAAAATAAATATTCTTTTAATTTAAACATTCTACAATAACAGAAATATTTAAATATAATATTTAAGACAAATTTTAATTATAATACAAATATTGAAACCACTCAAACTTGTCTATATAAAAAATTACAAGTAATTAAAATTAAAATATGTAAATGACAAGTGTCATAATATATAATAATGTATTATGTGAAGTTGGATATTTTTTCTTGCACGACCTTAAAATCTACATTCTAAACTAATTTCATATTGGTTGATATGATATGTCAAAAATAAATTATCTTTTAATTTACACATTCTACAATACCAGACATATTTAAATATATAATTTACACAAATTTTTATGATTATACAAGTATTGAAACCATTCAAATTGGTATATATAAAAAATTACATGTAAATAAAATTTCCATATGTAAGTAACATGTGTCAAACGTAATTTTTTTCCAAACGTATCGCGATTAAAAAAAAGCTTGTTTCTATCAAATAACATTTTCTAGATTTTCTTGTAAAAAATCTACCGAAAGTAAAAATCTACAAAGTTCAAAGATGATGCATTACAATTTAATAAAATAAATAAAAAAATTCCCATACAATTTAATAATATAGTTTTTGTGAAAACGTGAAATAAAAAATGTTAGTTGATGCGTTATATACATATGCATTTTAGTATATAAGAGATGACAATACAACAGTCCTAAAAAATAAAACCCACAAACAAGAACTAAACTGACGTTAATCGCAATGGCCACAGCAAAACATGTGACATGTGACAGCGGTCCTTCTTAGGTCCTTCACTCAAGGTCTCTAAACAAAACAGGTTGCCTCATGTAGCTAATGTAATCCTATTGGTTGACGCAAAATGACGTCAGCTGAAGTCCGCTAGTGGCGCGTAATACACACAAACATATGGTGGGATTCTGTTCAAATCTGTAGTTGCTACAGATCTGTAAAACTGTGAATATTAAACAAAATCGCAATGAAATTTATAAGCATATGAAATTTTTTATATTTGTCAACAAATATTGATGTGATTTTGTTCAATATTTAAAGATTTACAAATTTGTAAAACTTACAGATTTGAACAGAATCCCACCACTAGTTTTGTTTGAATAAAAGTAACAGCTGTACACACTAAGTTTTAGTTTAGGTAATGTTATTTTTCATTTTATTAAAGGTAAGTATGTTTATTCTTGTAATTGAATTTCATTAAAAAAGAACATATATTTTATTGCTTAGGTAGGTATTTATTTATGTAATCAGAGATAGGTACTTAATTGAAAGAATTTGTTAAACGAAATAATAGAAAGTAAACAAATTTTATAATATAAAATTATTTCAAAATTTATTTAGAACTTTTTTATTAACAATTTATTTTTACATGAGTCGTCTTATAGTTAAAATTACACTTATTTGATATTTATTGTTTTTAAATTTCTTTTAATGTGTTTGTCATGTATAAAAAAGAAAGTTGACAATAAAATTGAATTGAAACTTATTTAATACCTGCCTAAAGGAATATTAATTAACGATTTTTTTCATTTTTTTGGCTAATTTCTGTTGGTCAGTAGACATTTTTCTCTTCAATATTTTAGCTTCATTATTTTTCGTATTTAAATATTTTATTCGTATAAATGTTCTTTGTTTTATAAATAATTTTATTATATCTTCATGAGCAGTATTCTTTTTACTTTTCAGTATTTTCTTCACTAATTTTTGTGTTACTCCTTTACCTTTTACTATTTCCTGCTTATGGTAAGACTGAAATTTTTTTTCTAAATATTTTGCTTGTTCAGTCCATTCTGCAGAAGGTTCAATGAGCCCTCCAAAAGAAAGACTCTGTATCCATGACGGCATTTTATAATCGTGTTCTTGATGGTTTTTGTAAGTATATTCCCCCAAATACGGAAATTTATCTTTAAGTTTCTTTGCAACCCAACCAGCAAGATATTTATATCCATCAGATTCGCAAATTGTTGGTTCTGATTTATCGTGCGATGAAACACTACTGCTGGTGTCAGAGCTTTCACTTTCAGAGATTTCTTCCAGCTGGATTTCAAGTTTAGGTACAGTTACATTTAATTTAGCTTTATTTAAAACTTTTAACATAATATATTCATCAGGCATATTATCAACCGAATTAACGTTTGATTTAGGAATACTAGAATTTTTCCCTAAAATTATCATTCTTACACGATAAATTGCATTTAATGGCGATGGGTGATCGTGAAGCCCTCCACGAGTTCTTAGCTGCGAAAAAAAATTTTCTAATAAATTTTGATTTAATCGATGTGTTAGAATGTATTTTGCTGAATATTCCTGTTGTACAAATTTAAATAATTCTTGTAACGATTTAATTGACACTAGAATAGCTTTTTGGAATATTTGCAAGGTCGAGGTTGATTTGTTACAGCATCGCATTGTTGATATGATGTCGTATACTGAATCCAAAACTTTATTTTGTTCTTCTAAATTGTAGCCATACGGTTTTTTAGAATCGACGGAAGCTGCTGGTGTATATTAATTCATTACATCGTACCACATATTAATTTTATCTATGAATTCCCCCGTATCTTGAGCTAGTTTCTTATTAATGCCTGGTTTGTAATACTTCAGAGCTACAGCTACATCATGTGAAAGAAGTTGGGTTGCCAAAAGTACATTTTGTCGTTGAGTTCGTTCACAACTAACATGCAGTTTTGTTAATTTATGGCAAACAGTTACTTCTGTATTTGTTTCTTCTATCAATAAGTCCAGTGGTTTTCTGTTGACTATACTTTTATCTTCCATAATAAAACCAGTATCAAGTAACCAGTTTCTAATAAGCTTCAATAAATGAGGCGTATCTGCGAACATATAAATTTTTTTATCGGTTGTTGGATGATGAAAATAAGTTCGGTTGATATCAACTCCTAATTCCCTCCAAAGTCCCATATTTCCACCGCCACAATCGGATACACAGGTTAAAACCGTATATTTAATACTATTTAATTGATTTATTACTTCGTACAAAATTTCCACAGTCATTTTTTGATCGAAATTTAAATATATGGGTTGTTTCCAGTTACCGACCAACCCACGAGCCATTATTATTTGCATTTGGCTATGAGGACCTATAACTTCATCATTAGTAATATCGTACTCATACATTGAGGCTATTTTGACTTCGTCAAAACTAAGTACCGTACATCGATCAAAATCATTCATATCAAGTCCTGCCAAATACATAAACTGTAATACATCGTGCAGAATACCTTGCCTCATATTAATTTTCGAAGCCCATCTTTGAAGTGTAGAAATGGCAGGTAAGGGGTAATTTAGATTATTTCTCAAGTAACAATAAGACTGTTTACTAAAATATCGAATAGAAAACGCTTTAGATAAGTCATCTAAAGACCACCTTACTTTTCGTTTTTTATTTAAAATTATATCTAATTGCGTACTGCTTAATACTCCTTTTAGTTCTTCTTTTATTTTAAAAAAAGTTTCCTTCTTAGATTTTATCTCGTTTTCTTGAACTGCAGTTTGCAAATTATTTATTCTTACTTTACATCTTTTTATTTCCTCAGTTTGCGTTAATATTTGTTCTTTTAAAGTAGCATTTTCTTTTTGTAATGCCAAATATTTATCATCTAATGATTCATCTACAAGATTATCACATATCGGAATATTGGTTGGCTCCATTATTAAATTATCATTATGTGGGACATTAGAGTTAGAATTTTGTTATAATTCTTCAATCATTAATTTTGATTTTCGTTTTTCTAACCTTTCTAAACGAGAACTCTTATTTGATGAGTGTCTTTCAGATAATGTTGTTTGGTTTTTTAAATTAACTGATGGGACAGCTGAAATGACAGTAGTATATTTATTTAAATAAAATTGTTCTTATTACTATTATTATATACTTATGATGATACTAGATACTAACCATTTTCCTTTAACCTCTTTTTTGGTAATATTTGAAGAAGTTCTGCTTTAAGATCAAGCATGTAATCCTCATCTAAAAAATGTTCAGAACAAACATACGATGTTTCCGGAATCCATTTGTCATTTCGGTAGCATTTCTGAATCCATTGCTTCTTTATTTCATTATTTTTTGGAAATCTGTGATACGAGATATGTTTCTCAGATTTTTTTGTCCTAAATGCGTTATTGCTACAGCTTGCTACTGCACATCTAGTACCTGGCATCTTCTAACCTTAAAACATGTAAAGTTAAATGACAGAAAACATTAAGCTCGATTCTTACCGTGTATCACGCCGTGTATTATATATATAAAGATTTAAATTCAAATTAATTGACATTTATTTAAAATTATTTTAACACGAATTTGAGTGCCACTATAAATATCAACAATCCAACAGTGTACAATTCCACGAGCGAAACTGTAGTTATGCCTGGTGCGAGACTGCAGCTTACGTCACACTTTTCCCCTTACCGCTCATACCGTGCGCCCTAATGCCTAGTTATGGGGCAACCTGTTTTGTTTAGAGACCTCGGGTTTCACTAGCGTTTGCTAATGCTCTCTCCTTGTCTATTCTTTCCTCCAAGTATAGCGCTTGTAAACTTCACACTTCGGTCAGGATTATTTTAGTCAGTAATACACCGTAATAGTAATAATAAGTATATTTAAATAATAAATCAACCGTACACTTTTACACACGTCTTTTCTGTTCCACCTTTTCTCTCTCTCTTCTCCTTACATACCAACCTTATATAACTAAAGTACATATTTTTAAAAAAGTTAACATTCGGCCTTTCCTGACAATTAGCTCGACCTCGAGCATCTTAGTTTATAAAATATGTTTACATTATTACATTATAAAGTCATTGAATTTTACAGGTGTTTTTCTTAGTCTTCTTGTCCGTAAATTGGTCTCTTGATTTTCATTCTTCTCTTTAATTTCTTCTTCTTGGTCAATCGGCAACTTATCTTCCTCTTCTATTTCAGGATCTTGTGCAGTTTCATCTTCCTCTTCGCCTTCAGTTTCGGTTTCTGGTTCGTCATTATCCTGAGAGTTTTCGTATTTCTTTATCAACTGCTGTTCGGAAATGATTTTATTTCTTATGTCGTCTCTTACTAGTTCGGGATCTGTTCTGATGTCTTGTTCTTCATGTATTATTCTTCTTAATGTAGAATCGACTATATATGGTCTGTAACCATGTAATGCCTCGAAAGGGGATTTTCCTGTAGTCTTATTGTTTGCTTAGTTCAAATTCCTTTCTACTGTCTTCATGTTTTTGTCCCAATCTTTGTGTTCTAAATAAGGTTCCATTTCACACATTATCGCTGGTAAAATCGTTCGATTTGCGCGTTCAATCATACCATTGGCTCTTGCATGTGCCGTTGAGTTTAAACAATGATAAATATTCTTTGCATTACAAAAGTTTTCGAAATTATGAGATGTGAAAGATGATCCTCTATCCGAAATAAGTGTTTCTGGATATCCGTAGATATTACAATGGTCTTCGAGCGCTTGAATTACTTCTTTAGTTTTCGTAGATTTTGTTGCATAAAGTCTTAAATATCTAGTCAAATTATCAATCATGCATAATATGTAGCTGTTTCCTTTCGAACTTTTGACAAATGGACCTAAATGGTCGATATGTATGATCTGAAATGGCGTCTTTCCGGGTGCGATAGGGTTTAATAATCCCGGTTTCTTACCTCCTGGGGTCTTAATCATCAAACATTCCATGCACATTCGTAGGTATGTGTTGTTGAACGTATCTGCGTAATCGTGGAAACCAATATCTTTTCTGTATATTTCCCACTGTTCTGTCAGTTCCAAAATGTCCCATTAAATCGTGGTGTTTAATTACTATACTTTTACGCATTGATTTAGATATCACGTATAATTTGTGTGTCTTCCCGTCTTTTAGTATTATTTTTCTGTATAACCTCCCGTTAACTAATTCATAATTGTCGGTCGCAGATTTTTCACTTGCAGTTCTTTCATCTCTTGGCTGCCTTAATAAACTTAATATTTTCTTCACATCATCATCTGCTCTTTGGATTATAAGTATCTGATCCTCTTCAGTTAACGTAGTTAGTATTGATAACTTATTGTCAATTAAATCGTCATACGTGTCATTTAGTGGTTCTTCGTTCGCAGCTCTACTTAAGGCGTCCACATGCTCCATTTGACTTCCTTTTCTATGTCTGATATTAAATGTATATTCTTCCAGTAACATTGCCATTCTCGCTACTTGATGATTCGTGGTTTTATGGGTGTTTAGATAAACTAAGGCTTGACAATCAGAGTAAATTGTGAACTCAATACCCAATAAGAATTGTCTTAGTCTTTCCACGCTCCAAACTATGGCTAATAGTTCCAATTTGCTGGAATGATAATTATTTTCATTTTCAGTAGTTTTACGACTTACACAGTAGACCATTTGTTTCTGACCACTTTTATCTGATTGCAGTAATATTCCTGCTAATCCTAATGATGAAGTATCTGTATGTAATTCGGTTGGTTCATTTTTGTTAAATATTTTTAATACTGGTTCATTAGTTAAGGCACGTTTCAGGGTATTAAATGATTTTTCTTCTTTATCTGTCCATTTAAAATTCTGATTTTTCTTCGTCATGTCCGTTAATGGTCTTGCTATTGTAACGTAATTTCTAACAAACCTTCTAAAAAAACTTGTTAATCCCAAAAATCTTCGAATTTCGTGGATGTTACTTGGCGTTGGATAATTGTGAATTGCTTCACTTTTCTTTATTCCTGGTTTAATTCCTTGTTCAGGGATAACAAATCCTAAATACTCCACTGACTTCTTGGCAAAACTACATTTCTTAATATTTATTGTAAGTTGAGCATCTCTAAGAGCGTCCATTACTTTACCCAGTTTCATGAGCATGTTGTCCCAATCAGTAGCTGGAATTAAGATGTCATCCAGAAAACATCTAGCATATTGGCGTATAGGATTAATTACTATGTTCATTAGTCTCGCGAATTCAAAAGGGGCATTAGTTAAACCAAAAATCATGCGGTTAAACTCATATAGTCCGTCTTGAGTAACAAAAGCCGTTTTATGTTTCGTTTCTTTTTCTAATGGTACTTGAAGAAAACCATGGGCTAAATCCAATGTCGTGAATATTTTACACTCTTCTAAGTTTTCGAACAAATCGTCTATATTTGGCATTGGGTAGTTTAGTTTCTTAGTTTGCGCATTCAATTTTCTTAAATCGCAAACTAGTCGTGAATCACCATTTTTCTTCGGAACTAGCAACACAGGGCTTGAATAATCTGATGTTGATTCCTCAATGATACCGGCGCTCTTCCATTCAGTAACAATATCTTGAATGACTTCTCTATCATGTAAGTTTGTACGATATGGTTTTGATCTAACAGGAATGTCTGTATCTTCTATTTTCATTTCTATTTTACTAGTGCAACCTAATTCTCTAATATTTAAGACAATACAATCACGATAAGTATTTAAAAGAGTTACTAACTGTTCCGTTTCTTTATCATTGACGTTTGCTTCAATATCTAACATTTCTGTATTTATAATTTCAGGAACAATGCTTATGTTATCTTTGTCGCATTTTACTATCTTATTTGTGTTTCTTAATTTTATTTCTTCATTAGAAACATTTAATATTACTATATTTGATGTTTCGTTTGTACGAATGTAATTTACACTATGAGCTGGTAGAATTTCATTGTTTGCAATATTCAAATGTTGAGTGTTAGATGTTAACTCAAGTTCTATGTCTTTGAACGGTGCTTCATACTCATAACCAATTTTAAAAATGTTTCCTTTGCGTATATATGCTATTGTAGGCATCTCGGTAAATGTTCTACCTACTCAGAGTTGGGCAGTATTTAGATACTTAAGTATTTAAATACTATTTAAAATACTTTCTTCATTATTTGTATCTATATTTAAATATTTTTTTAAAAGTATTTTAAACATAGTATTTCAAGTACTAAAAAACAGTATTTAAATACAAAAGTATTTAAATACCATGAAGTTAGCCCCAATTTTGTATTCAACAAAATAACTTTTTTTTAAACCGATGTTTGTGCCACTTGTGCTTGAACAGCCAAAATAACTATTCTTGCAAACCTAATAACTTAAACATTTTTTATATTGGCCATAAAGGAAAATTATTTGAATGTATGCAATCTAAAATCTAGTAATTATCCTGTTCCTGTTATGTAACAACTCGTCCTGTATTTCAATCGAGATATAAATGTTTATTGAAATAATTTTTGAACTTTTTTTATCATATACAAAACTTTTACAAAAAGTATTTGATAAAGTATTTGAAAAATATTTAAATACTTTTTTAGAGTATTTGAAATTTTAAATACTTTGAAAAAATGAAGTATTTAGTATTTATATTTAAAATATATTTTTGCTTTAAGTATCTGTATTTATATTTAACTACTTTTTTGGAGTATTTTGCCCAGTTCTGTACCTACTATTATATTTATTGCTTGTGCGTCATCAGGTACAATGATCATTTTTATAACCTCTTCAACTTCATCGATTTTACTAATACATGCGTTTCCATCATAGCTGTTGTTTTGTTGTTTTTATTACCAAATCCAGTTAGTATCATTTATTGTTCTAATTTCAATGTTGGCAAATTGCATTTATTCACTAATGACTCGCGGATTGTACATACGGATGAACCATTATCGATCAGACAAATTTCTTCGACAGTATTGTTAATTAATATCGTTTTCGTAAACTTCATGACTGGATCTTGACTTTGGATTAATAAAACCTTATCTGTCGTCTCTTTGGTAGGACAATTCTTCGAAATGTGGCCCTCTGTATTACAGGTGTAGCATTTTACCGTTTGTTGTTTTTGCTGTTTTGGTTTATCACATTTTGACGCAATGTGACCGTAGCTGTTGCAGTTAAAGCATTTTATTTCGCCTTTACTATTCATTGGTGGTAACTTGCGAGGATTTTCTTCTGCTTTTGGTGACTTCACTGTTAGACTATTGTTGTGGTTCGTTTTCGCTTTAGCGTCATGCGTTTTGTTGGATGTTGGCTTCGCTTGATCCTGGTGTCGTTCGATTCTTGATTTTACAATGTTTTCAGCTCGCTGCAAATCATGGAGTAGGTCATCGTCATCCTGGTGATCTCGAGCAATAACCATGTTGCATAACTCTTTAGAGAACAATCCAATTAGAATCTGCTCTCGTCTATCTGCAAAATTTAAGTCGACAGCCAAGCACAACTTTGTTTTATCATGATAATAGTTGCTAACGGATTCTCCTCGGCGTTGGCTTCTGCAGCTCATCTGGTGCCATCGGTCTGAGAGACTGTCATCAATGAGAAATGTCTTGCGAAAAGCTGCCTTGAATTCGGGCCAGGTGTTAATCGATCGCCTACGGGACAAATACCAGCTGTTGGCACCACCAACTAAGTGCGTTCTTGCAGTTTCCAGCGTAAAGTTATCAGGCCAATTGTGTAGCACTTGCATTCCATTTAACGTCTCCAACCAGTCTTTAGCTTAAGTTGAACCAGGTTCACCATCAAATGTTTTTATAGACTTTGTAAGATCAGGCATTATTTGATAAGTTTGCTGAGGCGTTAATCTTTCAAATAGTCTTTGCATCATATCATCTCGCTTTCTCTGTTCAGATAGCATCATGTTCATCATTCTAACCATAAACATATTTCCTTGGTCGATGCCTTCCATACCTTGATTTAGTTCATTCTGAGAAATATCACCATTTATTTCTCCACTTATACTATCTGCATCCATGACATCGTTGTTAGCTCCTTGGTTGTTAGCATTTTCGTTTTCGTTTGACATTTTTCTTTACTTTTTCTTCACTTCCCGCGTAAATTTTTGAGGTTATCTTCTTTACTCGTTGTCGTTACGTTTCATTTAACTGTATATCCCGCTTCTGATATGTAAACTTCACACTTCGGTCAGGATTATTTTAGTCAGTAATACACCGTAATAGTAATAATAAGTATATTTAAATAATAAATCAACCGTACACTTTTACACACGTCTTTTCTGTTCCACCTTTTCTCTCTCTCTTCTCCTTACATACCAACCTTATATAACTAAAGTACATATTTTTAAAAAAGTTAACACGCTATTCACAACTGAAATGACCGATGGTGACGCTGCGAGCGTTATCAATATGACGGACCTATGAAGGCATGTTGGGTACGGTACAACGGTAGTAATTATGATCTGTCAATAATTTTGTGAAAATGAAACTGCGTATCGTACAAATATTTGTCTTCCTGGATGCCACATATCATTCTCGAAACATTATTGAAGGTACTATTACATATATACCTAACTTACGAATATATTTCACTCGACGTATCTTCATGTACGACTTCAACAATTTTATTTACCCTGTTCAGGCATTTTCGTGATCTTGTTTTATATTTAGTACAATGACTAACTACAAGTAAATGTAACGACGGGACAGCATTCTTTTTTAAATGCCGTTGTTGTGAAGGAATTTCTCATAACATAAATGAAAATAATAAATTTGATTTGAATATTAAATAATATTACCTATTAAAATATTATCACTCTCTTTAAAATGTCATGAGCATATTCTCATATGTTTTGATATATTTTATCCAGATCTCACAACATATTATCATGCTTTAAATCGGTCGATTGTTTGTTGTACGCCAGCGTTTGAGGTTATAGTCATGTTATAGTAACCATATTTTTACCTTTTTAGGAAAAAAGTGGAAACTTAAATGTTGCTCTCTTCCCATACGGGAATGACATTCCTACACACAGCATACTATATTGCTTTTCCACGTTTTACCGTTTCCATTATTTGTAAAACTTATTTCAAACATAAAATGTTATATGCTACTAATGTTATTTTGACAAGATATGCCTTCATACAGTAATGCAAGATTTAGTCACCAGATGTCATATCGCTTCTTTGCGATGGTGAATAGTGAAAATCACAAGTTTTGGCAGTATGGCAGAGATAGCAATACAGTGTTGCTAAATGTATCCCATAAGAGTAATGTGTTAGACAAAGATGGAGAATCCAGAGGCGGATTGTTTGTTTTTCGCTTACTTGTACTTTTAATAAATTGTGCTGATTATTTCTTGATGTTTCTCAAAACCAATAAAATGTTTAATTCATTGAATACATTAATAAGTAATCAATGGGGGTTTTCAGGCCTACGGCTTTTAAAGAAATACTTATTGGATATCAATTTTCAGCATGTATAAGTTATAGGAAAGTGATAATAGTTGTTAATTTTGATAGATTTATTCCCTTTTTATCGAAATGAAAATGTAAGTCTTTTGAATCGTTCATTGAAATGCCAACATTGATATCAAACCAGGAGTTGGTTCGTGTAAGTTCGTTTTTTGTCGTATGGACGACGGACCATCTGTTGATTTTTCGATTTTTGACAGTTGTTGTCGAGTTTGGTTAGGTTCGAACACGATTACTTACAGGTTATTGAAGAATTTTTGTGTTGGTTTTAATCGAAATCGAAGTAAAAAGTAAGTTAAATAACAAGTTGATCTTTATATTTATAATAACATTGTTTACTTTCTTCAGAATATGGATCCCCAATTTTTGAAAGTAGATAGCAGAAATTTACCATGCTTGGATACATCTGTTACACCTGTTTTATCAAGACAATCCTAATTTTGTTAGTGCTGAAATAAGAAATGTAAAATCTCAAAGGTTTGTAATTGTGAAATGTGAATATACTTATATATAAAACAAAATTTTTAGGGCAGCTGGAGATGAAGCTATAGGTTTCGTGCAGGGCAGAGAAAAGATAAAATATGCACTGTTAAAGCCAGTCAAAGCAAAAGTGACAGCGACAGCAGTCACCAGAGCATCGTGTCCGTGATAAAGCATATAAAGTAATAGTTAGAATAAATGAAGATGAGGAAAATATTATTCCATGTTAATGCGTTGGATGTGCAACCAGTCTTGGTTGGTATTTATATAATATTGTTTATGTGTTCCAATATTTAAATGTTGTCTTTTAAAGATTGTTGTAAACAGCATAGCTGTATTATTCTGGGTGTACCGTAGAATCTTGGAGTCAACTTTAACAGCAGTAGAATGCTATTGGCGTGCATCGTCATTATCAAAAGTTAAACAAATTAAATCGATGTCACTAAAAGAAATGTTCAATAAGTGAACCACTATCGCCAAGAAATGATGCATATTTTAACCAAATAGTGGCTCTGGGAAAGGATATTAGTAGTCAAAGTTTATTGATGAAACAATATTTAGAGAATGGGCTTTTTTGCGTTGCTTCTTCGAACTTTGAAGAAAACAGAAAAGGTAGAATTGTTGAAGTTGATAAAGATCTTTGTCAGCAGCTGACGGAAGGGCTTGCAAATTATGGGAAGTGGCAGTATTTCCAAAATTAATTTACAATATGAAATTATTTTATAATTTTTGTGAATATGTTTATTTCGTTTGTATTGGATTATGTATTTTGTTATTCTCTTTCTTTGTATTTTCTTCATAAAATATAAAAATAAAAATGTGTGGTGTGGTAGAAACAAAATTATTATTTTCTATTTTAACATTAAATTTAATACAATAGCTAAATAAATTAAAAAGGAAAGTATTATAAAAAGCATAAATAAAAAAACATTACAGTGATATTACTATAACTAAATAATCTATGAATTATTAACTTGTATCAACATAATACAAAATTGAAATTAAAACTATGATTTAATTAATAATCCCTGCATATTTATTACTGCACAGCCAATAGTAGTTATGGAATCTAACCATTTAACTGTGTAAATATTTATAAAAGCATGTGGTGCGTTGGTGCGAGCATTTCAAAGTCTTCAACTCGTTCAACCTCTTTTCTCGCACTAACTGACGGTGATCGGATTAAAGTGTAGTTTTTTCTCTACAGTTGCGAAGCTATATTGATGATAATGATAATTATTAGCCGAAGTGTAGAGGCAGTAGCAAATAAATAAAAAGATTAGGTAATCGTCCATATCTGAAAAAGGCAAATTAACATTTAATAATTTCTTAAATCTCTTCACTTATTTTAAATATTACCTACCGTGCACAATCACTTCACTATCTTTAAAAATATGATTTAATTACCAAACACGTGGCTACGTGGCAAACAGAATTAAACAAGTATTTAAAAATGATTAATCCTCACGTTGTTTCATAAAACGGCATGAAACAGTTTGGTTATGTTTTTCTGTTCAAGTTGACTGTTGACAAGATGTTGACTGTGTAAGGTACGACCTACGTATCGGTCCTAGTTAGCGCGTTGAACGTATGTTCTAGATGTTGGTGACGTCACACTGTTACACGCGGCATCGATTTTCGCGGCACCTATTTTTTTAAACTTTATGATTTTTTTTCTGGCTTATTAGCAACTTTTTAGCAAAAAGAAAAAATACGGGTCTAATATTTTAATGTATAGATTAACATATAAAAAAACCAAAAAATCCAATTTAAAATCTTTTACTTAGAGAAAAAACTCTGGTTCCTCTAAATTAAATTTGTAAGTCAAAAAAGAATCTAATTAGATACCGTAAACCGGGGCTACTTTAAGAAGTAAATATTACTTTTTTGTTTATAACTTCTAAGCCAATAATGATTTTGACATGAACTTAAGGAATTAGAAAGAGCTTAATTAGCTGAGTACGAATATATACCAAAAAAATTTTTTTTCAATTCCTTCATTGAAATTTTTATTGTTTGTATCGAATCAAAGTTATATTCAAAATGGGGCTACTTTGAGACCCCATAATTTTATTGTACCATATTAAAGTAGCCCCAAAATAGAACCCAAATAAAAAATAAAAAAAAATTTTGGTTGCATAGTTTTTGAGTTATTAATAATTTTACATTGTGGGGTAACTTTGATACCTCGATTTAAATGTAAATATACATTTATTATATCTTATTGTTCATCCAAAAAGTGTGTAACAAAATAGGCACTCAGTTCCTAGTAGGTAATAATTATCACATGTAATATTACTTAACAAAAAATTTAAAAATATATAATTCTGAGTATTTATGAGTAGGAAAATAATACTAGATATACCATTTAAAAAAAAAAAAAAAACAGGTATACACTTTCTTTAAACATACATCTTTGGCGGCGGAAATTTTTGTTAATTATATCTGGAGTGAAGGTGCTCCAAAATATCACATTTTTATAACAATCATCTTCATTTAGTTTAAAAACTCTATTAACTGTATCAAGCGATTTCAGTCCTACTGTTTCAAGTCCTTCAGACGATATAATTTTCTTAACAATTGCAGCATATTTGTACATCTTTTTCTTTTCTGATAAAACTTTTAGTAATACATACGAATTAATCGCAATATCTTGAATAACACTATCATTATTTCCTGTAGTTTCAGCCAGATTTATAGAAACTTCATTCTCCGAAATCGTAGGAGAATTATTATAGCTCTCTGAATCTTCTGATAATGATATTTCAGTACTAGATAATTCTGAACTGCTACTACAAGTGAAAAATAACACAATGAATGTATATCAAAGTAACCCCAAAAAATGATCAAAGTTGCCCCACATCATAAATCATTAAATAAAACTATAACCAATATTCATTTTCAAGCGCTTTTCAGGTTATATACTCATAAAGGATCAAATAATGCAAAAACACTTTCATCAAACTTGTATTGACATGAAGCAACTCTGTGCACTTAAAAGTATAACGCTCTAGTTTTTCATGCAATTGATACCCTTATTTTTAATAATTAATAATTGGAAACCTATAAGACTTACATTTATGCTGTTAAACCAAAAAGAGAATTTAATGTCAGTGCTATCATCTATGTTATAAAAAAAATCACTATCGAACGCAACAGTGTTGCACACAGCAAATAAATAACTTTCCCGGGAAAAATCAAAGTTGCCCCGCGAAATCAAAGTAGCCCCGGTTTACGGTATAATTCGAGAATTCGATAAATTATACAATAATTCTCCAGTGTTTCAATTTATTCTCACCCTCTTTACTGATAATTTTTCTCGTTTAATATGAAGGATACATAATTAAGTAAAATATTAAATTAATATAAATATACAATTTTATTTTATTTTTTCGATAACAAATTGATAACAATGTAACAATAAAATAAACACAGCCAAAGACGGCCAAGTCAAAATCACAAATGGCGAGTAATACAAATATATACATGTTGTTTAAAAGACATAACAATTAATGAATAAATGTTATCAATATATCATAGCATAAAATAGAATTACAAACTTAAAGAAAAATATCACATACTAAGTACATTGAAAATTTGAAGTAAGGTCCTGGACCTGTTTACATTTAAACTTCGAGCCATGTACAGGTAGCTAAGCGTAGCAGCGGTACTCAAACATACAACTCATGCGTTACATTTTCATCGCTTTCAGTTTTCAGTATCACTGTCGTCACTTGCGTCATTAAGATTAATAATAAAAGGTTCGATATCATCTTGCAATTGATCAGCTTCCCAAAATCTTTTTTCTTCATTTACAATGTGCCTATCATAAATTGTCCATTTTTCCTCGGAAATTTTTGAATATGCTTCACATATTAATAATAATAATAATAATAATTTTATTAAGGCATAAAAACAATACAAAGATTGCATCACCAAGTCAACAGGAAATACATATTACAAATTGATAATAGAAATTAGACAATTAAAGTTATAATTCAGTACAATTTAGAAATTCATTTATACTATAAAAACAATGGTTTTGTAGTATACGGATAACAGATTTTTTGAAACTATTAGTGGGCTCATTCTTAATATTTATATCAAGTTTATTAAAAAATAAAGGCCCCCAATAGTCTACATTATTTTTACATTTGTTTAGTCGCCTAAATTTAGGTACAATATTATTTTTATGTCTAGTTTCGTGTGAGTGTATGTCTGAATGCATGGTATAGGTTGATATATTACTTTTGACATGCATTAGAGATTTATAAACGTAAATACAAGGCAGAGGTAATATTTTAAATTCTTTAAATAGTGGTTTACAGTGCGCTCTTGGGTCTACCCTACCAATTATTCGTAATGCTCTTTTTTGTTGCCTGAAAACATTGATGCTTTGAGGACAGGATCCCCATAACAGAATTCCGTATAGGAGATGTGTGTGAAAGAGTGCATAGTAAGCTGTTACCAGCACACTCTGGGAAGCTGACTGAGCTAGTTTGCACAATGCAAAATTACATGAAGCTAATTTATTACATAATTTGTCAGTTTGACAGGCCCAATTCATGTTATTAGTTATATGCATACCAAGAAACTTAGTACTAGCTACATTGTTGGTAAGATTAATACTTTTATTATAATTAGAGATTACCATGTTTTGAGTTTTTTCGGTATTTAATTTAAGATTATTTGCTGAAAACCATTTTTCAGCATTGCTCATGATTTGTTGGAATTCATTACAGGCATCATTAATATTTGTGCATTCCTTGAGGAAAGTGGTATCATCAGCAAATAGGATGGTTGTTACATCAGGATTATTATTTGGTAAATCATTTATATATATTATAAAGAGGAGAGGTCCTAGTATAGATCCTTGTGGCACGCCTATATTTATGTTGCCTAAGTTGGAAAAGGTATTGTTCAGAAAAACAGTCTGATATCTATCTTTTAGGTAGGATGCCATGAGGTCCAACGGTAGGCCCCTTATACCATAATACTCTAGTTTGTTTAACAAAATTTCATGTGAAACACAATCAAAAGCTTTTGATAGGTCACAGAAGGTTGCAGTTACTAAACCACCCCTATCAATTATATCAGTTATTGTGCTTATCGTCTGCAGTAGTGCATCATTGGTGGATTTATTGCGTCTGAAACCATTTTGACTATTGGAAAATAAATTCAATTTTTCGAAGTAATTAGATAGTCGTTTATGAATGAGCTGTTCAAATATTTTAGATATAATTGGTAATAAAGATATTGGCCTATAATTACTCGCATCGTCATTATCACCCTTTTTGTGAATGGATATAATTTTGGCAATTTTCAGTAATTGAGGAAAAACACCTGTACTGAAACTAAGATTAATAATGAAGCATAAGGGTTTACATATGATATGCCTTATATCTTTTATAACATGAGTATTAAACCGTATATATCTTTACTACGACTCTGTTTTTTAGTTTTGCTATAATACTATCTATTTCGTGTTCAGTTGTTGGTTCTAAGTAGAAAGAGTGACCCTTATTTAAGTTACATACTTGAATTAAATCCTCTGCAGAGCAGTTTACCCTTGGTAAATTATTTGCTGTAAGTTGAGCAATGGTAGTGAAGTAATTGTTGAAATCATTGCTTGTTAAATTAGTATTACAAACATTATTAAAGTGTTTATTTCGCCTTAAATCCTCATTTATGACATTCCAGATGGCCTTGCTTTTATTATCTGCCTTTGTAATGATATTATTATTGTAAGTTTGCTTAGCTTCTTTAATTTTAAACCTGTAGTATTTTTTGTAGTTTGCATAAATTTTTTTGAATTCTGTATAGCAATTTAATTGGACACACTCATAGATGAAACACAGTGTGTCTCTAATGTACTCAAGTTCTGTAGTGAACCATTTTTTGGTGTTTTTCTGAGAACAATTTTTATTGGGTTTAACAATTTTGTGAGGAAAACATACATTAAAGTTATTGTGTACTATACTATGAAATAGAGAAAAACACTGATCTACATTATTGCAGGAATAGAGCTCTTCCCAGTTTACAAGTTCAATTAATTTTATAAACTTTTCTAAACCAGAGTTTGTAATGGGTTGGTTATAATAAATTGAGTTCTTTGTTGTTATGTATATTATGGCACTATGTTACATTAGATGGTAGTTACAAATACATTACAATAAATGTAATTAGTATATGTCTTGAAATAAGATTACATGAGTAGGTATAGTTATTATATCATTTCTTAAGTAATGTGAAATCAAGCTTATAATATTTTCAAACTGTTTCATAACTGCTGGCTTCTTTTCCCATCGGCACCACTCCACCGCTATAAGATTTACAACCCTATACTAACATTTCATTATGAAATTTAACACTGCAAACTAAATGTGTTAAAGCATGAAAACTGAATGGTGTACCATGAAACAATGTAAGTGTAAAACTGGCAACAAGGCCGAGTTTATCTCCATGGGTACGTTCCGATTCCATGGATAATTGTCCGGATATATCTTGTCTAGGGAATGACGTCACAGAGAAGAGTGTCTTTTGATTCTGAACATTATTGAAAAATGTCCCTTTGACAATACGCATGCTCTTTTAGCCCGCTGTCACTTTTGTTAATTTGAATTTGTGACTATTATTTATCTGTGAAACATGGCGTTATTTGCAGCAATTAATTAGGATAATGAAATAGTAGATGATTTCAGAACATTTTTAAGAACGTCGCCTGAAAATAATCAAAGTAAAATAAAGAACTAGGTACTTAGAAGACGTTATTCCAAATTAGTACGGCTGAGCATGCATACTGTCATGCTCTTTTAGCCCGCTGTCACTTTTGGTAATATGAATTTGTGACTATTATATTTATCTGTGAACCATGGCGTTATTTGCAGAAATTAATTAGGATATTGAAATATTAGGTGCTTTTAGAACATTTTTAAGAACGCTGCCTGAAAATAATCCAAGTAGAATAAAGAACTAGGTACCTACCTAATTAGAAGAAGTTATTCCAAATTATACTGAAAGAGAATTGTGTCACCAAATAAAATTATGTAAAAGACAAACACTTCATAATTTCTATATTATCATTCTATTCATTTTTACTAAAAAAGAATGATCATTATATTGTTATGATGCAAAAACACCATAAAAATACTGCCACGTGAAACTGTTTTCAAACAAAGATTGACAGATATACACATAACAACTGAACTGCGCATGTCAGACAACATTTACCTACCTCTAGGAGGTAGGTAAGATTTCATTGTCCGGACATTCCCTTGGTAATGATTCTGAACAAAATTAAAAGTTACCTTGACAAATCTTCACTTGATTCTGAACGGTTTTGGGTAAAATATCTTGTCTGGACAATGTCCGGATACTGAATCGGAACGTACCCCATAAGAATAACATTGCCTATCTCTGCCATACTGCCAAAACTTGTGATTTTCACTATAGTATGCCAACTTGTCACCTGTCAATATTTTTTACGCAGAAACAAAAATCAACCGATCATGGATTACAAGATATCAATGTTTTAATTGATAAATTTATTTTTTAAATTTTACTGCAGTTCTTTAATGCTACCAGATAAACACAATTTTTTATAACGTAAGTTGCAAATAACTTTTCCTTTTATTCTTATTACAAATAAATACTATATTTTTCCAAATTTATATACAATTTTGACAACTAACCTTTTCAATCTTCAAGAAATATCACTTCCGATGAAGATATTTGTACCAAAATCTAAGGAGCTCTTCCAATTTATATATATATGCAGTGGCTTAACACCCCATTGGGGTTGCGCCGCTTCGTGAAGCTCTCTAAATCCATTTATTGGGGTGGATTAGTCCCCGTTCCTATGTTTTATATCCTACTAACAATCTCTCGCCATATCTTCCTATCTTTAGTTTTTTCCTTCCAGTTTCTTATTCCTATTTTGTTGAGATCTTCTTGTACTTCTGTTAGCCACTTTGACCTTGGTCTTCCTCGTCTTCTTCTGCCTCCGGGTGCCCATTGTAGGATCGACTTTATTGTTTCTCTTTCGTCTGCTCTCCATATATGTCCTAGCCATCGTACCCGTTGTTGTTTTATTTTCTTAACTACATCTTCTTCTAATTCCTGTTCTATTTCATGGTTCATTCTTGCTCTATACTCATTCTCTGATGTTTTTATTGGTCCTAATATGGGTCGTAATATTTTCCTTTCTGCTATTCTCAAATCTTCTTCATCCTTCTTCGTCATTGTCATTGTTTCTGCAGCATACAACAATATTGGTCTTATTATTGTTTTGTATATTTTTATTTTCGTTTTCTTTGCGAGTATTTTGTTCAGCAGTATTTTTTTGTTTGCGTGATAAGCTCTGTTTACTGCTATTATTTTTTCTTTTATTTCAGTTTCTCTTTCGTTTTTGTTATTCAGTGTAGTCCCTAAGTATTTGAATTTTTTTACCGCTTCAAAAGAATGTTCACCTATACATATGGACTCCCTTTTCCAGGCCTTTCCTAATATCATTATTTTCGTTTTGTTTTCGTTTAGCTTGAGTCCTATTTTTTCTCCTTCTGTTGTAATCTCTTTTAACATTTTTGTCATAATTTCTCTGTTTTTTGTTGCGATAACGATATCATCAGCGTACGCTATTATTTGTCCACCACTTGTTCTGAGTGTTCCTTTGTTTATTTTCCTCATTGTGTATTCTAATGCTATGTTAAATAAAGTTGCAGATAATGTGTCTCCTTGCCTCACTCCTTTGGTTATTTCGAATTCTTGTGTTGTTCCTTTTTGTGTCCTTATATTCGCTGTGGTGTTTCTCATTGTCATATGAATCAGTCTCCTTAATTTCTCGGTCACTCCGAAATTACTCAATGCTGTCATTAATACATCTCTTTTAATAGAATCAAAGGCTTGCTTAAAATCAATAAAGAGCATCTCTATGTCCATTTTATATTCATGTGCCTTTTCCATTATTTGTTTCACTGTGTGAATTGCGTCTGTTGTCGACTTTCCTTTGACGAAGCCGCATTGGTGTTGGCAGATTATCTCTTTTGTTTCCATTGTTAGTCTCTTTTGTATTATTGTTGTCATTATTTTGTATGCAGTGTTGAGTAACGTGATCCCTCTGTAATTTTGGCATGATTGCTGGTCTCCTTTCTTGTGTAATGTTACGATTATTCCATTTTTCCACTCGTCTGGCATTTCTTCTTCTCTCCATACTTGTACAATGAGCGTATGAATGATTTCGTATAGCTTGTCCCCTCCGTATTTAATCATCTCTATATTTATTCCATCGTTACCCGGTGCTTTACCGTTATTCATATTTTTTATTATTTCCTTGACTTCCTCGATTCCAATTTATATATAAATGTTAAATACCAAATATCAAAATTTTCGAGTAATTCGTATTTAATATTAATAATCTCTCATTTAAAATAAAAATATTTGTCTTAAATTAATTATTTATTAAAATATTTTTAAAAAGTACCTACTACTTCCGGTTTGTAGATTGAAACCAAAATTATATTCGGCTTTTAAGAATCGTATTGAAACTTTAAATACAAAATTTGGTATTTAAATGTTTGATATTTTTGGAGTTATCGTGTCCGAAAAAATTGTAACATACGAACGAACGAACGCACACACACACACACACATAACGCGCGCGCACGCACACAGACATCGTCTCAAAAATGTGTAATTCGTATTCTACTCGTAGAGACCCTAAAACGTGCTTATCTGCCAAAAAGCCATACTCGAAAATTTTGACCCGTCACAATACCTCTCTTACTTATAGAATATGAGGCGAGAGGTAAAAATCTGATACTTATTCACTAAAAACTCACACTCGAAAATTTTAACCCGTCACAATATCTTATACCCTTATAGAATATAATGCGGGAAGTAAAAACAACTGACCATTGTTTAAATGTTATTGATTTTTTTCTCCAGAGAACTTTAATTTGATAATACACTTGAAATATTTGAATAATTTTTTTTTAAATGTCATTTTTTACATTTTTACTAAACTTATCTCCCCGAGAGCTTTAAATTGACACCAAACTCGATATAATTTGAATAATGTATAATAAAAAAATGACATCAATATTGCAAAAAAGACTAATAGAAGAAACAAAGAACATAATCGGGCAACATCAGTGTGGTTTCACTAAAGGCAAGTCAACTACGGATGCAATACACACAGTTAAACAGATAATGGAAAAAGCACACGAACACAAGATAGAAATTGAAATGTTATTCATTGACTTTAAACAAGCCTTCGACTCAATCAAAAGAGGCAAACTAATTGAAGCATTGAGAGAGTTCAAAATAACAGAAAAGCTAATAAGATTAATAACAATGACAATGAGGAATTCAGAAGCTTGTGTTAAAATACAAAAAGGTGAGTCGTCCAATTTTGAAATTAATAAAGGAGTAAGGCAAGGCGATACATTATCAGCAACGCTATTTAACCTAGCATTAGAATATGCAATGAGAAAAATCAAGAAGAGAACACTAAGAACAAATGGAGGACAGATCATTGCATATGCCGATGACATAGTGATCGCAACAAAAAACAGAAAAATAATGGTGGAAATACTACGAGAAATAATAACAGAAGCAATAACAATAGAAAACATATAAAACAAGAAACAGGGACTGATCATCCCTAAAAACCGGATTTAGAGAGCTCTACGAGCGGCGATACTCCACTGTAGTGTAAAGCCACTATATATATATATATATATATATATATATATATATATATATATATATATATATATATATATATATATATATATATATATATATATATATATATATATATATATATAATAAAAAATTGACGATCAGTTGAATGTTATTTTTATATTTCTACTAGAATTATTATTATTTAAGTCAGATTTTGGCTCAAGATCTTAAATATAAAATTTCAACGCGTTCTTAAGTTATGCAACATCCAGACAGACCAGAGACAGACTAACATAGCGACAGGACAGACTAGTGATGGGTCACTGGGAATTTCCCGTGGGGAATTCTTTTTTTCCCGGGAATATTCCCGGGAATTTCCCTAGACACGTTTCCCGTGAAAAAATCGGGAATTTCATTTTGGAAATTTCCCGGGAATAAATAGGGAAATTCCCGAAGGGAAATTCCCGAACGGAAATTCTCGATAGCGATAATAAACGGAGAATTTTAACGCATGCGCAGCATTACCGACATGCTTCAACCTGTTCAGACCTATTTCTTGGAACATTTAGCAACGTTCCATTATTGTTTAAACTTGGTTAGTAGTTACTGCTCACTGCTCTCCTGCTTGGATGAGGATACCGAAGACGATGATATCCACTCTCTGTCCGACATAGATGATTCTGATCACGTATAATATACATATAATATTGATATTATTATTATTATTATATAGTAAACATTATGACATAATTGTTATTTAATTTTCTTTATTTTTGAAATAAACATTTTGTTGTGCCTTTGATTTTTATAAGAAAATTTATCGTAAATTTTTTCACAGGAATTCCCCGGAAAATTTCCCCGGAAATTCCTCGGGAATGGGGAATTCCCCAGAAAACTTCCCGAAATATTCGTTCCCGGGAATTTACCCATCACTAGGACAGACCGACTTGAATGGGTCTAAAACGTAAAGATTCACCCCAAAATCTCGAACTGTCAAAAATCACGATTACAATAATTTCCTCTATTACATAGGTCGGGGAAGTATATATATATATATATATATATATATATATATATATATATATATATATATATATATATATATATATATATATACAACTTACTATCATTGAAGCGTCCTTATATTGACAATTTTCCATCAACCGAGCGTCCGGCTCCAATGAAGCGTCCATATATGGACGCTCGATTGGTCACCATGTTAAATTGGCTCCTAATACCATCTAGTAGTCATATTTAAAAATTTTGGTGGACGCCGAATTGATAGTGAATTATCATTTGCCGTATACATGGCGTATACTTTTAGTTCAGCCGAACGCTCACTCGTGGCGTTGCTGCGCTAGGCGTATAAGTATACTTTCATCCAATCTATCGCCTACCGAGCGTCCTCAAACTGGCAACACCGAAACGTATGTTTTCAAATGTTATGTTCGAAGTGTTCGTGTTCTCTTGATATTGGAGTATGAAGCAAAATATCAAAGTACGTAGTTTTCGTTTCGACTACGTGGTTCTGCTTATCAAGAACTTATATACTTATAACAAACTTTTTTTTCGTCGCACGTGAACGCAAAGCACGCCGTTACTCCCTGTTTAAACTAAAGGGAGCAAACCACGCTTTTGCTCCCTAGGAGGCAAAAACGTGTTTTTCTTCTTCTAAACTGGAAGTGTCGGCGTGCTTCGCGTGCATGAAATAAAAAAAGATTTTTTTAGTCGGGTCATAAATTAGGGGAGAGAGATAAACATCAAGATCTATACCGTTTGCCCGATCCTCATGAAATTTTGCATGCAGATTTTTTTTTACCAGACTTAGATTTTAAGTTATGTATTAATTTGATTGGACCATTAGGGGGTGGGGGTTAATAATATAGAATCTCGACCATTTGTCCGATTCTCGTGAAATTTTGCACGCAGGTCTCTTTTGACTGGAGTCAGATTTTAAAGTATGTTTAAATTCGATCATAACATCATAACGGGTTCGGATTATAAATATATAGAATCTAGACCATTTGTCCGAATCTCTAGAAATTTTGCAAGCTTGACTCTTTTTACTATAGTCACATTTTTTAGGTATATTTGAAATTTATTGGGCTATTAGTTATTAGAGGTGGGGTAATCTCTATAGATCTAGACTGTTTGTCCGATTCTCATGAAATTTTTCATGCCCGTCTTTTTTGACTAGAGTCAGATTTCAAAGTATTCTCATATTCACCTCCATTCCGCTAGCGGTACCAACTCACAAAAAAAATTTAAAAACCTATGGAAAATTATAGGCTAATTAAATGCCTCATCCCCCAATTTTAGGCTCTTTAATTTTTTTTGCTATAAAAAGTTCCGCTAGCGGAAGGAATGTCAGCGGAACTTACGGTAGTAACAACATAAACTTACTGGAACTTAGTTGATAATTAAAGGCTATTTATAGGTGTGAATTTGTTCGTGTCCACAGAGGTGGGGGTTAAATTCAACAATCATTCAAATGACCGTAATTGTTTTTTTGCAACAATAATTGGTATATACCATTGAAATAAAATGAGAAATATTATTTTTCTGGTAGTTATATAATACATTCATGTACCTTATGCGCATTCGTAATATTCATATCCAAGCACAATGAACATTCGAAATACTACCAGAAAAATTACCGACATAACTACGACACTACTACTACTTATAGTTTTATAAGTGAGAGTCTTTTTTTTTAAATTGGGTCATACACATAATTTTTTATTCGATCGGACTATCATGAGGGTAGGGGTTAAATATCTAAATCTAGAAGGTTTGTCCGATCTTTATGAAATTGAAATAAAATTTAATTGCTTTGACAGCAAATAAAGAAGTAGTTAATTAATAAAACCTTATTTAGTAAATAGATAATAGATATTTATGTAACAAGTAAGGAAACGAAAGTTGTTACCTTACGTATGTGAAATTTGTACCACGAGGCGTGGCCGAGTTCTGTAAATACATAAGTAAGGTAGTAAGGTAACTACCGAGATTCCTTACTGTTGCATACAATATCTTTATATTTTCATTTAGAATAAATAGAAATTTTTGTTTGAAATTATGAAATTTTGTCATTTAATGTCTTACAAATTATGACATAAAACAAAAACACCCAAATTAGGTTATCTACAAACCACATTTTTATTCGAATTTTTTTAAAATTTAAACAGCATAAAATATGCGATTGCAAGTTAAAAACATTTTATATTGAAGTTTCTTTATAATGTAGTCT